>CAUJNA010003782.1:391476-401091 GCA_963377175.1 Effrenium voratum | reverse complement strand
CGGCACCACACCGAAGATTTTGGCCTTGGCAACTGGGCAGGATCAACAGCATCCCCGTTCAAACAGGCTGACAGCCATGCAAATAGCATCGTTGCACAACATGTTGCAAAGGGCTATGTCAGGTTGAAATCGGAAAATGAGGGAGAGTGAGCCCCTTGCTAACACGAGCTAGGAGAAGCTCGTAAGCTCTGATGCGATTGAGCAAACATCTGACCCTTGGCTCTTTTGGCGAGCCAAACTGCACGTATCCCGCTTCCCGGGCACGTATCAGGTCTTAAACACTGCCTCATGCGCTTGGCTCAAAGAATGCGAGCACCTGTCGACGTGGACCGGACTGGGTTTGAGCGTAGGCATCTACCAGGTTTGCTTAGCTCGTCTTCCAAATGAAGATTATGGCTCAGGGAATTTGCAAGCAAACTGCCGTCCCAGAATGTCCCATACATATTCCCAGCCAGTCTGTGGGCCAGAAACTATCCAACATGATCTCAGTGTAGCTGTTGCGCACGAGAAGCGCCCCCCAGCTGGGAGACGAAGCCCCTAGACCAAAGCAACTGCTCTCAACCTAAATTGCAGCAGCCTCAAGTAGCCTGGCAAACTGGTCATTTGGCACAGGACTTGCTTCACCCAGGTGGGTGGTGATGCAAAATCCCTTGACATCAGGTTCGCACTTCGGCTCGCTGCGTGAGCCACTAAAGTGCTTGCCATTTCGCCCAGGAAGCCAAGGAAAGCTCTCAGGATGAGCTTCTCCTTCCCAATTCTCAGGACGTCTCAATGACAGGCTCCGCATTTCTCCCTCGTGGGCACTTGCTGATTGGCGAGTAGACATGCCAAAGCCAGGGGTCCCGGTTGACAAGGCGCCAAGGCGCTTCCAAGCGCCGAATCCCCAAAGCACTTGCTGTAAGCTTGCGGGTGTTGAGGCCGCGGCAAGGGCCGGGATGTAGAGAATCACAAAGTGGCTGCCAATCTGGGCACAGGTTCAGGGGTTCAGGAGATGGGTCTGGGCAAACAAGCACGAATAGTGCATGGCCAAGAATGAAAAAAAAACAAAACTTTAAGCTCAACCAACTTGAATTTGATTGAAAGGACGGCCGAGCACTGGGGCCTGGCAAGGTTGCCCCGAGCAATGCGCGTGGCGCTGCTTCTTGAAATGCAGGAACTGAGGCAGAATGCATACACTCTGAGCAAAAACCAATTGTTTGCGGGGTCGTGGACGTGTAGTTCAGGCCACTTGCTAAGTGTCGCGATGCAACATTCAGGAGTTTGACGAAATGCTCATGCTCAAAACATGGGGTTGAAGTGGTGCAGACAGCTGCAAGAAACCATGGGTGCTTCTGTAGAGCAAACCCAAAAAGGGTACCCACAAAGCAAATCATCCAGTACTGTTGGCCCTTGCTTGGGCAAGCTCCTCATGGCACCTCTGGCCCCAAAAACATGTAGCCACTAGATCATGACAGCCGAGTGAAGGTTCTTGGCACAACCTGGTGCAGGGAACACACTCCCTCAAATGGCAACTGCAACCTCGAGTTGTTGTTCTTTCTAAGATGCGGCCCTCCTGTTCGGCGTGTTACCTTCGGGCATGGTGCTAGAAGGTATGGCGGCCATGAAGGTCAAACAAACATTTGACGTGCATGGCCCCACATTGCATTCTATGGCCCGCAATGGCCGCAGTAGGCCGCTTTTGCAACACGCCTTAGCAAACCTGGGGCATCTCTGATCAACACGCCCATGATTTTACTTGCCGCAGCCGAGGTGCCGAAATGCTGGCGGCTACGATGAGGTAGGGGTTAGCCCAGGGCGGCATTTGCACCAGGGATCCGTCCTTGCAGATTGCATGCCTCGAGCCAAGAGACCCACCATGCAACGTGACAGGCGGCGGCTTTGAACAAGAGCATGAAGGAATACACAAAAAAGGTCTTGCAACAAAATAGTCGTTGGTGGACCAAACGGGCGGAAGCAACAAACAAGTTTGGGGGCGTGCCAAATGGCTTTCTCGCCTCTGGTTTTTGATTCCTCCCGTCCTCAGACAGCGCGTTGAAGGCATTCAGCATCTCAATGACGACTAGGACTGTGAGCGACAATGTCGATGCCTCTTTGCGACAGGTGTGCGAGTGGGTCGTGTTACGTTCCGGGTTTTTAGCCAGCCTGCCTAAACCCGACAGTTAGGTGCATTCCACGCGCATGTCCCCCACTTCTCCCCCTCTCTGGTGCTACACGCCCAAGAAACTATCTTGCATTCCATACGACGTCCCAACACTGAGATTCCTGCACATTTTGAGCCGTACCAATCCCTGAAATCAGAAAAAATAGAAATAAGAGTTTGATGCCCAAGTATCAAGAATCGATCTTCTCCATGGCTCATCCCTCGTGTTCCCCCCCCCCCTACTCGGTCCGCTCCATCTTCCAGGCCTTCGCCTTGCCGTCGGTGAAGTATGCGCAAGGCTCCTGGGAAAAGCCTCGGCTGACAACGACTGGGGCCATCGAGTCGTAGGTCTTGAGAGTTGGTACCCCGGGTTGCTGGTGGAGGGAAAAGCCAGCCATAGGGAAACCAAAAGTTGAAATCTGGGTCTTTGAAGTTGGTACCCCTGGCTCGTGACTTTTTTCAAGGGAACCCCAGGAAAAGCCAGCCATTTCAGCGGGTTCTTTTGAAGACGGAGCCATATTCCGGGCCGGTTTCTGACCTAGACAAACAACACCAGAATGGGTTTTGCAATTTTCTCCCCATTGGCAGCCCAAGCACTAAACCATAAAAACCCAAAAGCCCGTTATAAGGAACTCTGGGGAGCCGAGCATGGTGCCAGGGTTTCCGGCTCATTACCTTCCGAGCGCAAGTTATACAGGTGTCCTTTTAGGGCAAAATAGATGGGTTTCCCTGCTGGTAGATGAGAGAAAACCACCAGGTAAACCAGGACTCGAAACCCCTCTAATTTGGTGCCACAAGTTTGCACTGGACCGGGAAAAGGTTCATTCCTTCGACCGAACCAAGGTGCTCATGCCATCCCAGTCCGCCACCGAGAAGTCCTGCCGGGACACGAAAGCTGCGCTTTCTAGACCCAAAACCAGGGGTTTTCTCCTTTTGGGGGGATGAACCACCCCTGAGTTGACTACCCTAGTCCAAAAGTGGAACTCTGGCCCCATGGAAATGGGCAATTTTGGGTCAAACGGGAAAGGTGCAACTCTTGACATAAGGGTTGCCATGGCTCATTGCCATGGCTCAGTTTCACGATGGGATGGGGTTCCCATGGTCCTTCCATGGCGGGCTTTCCGGTTCCCGAGTGGGCCCTCTCTCAGAACACGCAAGAACAGCGCGCGAATTGAAAGCTACTGGGAGCCCCAAAGTAAGTTAAAAGCACACATTGTGCTGAACGATTCTGATGACCATATCGGTGGTTTAGCTTTGATGTTTGGATGGAGCAAATCACCTTGTCAAACGAATCTGGTAACACCCTAGCAAGAAATTGCCAAAGGGTTCGCTGAGACAAGTCAAGGTCGAACTCATTCATTTCAGAAAGGGCTTTCAGTTGCCATGCATCTTACCGCAACTCAAGCCCCAATTGGCGACTCGCATATCCAACTGGCGACTCGCATCCTTCCAGTCGCTGCACTTGCCCCAGGTCAGCAGCTGCGCTGTTGACACCAGGGTGTGACCATCAGCATTGACATCGAAGATATACCAATACCTCCCGTCCGGTGGATGATGGATAGTGGACTGGGGCAACCGCCCTTGCCATCAAAGTGGGCACCAGGGCGAGTGTTGAACCATCGCAAAGGGCCCTGCTTGTAAGTTTTAGAAAGGGGGCCTAGTCTCATCCAAGTGGGTTGCAAGGGGCGGATAGGGTGTCTGACAACAACAAATGAATTCTCAACTGGCATGCAGCGATCTGCTGGAGCCGTCAATGTCAGTGCCCGCCTGTTCACCAAAACCGGAGAAAATACAAAAAACAAAAAAAAACATACAGAGACCGGGTTGCATAAAAATGCCCACCACGGCGAAGCCGACGTATGCGCCCACCTCAGTATCCAAGTACCCACGCATTGGCAATGGGTCACCAAAACGCGAACAAAGCAACCCTTGGTTCACAAACAAGGCTTGTGCAGCTCACCATTCAGGCCCAGTGGACCAAACATCTGAAGGGCTGAGCATGTTGATGTCCAGGGAAGCTCGGCACTTGAACGGCGCACGATTCCGTGGACGAAATCCGCAACTAACAAACCCTGGAATGAGATTCCCCTTTTCATACCCACGAAGAATGGTTTCAACCATGGTTTGAAAGTGCAGGATTTTGTCGATCCACAGTAGTCAAACTGCACATCAATCTGCCAACGGAGTGCTAGCTCCAAATGACGGCACGGCCTCGCATGCTCTTGGCTCAACATGCTGCCATCTGCGCCATAGATTCCGTGTAGCTAAACTATTGCCAGACTTGCTGTGCTCAAGGACCGGTGCCAGTCTCACATAGTTGCGCCATGTTCTTGTGAGGTGTATGGTATGATGTCTGTGGCATCAATCTAATTGGCTGCCTGTCGCTAAACTGTTCCTGGTCTTACTCATCAAGTCACCGTACTTGGTGTACCTGGTGCGGGTCCTTTGTTTCCGACCGCGGAAACACAAGAAAACCCTAAGGGGTTCCCAACTCAAGGCGTCGGCCATTGCCAAAGCAAACCGAAGATCACTGACACGAATGCTCCAAGCTGATTAGTCATGTGGACTGGAATAGATCGAGTCCATTGTTTCGGGGTGGGGGGGAGTGTTGGAAACCCTCCCCACACCCCATCTCCAAGCCCAACCCAACAGTTGCAACATGTCGGGCCGGGCGGCCACAAAATAGCGCACGTAGGACCACACCGAAATCAAGGCGTCGTCTTTCCGTCGGGGCGCCTTCTGCATAACCTGGGCACAGGGCAATGTCAGGTGCTAGGATATCAACCTTCAACTAGGGACATGACAAACACACACCAACTGTGAATCCTGCTGTGTCTTTGGCCACGAAAAAGTAACATTGTGACAACATTACAATGCAGAAAAGTCCCTTTCATCTTTGTGTCTCGTCGAAAAGCGTGTGTGAGTGTGACAAAGAGAGAGACCAGAAAGAGTGACTCTGAGTGTGTGTGTGTGTGTGTGTGAGTGTGCGTGTGTGTGTGTGTGTGTGCGTGTATGTGCGTGGGCGCGCGCGCGTGCGCATGTGTGTGTGTGTGTGTGTGTGTGTGTGTGTGTGTGTGTGTGTGTGTGTGTGTGTGTGTGTGTGTGTGTGTGTGTGTGTGTGTGTGTGTGTGTGTGTGTGTGTGTGTGTGTGTGTGTGTGTGTGTGTGTGTGTGTGTGTGTGTGTGTGTGTGTGTGTGTGTGTGTGTGTGTGTGTGTGTGTGTGTGTGTGTGTGTGTGTGTGTGTGTGTGTGTGTGTGTGTGTGTGTGTGTGTGTGTCTGTGTGTCTGTGTGTCTGTGTGCTGTGTGTGTGTGTGTGTGTTGTGCGCGTGCGTGCGTGCGGCGTTGCGTGCGTGTGTCGCATGCTGCCTGCCTGCCTGCCTGCCTGCCTGCCTGCCTGCCTGCCTGCCTGCTGCCTCCTGCCTGCCTGCCTGCCTGCCTGCCTGCCTGCCTGCCTGCCTGCCTGCCTCCTGCCTGCCTGCCTGCCTGCTCTGCGTGCGTGGTGGGTGGTGGGTGGGTGGGTGGGTGGGTGGGTGGGTGGGTGTGTGTGTGTGTGTGTTTTTGGTGTGGCACTTCCATGCGTTCATGTAAGAGAGAGAGAGAGAGAGAGAGAGTTGGACACTTGTGGGCGTGGTTGTGTCTTGCGTGTGGCTGTGTATGTCTGGACCATGTGTTGCCGTGTTTGTCTTTTGGCTTTCTGTTTGAGGGCTCTACTGCTTGTACATGCAGTGCTTTCTCTTTCTCATATGATCGACTAACCCAGGCCCCACTGGTGCTGGTGCGGTCAATTGTCCATGGTCCAAAGCCGCGCAGGTTGTGGAGAAAAAGGGTAGGCAACATGCATGAACCTGCAAACCACGCTGTCCCAACCACAAACAAACACAAACAAACAACCACGCACACACACACACACAAACACAGCACAAGCCCACAAGCGCAAACACAAACAATCAGGAACAACACGCAACACACACACACACAAACGAATCCGCGCTCGCACGCATCAACTAACAAAACAGATCACACACACACATACGCACAGAATCAATATAATCTCACAGAACAACACAAGCACGAACAAACAACACCCACACACACACACAAACACCAAACACACTTAATAATCAAACACTACTTGAGCACTTCCGCTTTGATCAATTATATATATATATATATTGCCTAGGGCTTCAATGTAAAGGAAGCTGGTATCTCGCCGATTCTGACGACTGGTAATTACCCACCGATGGTCTGCCGAGCGGCGTCCAAATCAGGGGGGTTGAAGCCGAGGGCAGTGGCTGGTGGGCCATCGGTCACGAGGTTTACCTGAGTCGGCCACCGCCAGGCAACAGCAGAAAGTCGGCTGGCCCGGCACCTGTGTGCGTGTGTCATGATTTCGTTTGATTGACTGTTAGCACACTAGCACGACACCAAACTCAGATCAGCTGCGCTAATCTCCAGTTGCTGATGATAGCCCTCATCTTGCCACATAGCGATTTCTTGCATGTTGTTGTCACGCAATCAGTTCGAGCCAGGGTGCCCGAGTCAGGATTCTCCGAACGGTGTCCCAACGGTTAGGCAACCGCTGTTCGTCATGAGTCATTGTGAGAGAAACCTGCAATGACTAGGCATGTCATCGCATGGAGCCTCGTTTACGACCGCTTTTTCCCAGGCCAAAGATTTTCCTCCCCACCTGCGTGCCACCTCCCCACCTCCCGCGCGCGACCTGCGCGTGCACCGAGCCGCCCAGAGCAGCTGCACGGGAGTCAGGCCCTCCGGGACTCCCAGAGCGGCGGTCAGGAAAATCGCGGCCACCTCAAGCAGCGCAGCGCGGCGCGCGGCGCTCGGGGTGCGCGTGGATTCGGTGGAGATTCGGGTGCTCTTAGGACTCCGGGAGTCCCATGAGGCGAGAGAAACCAAATGCGGAAAATTGAAAATACTGTGGATGGACGAAATCCATTTTGCACCACCTAAGACACCCTGGAAGGATGATTCCCATGTAAATACCAAAGACAAATGGTTTCCCATGGTTTCAGAGTGATGCAGGATTTCGTCCATCCACAGTAGGACTGGGAAGTGCTCAAGTGCCACCCTCAGCGAATGGAGTGTTCCAATGAGAGAAAGGACTTTAAAGGCCGGCAAGCCGACATGTGAAAAAGAACGCGAGCTCCAAAATCAGAGCGCCGGGTGGGGGTGAACCTGTTGGGCACGCTGCTTCCGAGTTCTCACAGTTGGACACGGATGAATACACGTCAAGTAAAATGAACGACGTCGCTTCAGAAATGCTGATGGGCATGTAGAGAACAACACTCGTCAAACTATCTGCCACACCCGTTTGCCTCGCCCACGTTCGAGGAGATCATGTAGCGGATGAAGGCCTGGCCGATCCAACATCATTGGGGCTGGGGAGGTGAGGGGGGCGGGGTGGAGGAGCGAGAAATAAGCCCATGGTTCGCCCTTAAAAAGCCTGATTTGGGGCTTATTTGGGCTCCCAGCCGCCATGACAGATTCTGCCATGGCGAAGCACCAGACTGTCGGGTCATGTCGGGTCATTCATAGCAATAAGTTGGCACTGATTCAGATGGGTGAGCTGAAAGTAATGCCGCGTGCTTCTAAGCTTCCGGGGCGGTGGCCAGTAGCAGAGCTGAAACAGTTCGAGCGAGAATGCATCACAGTGTTCAAACCTGCAGCCTGGCTGACCACCTTGGGTTTACACGAGAAACCCATGATTTGCCGGTGAAATGAAAAAAACAACTACCAAGTCGAGAAACATGCGCGGGCGTTCTATCCCTTATTCCTCTCCTCACGGTAATGAATCCAAGTCACTCAAAACAACTTAAGCCAATTGCTGCTCGGGCTTTGTTTTGCGAGCTCCAAAAACACACAACGTTGCCCATGGACTTGCTTTTTGTTGAGATGACACCAAGAGGAAATCAGAGTCGGGCTTACTTGCCGCCTAGGGGTGGGTCTTCAACGGGAAACCAAAGGGAACTTGTCCAAACCGCCCAGTTTTTGACCTGAGCTCAGGGCCTTCATGTTGTTGTAGATCGACCGGCCCTCCTCCACCGCAGCGACGATGCTGGTAAAGTTGTCGTCTGCCTTGGACCGACCCAGTGGCCCCCCGACCCGAGGCAAGCGCCAGGAACAAACATTGCTGCCGAACGGCGGCCCTCTACAAGGTCCCGTAGAGAGGTTAGAACAAGGGCACCAACTTTTTTCTGGAGTCTATCTTAGTAGGGGAACCCTCCCCCCAAAAAAGGTACAAGGGCTCTAGTGGGGGGACCTAGTCTATCATATATGCAAACAAGGCCATGCCTTCTGTAAAGACAGCCAACCCGCCTGCTGAAGCTTCATGATGCTTTCCCTTGAGCCAGATTGTAGAAGTCAGTCTTGGCTTTTCAACCCACAAAAGGTGGCACGCATCATGCAGCTCAACATCTGCCCTCTGGAAATCCTTTCTCGTATCTAGCTTGGAAACAAGTGGGTTTGGCTCGAAGGCGCGCTGCCCATCGGCGTTCCATCACTTTCATCAATGCTGGACCAAGCTTGGAGCAATCAAGGCCAACCGCAGCACCAAGCGGCCAGCACCATATCCGAAGCTTCCTTGGCCACCTCTGTTCCAGCAATGCCCATGGCAATGCCGATGTCTGCCTGACACCCGAGTCAGGCACAGCCCGTGCCCATTTGAAGGGGCCCCTACGGCTCGAGTTGGGGCGACAAAGGAAAATCGCTAGCTTTACAGGAAGAAGTGTGTGCACCTTTTTGTGTTACAACTCACACTGTTCCGCGAAAAAATGCATAGTAATCACGTTTTTTTTGTGTTTTTGTTTTTACCTTTTGTTTTGTTTCTCCGCGGCGTTGGTTTCTACTGCGGAGACTGTTCGATGCTCAGTGCAAGAGCGCATATTGCCTTTGTAGTCATTTGTGAGAGCGCGCTAGAGTTTCTCTATTGTTTGAATTTCAGATCCTGTGATGGGGCTGTCCTCGAATCCTCCATTCTGATTTTCTAATCAATGAAGATGGTATGTATTCAGACGCACTTTTCAGACGCACCATCTTGTTTACATCCTGAGTGTGTCCCGCACGTGCAAACAATGCTCAGTCTTTTTGCTTCAGAAGCCCAAAGCAACGAAACCCGAAACTCGCTTGTTTATTTGAATTCTTCATTTAAAGATTTGGCTGTGGCTCAAAAAACCGGCACCAAAATGGAACCCTGATAAGTGGAAGCATGGACCAAAACCTGCGTAACCCCTCCTGTTTGAGCCACACCCATTTCAACATTTCGGGAGCTTTGGGCCTTCGAAAAGGAAAGGCGCCGGCAAACCCTGGCTCCGCAGCTTTTGTTTTGTGCTGCCATGCCTGAAACATGCACCGCCAACCAGCATACACAATTACTCGGCCCGGTGCAAACAGAAAGGAGTCTGAATCATTTAAACCCCGTGCTTATTAAATAATAATATGTTTGTGTATATATATATATA
>CAUJNA010003782.1:371476-386476 GCA_963377175.1 Effrenium voratum | reverse complement strand
CTGAAATTCCCAAACGCCAACACACGTGAAACATGTCTCAAACCCCCAGGAGGGTTGGCGTAGACCGCGCCAGAAGAGGGCAGGGGCTGAAGGTGAGCGGACACCAAAGCTGAGTGAACATGGCGCAACCTATAGACCTGACAACCGTATGTTCGGACACCTGAGGGCGCCTTTGCCGACTCATTTTGCAAAGGCCATTGAACATCTCTACTGCCAATTCTCCCGAACCTTGATCACGGAACCAAAGTCGAAAGCACTACAGCCAGCCGGCAGCCAACAGCACTAGCTCCTAGCTTGGGAAAGATCAAAGGAGCGTGAAGCAAAACACTACCCGTGCTGAAGAACACAGCTGCGGCCAGCATTAGAGGCTGCAAACGCCAGTTTTCTTGACTAAGTGACAGGCGCTTCACATTTTCCTCTCGTGAGCTTGGCCTCTGCAGTGGTCTTGTTGTCGCCAGTGATCATGATCACCTCGTTGCGGGAACTGCTCCACAGGCTAGCGTGGCTATTTACCAGGGAGGTTGGGACTACTCATCAGCCTCGTATCCTCGTCGGTCAACATGCTGAGCGAAGCAAAAAGGAAATGGACGACCTGTCAGCACTTGCCACAAGCGCCCACGATCAATTTGTGACATGCCCGTAAAGTGAAGGTCGAGTGACGGCATCTTTGAGCTCATGAGCCATGAGCCATCTCTCACGGCAACTCCCCGCAACATTCCTCATGTCAGCCTGGCCGGTGGTCCATCATGAGATGCAGTTTCATTGCATGGTGTCAGCAGATGCGTGTACCACGGGGAAAAAAAAACAGGATTCTCCGTGACATATGGCTCAAAAAGAGACTGACCAACAGCAGACCAAGCTGAAATCAGCAAAAAGATGCCAAAAACAAACAAAACAAGCTGCCAGAAAACAATCAAACAAACAAACAAACAAACAAACAAACAAGACAAAACAAAACAAAACAACAAAAAGCTGCCCAAAAACAAACAAAACAACAAAAAGCTGCCCAAAAACAAACAAACCAACAAATTGAGCTATGACCTATGCCCTTCCCTCCCCCAGTGACCCGATGGGTCTGGGTTGCCCTCTGGGCTGCCGGGCGCTGATGCCGGCCACACGGCAGGCCTCGATCGCCGGCTTGCACTCTGGCCGGGGCGGGTCCAGGATGCCCACCATGCCCACGAAGGTCATGCCCTCGGCTCGCTCGGCGATTCGGCGGATCGACCGATGGGAGCCCAGGGCAGCCTGGGGGTTCGATTGGAGAGCCACCAGACTTGCCGGGAGGGGCCTGGAGGCTGGCAACATGCGAGCCCAAGGAAAGAGCATGTAAAAAAAAAAAAAACGGTAGTGAGAAAATGCAGCAGAGTAAGCTGCCCTCACCTAAGTTTGCACCCCGACAGCGAGTTGAGTGGACTTGCCTCAACTCAGAGTCGAGCAGCTCCAAAAGGCCCTTCGTTTCAAGAAACTCTTGTAAGAGTTGCTTCTGGCTTCTTACTTTCCACATCAAAGCCGGTTCCCAGGTGGAGCCGAACCGCTAAAAGGCGCGAAATTTGGGCCTTCCACTGGTTCCCATGTGGGGCCGAACCCCCAACAGGCGCTTCGCAAATTTTTGGGCCGAGCGTCCTGCTCGATCTCTCCGAAGGTGCCGGGATCCGCCAGCAGCTTGTGGCCGGGATGACCGGGCCCGTCGTAGCTCTGAAGATCCCCCAGCTCCTCGGCACGTCTCGAAGCGGAAGCGAAACCCCACGGCTGGGCCCAAAGGGACCACGCGGCCAGAGATCTTCGGACGGGCTTTTTTTTGGCCGGAGCGGGATTATCTATATATACCTCCGGCGAGGGAGGCTTAGAGCGGGAGGCATTTCCCATTTACTATCCAGGGCTTGCCCCGCAGCTTTTTGTGTCCTGTGGTTCCATTGGCTTGCTTGGTCGGGCAGGGAAGGGGACAGAACTAAAAAGCTGGCGCTGCATAGATGGTGTCTGGGCTGTTCAAAATGGAGGGTTGGCAAATATGACTTCCATATTCCCCGAGAACCACTATGTTACAAAAGGGACCGGTTCCTTTCGTAACCGAAGGTAAGAATCTAGCGGAATACCTTGGAACAGCCCAACTTCTGTCTTCGAAAGGCGGGCGAACTTATTCCATCAAGAACCTCTTGCCCTTCCCCACACGCCCCAAGGCTTCGTCACGCAGTCCTCCGACTTCACTGCCATACCTCAGCTTCTTCGCGGTTTTCTGAGGGTTTTTGTATTACACCCTGGGACTACACCCTTGGGAAATGACCCAAAATGGTTCAAAATAACACGGTGTTATCCAGAAATGTGTGCCGTTTTTGGGGTCAATACCCAGTGGGTGTATTCAAAGGGTGTAATACAACAACCCTGAGATCCCTGAAGCAATTCACCCGATAAGAGAAATGCAACCCTGGCAAATGTCACGAACCAAGCAGGAACACATTTGCCCTCGGACAGGTGGATGCAAATTTGCCCTCGAACAAGAAGATGAAGGAACTCGACAGCTCCCACAAAAAAAACGAAAAAGCAACAAACAAACAAACTTTGGAACCGCATTCCGAGGGGAAGCCCACTGCGACATGATTGCTTCGCAGACCAAGAGCTAGAGTGGCCCACTGTTGAAAGTAAAGCTTTACGAGTCCTTCCCCACCAACTTAATTCTTAGTAGAAACAAAGCAGGGTTCACGGCCCCGCGGGTACGAACACGAATTCTTCGCTTGAAACAAAGCCAACTTTCTATGCCACCTGAAGGCAATGCAGTGGGTGGCCTTGCCTAGAGCCAGGGATTCAACCGGTTTACCCATGCCACAGCTGAGCATGAGACTAAAACAGGACCTTGCCATCAACAAAGGCCGCGCTTTTCATGTGTGAGGGTTCGGTCTAAACCGGTAAACCCGGTAAACCCATCCCACCAGTCAGCGCCAGGGTGCCCATGGTTCGGAGTGCCGATTTGGCCATGGTCACCAGCTCGCCTAGGCAAACTCAGGCTGCTCGGCCCGGAGCCAATGACCGGCATACGAAGCGAGCCGTATGGGTGCGGTTCTCAAAATTAAACGATCGGAGGGGCAAACCGCAGGTGTTGGTCCATGTTTCCCACTTGCCAGGGTTCCATTTTGGGACCGGGTTTTTGAGCCGCAGCCAAATGTCCACATCTTGGGAGGGCAACCACGGAAACTTACTGAGCCAAAGGTGCACCGAGACGAGATATACCGAGGCTTCGGCTGTCAATGCGGTCTCGCCACGCATCTGTCAAAGGCTCCACCTTTGCAAAGAAAAAACACAAAAATGCAGGCCGGAACAGCTGATGTCCGTTTTTTGCATGTGATGGCCTGCCTCTCCCGGGCTCATAACAGTTAGGGCCTTTGCCACCTAAGGATTTCAGGCCGGCAAATGGATCGAGGCAAGCATCCCGCAGGTGCCACACGCAAGGGTCACACGCGCAAGGTGTCTCCAAGATTTTGCCAAAGCCAAGGGATCAAACCGGCAACAAAAACTGGTGCCAAACATGCCCCGCAAAGCAGACCTCAAAAACTGGTCCCTGGGCAGACTGGTCTCTCAAAAACTTGCCCTTTCAAAAGGAATCCTTTCGCACTGTTGCTGCATGGGTGTGTTTAACGAGCCTCAAAAATGCAAGTGGCCTTCTGACGGAACCCGCGACCGGCGAATCCCAATGTGCCTCACCGTTGGGGAGCATGATCTTGGTACACCGCCTCCGCAACGCTTGGCTTCCATAAGAGGATTGCCCCTCAGTCCTTGTTTGAGGTGCCCTTCCAGGGTGGTTGTATATGTTGTGCATCATTAGTTACCCCTTTTACATACCCCTTGGGCAAATGAACCCCTGAGAGGCCTCATGTTCATACCATATCCTCTCCCCAAAAGGGGTCTAAATCTTTTCCCATCTAAAGCGGCTTGGAACCCAGGGAAGCCAAGGCCTTAGAGCCCTCGCTCCTCGTTGGGTCAAGGGAAGCTGACAGGTGAAGTGTTTCGTATGTCCGCAGTGAAGTGGACATAAGACAAACATCTTCGCTCTGAAGACATGTTGCAATCTTTGAAATTGGTCTGGCTGTGGGTCTTTGGCAGGGCATCCCCAGCGCCAGGAAAGAATCGATGAAAAAGCTGGCGTGTTTTGTACGCCACGAGTAGCGCACACCCCTGGCATGCCCAGGTATGTTGAAGTATGCATCAAATGGCAAAGGACATGTTTTGCAAACAAGCAGGGCTCCAGTTCCGGATCGCATTTGCAAGTAGGCGTCACATGGTTCGGCATATAAACATCAGAAGCTCCCTGTTTCCGGAACTTTCATCTCGGCGAAGTCAAACGCCGAACTTGGCAATGGGGCAGGGAAAGCCTTCCTTTTACATAACTACGTTTCCAAAACTCACTTGCTGAGTGGATGGCCCAAAAAAAAGTTCAAACTTAATATTTACCACTACACTGGTCTTCCCAAAAAGTTTAAAGTTCATCAACTCAGGAAGCGAGAAAATCCAATCAAACTTCGGCAGAATGCATTTGCATTGGAGACCAACCCTTCCTCGCTGACCCTTTGGCGTGAGGCGTCCATACGCCTCACGAGCATCTCGGGCGCACCCTTGGCGAAGAGCACGTTGCTCTGGGCCTTTGTGTCGTGCCACAAAACGCCTCAGAGCGATGCTTGGTTGCTGGCGAGACCCCCCGAGGCAAAAAGTGAATGACTTTTTGGGGGGTTTAGTGGAAAACCCCACTTGATTTCAACCAAAATGTTAAAGTCTAAAGATCCAACCCAATAGCAGTCAAGATAAGTGCCCAAACTATGCGGAACTCTTTGTAGGCCGATTGAATTAGGCAACATACATTACAAGCTCCAAACACTTGCCTCCCCTTAGGACCTTATGGCTGTGCTTTTCCTAATAGTCAAGAATCGATTCACCAAATTTTAAAGCCAGGTCCTGTTGTTGCGGTGCCTGCCCCCTTTTGGCAAACTCTGCTGTTGCTAGCCCCTGCTTTGGCTTGGACGGCCGTCACCAGGAGCCCAAACAATCAGATCCAAGCCACTCATTGACTTGCGGTCCCTGCTGAATTCCAGGACTGCCTGCGCCAGGTCGAACCAACGCGCAACGCGAAGTCAACGGAAGTGCAAAAATATGGCAATGGCTCAAATACATGGAGACCAATACGGCACCTTCGTAAAATGGAACCAAAGACTAAAACCTGCGTAACCCTGGCTCCAAAAAAAATGAGCCACACCCATATGGGACACATTGCACGAAGCTTGCACCAGCCTTCTTTGTCATGCCCTGCCCCCAATAGTTGGAGAAGGCCATGGCATCTTCCCTGGTCCTGGCAAGGCTGCGGGTGCAGCCTGCGGTGCCAAGCAAACAAAAGGTCACGCCAAACAACTCGGAAACACTCGCACTCAAAACCACAACAGTAGCCAAAGGCATGCCATGGCGCGGCCCAAGTGTATTTCTTGGGGTAACCTCTCTCTCTCTCTCTCTGCCGTTGCGTCCAGAGGGTCTTGACTCAGCAAGGCAACGAAAAAGGTGCCCACCGATGTTCAGGGACACCAACAACATACTAGGACAACCCGGGGTAACCTGCCTGCACATAATTTTGCAAGCTGCTTGGAATAGTGCTAACACTGTTGGCTCTGAGTCAACAAGTAAAGCCGCAAATACTCAATCCACGCGCATTTTGGCGACTCTAGGCGCACAATGGCGCATAGGTTCCCAAGCTGATTCATCCTGCAGTTGCCTGTCCCGTCCCCACCTTCCGATCCCTAACACCCTGCAAGTTGGGAAACTGTCTCACCAATCAATCACACCAACCTAATGAAATGTACATATGCGTAGGGTAGCCGTTGATGCGTGGTTGGTGCATGTGAGGTCTATTTCAGGCCTGTTCCACTTTGGTATTTCACTGACACATGCAAAAAGCACTGCCTCTACAAGGGCCACAAGTCATAAGCACCGGTTCGGCGATTTTCCCACCCGAATCCCTCCACCACCTGGCGGCGCCAAACAAACATCCTGCAAGCGAAGCGCACAACGCAGGCACCCCCCCCCGGCACCCGTTCCGCCCCGGATGTCCCGCCTCTTCTCCTTCTGCAAGCATCGCTTGTTGAGTGCTTCATCCGGGCAGCCCAGCTTCTCCACCAGAACGCGGATGGCTGCCTTGCGCATCGTTAGTAGAGAGGCTAGAATAAGGGTACCCTTGTTGCTGTAGTCTATTTCAGTAGGGGAACCCTCCCCCAAAAAAGGGTAAAAGGGCAATACTGGGGGACCTAGTGTTTGACAAATTAATGGCACTCCATGGCCATGCGTGATTGCAAATATCACTTTTGCCATGCATTTGGGCTCATCACGTCTGTACGGCCACCGCATATCGAGCGTGTGCTCTAGTGCTTGAATGATCTAGCGCCCGCACACGGCTTCAACAAGTCAGACTAGTTGAAGCTACAACTCCGACTCGCAGCAAATCCTCGCGACTCGTTTTGCGAGCCCACTCGCCAGCATGGGAACGCCCGGTGGTGCCTCGGTGGGCTCTCCGTTGCGGATGAACTTGTCGTCGTCGTCCACGACGAGCCGCGACTCGTTGCACATGCAGCCGATCCTTGGGGTGCTGCCCTTGTCCGTGTTCCTCCAGTTATGTTCTCACTTGCCTCACTTGCGCAACTTGTGGATCGCCGGGGCTCTTTCAGTTGCTTCAGGGAAAGGTGTAAATTGAAAAGCATGCGCACGCAAAATTGAGCATGAAGCATGTTCTCAATGGGCGAAAACAGCAAGTGCAAGAGAACAACTCGTAGCGTCTCTGCTAGCTCAAAACCACAGCCGCGAGTGACAGCGAACAACATACACTTCCGGCAGGTGATCAATGAATTCAGGCAGGTCCAGCAATATGGCCAATGAATGACATCTCTCGGTTCAGGGACTGCTAGAGTGCAAAAGGCAGGAACCCAGCAAAGGCTCAGTCAGGTTTCATGTTAGGGGACAGGAAGGCATGCCCAGAGAGAGAGAGAGAGAGAGAGTTTGTCTTCAGCTTCGAGTTCCTAACCCTTTGGGAAATGCCAGTCCCGCTATGTCCCGCTTCAAAACGAGCCGGGCCGGTGTTGCTCTGTAAACTTGGGCCGAGCGTCTTTGCCAAAACCTGAAGCGCGTTGCACTTCTTCCAGTCGATGGAAAGGCCGGTCACTTTGCCAACTGGCGTGTAGTTGTAACCTGGCGCCAAGTCAAAGGAATAAACAAATAAGAGAAGGGCAAGGTACTTTTTGTATGTCAACCGCAACGCATGCAAACGAGAGAGGGAGAACTTCCTGTGGCCTTTTTTCTTCAAGGAAAAACACATATATTGTAATTATGATGATATGAGAAACTGTTGCTCAAACCCCACATCTGGCGAGTATGAATCGTTCAGGACCTCGGCATGAAAGGGGCAAAGCCATGTCAATGTGATAAAAGCTCCTCTCTCATCGAGGCTCCGTCCGTCCCAAAACCCACCTCCCTTACTTTGTTGCGCTCGGCAGTAGGTCAGGAGGACATCAATGGAATTTAAAACGCGCAAACCAGCACATCCCCAAGTCCCGCCTTCCACGTCGTAGGCCTGACAGCGATTTGCTCTAAGAATGGAGTGGAGGGTAGAAGCGGAACCTGGGCAACTGCCGCGTTGCCCTTCCATATTAGCGCTGCTAAGTAAGGGCAACGGCCAATTCTGCGAAGCTTTTACGCAAAAAAAAAGAAGAAAAGCTGGGCGACTGTTTGCATATTTCGGTACATGCGTGCGTGCGTGCGTTGGTGTGAGTGGGTGTGAGTGGGTGCGAGTGGGTGCGTGCGTGCGTGCGTGGGTGGGCGGGTGCGTGGGTGGGAGGTGTGTGCTCGTTCGTGAATGTTAGCCTGCATGCCTCTGTGCGCGCTAGTGTGCAAACTTAGTTGGCTCGAGGCTTGTGCCAGCGAGCTATGCAAATAGCGTTCGGCAACAAGGACACCTAGCCATACTGGTCTTGTTTGCCGGCCATGGCTGGATGCTGACCTGATTGCAACAAGGGCCATGCCGCTCAAGTATTCAAAGCTCGTGCCCAGTCAACAAGAGACAACCACAGAATCCAAAGGATGATTGCCATTAGGACCCCAGCCCAAAAATCCTAAATCTATATATATATATATATGACATATATATATATATATTTATTAATATATACATATATATATATAGTTGCCTGGTTAGCGGAAAGCAAAGGGCCCAAAAAAAGCGAAACACGTCAAAAAGCGAGCTGAATCCGGGGAAGTAGCGGAGGTGGAAACTTCCAAAGTGGCCTTCATAGCGCCGCCCTCAGGCAAGGCGAGCTTCACCACGCACATCTCGTTCGTGGTCAGAGTGCCCGTCTTGTCTGAGCAAATCACCGTGGTGCAGCCTGGCGCACAAAAGAGTGGCCCAGAGGCGAACATCTGCCATGCTACCATTTGCGTTTTCGCCCCCTGGAGAAGATGCGAACATCTGCCCATGGGTCAATATCCCGTACCCCCAGTGAACATCCCAATCCCCGCTAAAATAGACTAAAATGGGTGGTGCACCCACCCCAACATGGTATCATTGGTTTTGACCCACAGCCATATGCCCATGAGTGATAGATTCCCTTTCAAACCAGCAAGGGAAAAACGACAATGAAGCACATGGAAGTATGGCTGTCGGAAGCCAAGCTCAGCAACAAAACCCGACAACCCACTTCTCAGAAAAAGACACCTGCAACCCCCCTATTATCCGAAAAAAAGAAAAGAAAAAACAACAACAGCCATCAGACCAAACAAACCTACCACCCCCTATCCGAGAAGCAAAAAACAAATCTCCATCCGAACAAACAAAATCCTACAACCCCCCTTCATTCAGAACATAAAACGAGAACAAAAAAACACCTTGGCGCATGGGTTGGGCGCATCGTTTCGGGCGCCTAAAGTCTCCACGGACGGCAGCTTCCGCACGATGGCGTTCCTCTTGGCCATCTGACGTGTGCCTAAGGCCAGGCAGGTGGTGATCACCGCCGGAAGTCCTCGCGGAGACCCAAAAAGAAAAAGCGCACGAGATGGAATGTGCAAGCGTAGGTGTCCTTTTAGGGCAAATAGATGGGTTTCCCTGGTAGATGATTAAACCACCAGGTAAACCAGGATTCGCCATCTATTTTTCGACCAAAACAACCAAAAAGGACTCCAGGGATTCCTTCCGACTGCACTCAACAAGAAGCAACCATAGGTGACCTTTTGGACAAATAGATGGCCCTGGGAAATGAAATCACACCCATCTAAACCAGTGCCATCTGTTTCGTTGTAAAATAACCTAAAAAGGACACCTATGGAAACAACACCCTCCATTCATAAGAAAATGAGGAAAAACTACCATGAAGGTTGCACCTGGAATGCCAGTGTACAAACCATCGAGCAAGTACTCTTTTGGCCTTGCCGTTTGGTGGGCCTGGCGTGTTGTAAGCAAACGGTGGCTAACAGGCTCGCTGAGGACGAAAGTGAAGGTCGAAAAACAACCACGCTTGTGCATCGGCCAACCGCCTTTTGAAACCTGCTTTGGGGTTGACGCCCATGTAGCGCGGGCCCCCTGCACCCAGTTTGACACCTCTCCAGCTAAAGGTAGGGCCAAGTGCTCGTTCCCGTCCCTTTGGGTTTCGGGTGCGAATTCTCGCCAAATACTTCATGTTCGGGGGGCAACAAGCACTTATTTGTTTAATCACGACATTCGCTCAGAAAACTGGGGCTGAAAGAAATTGTGATTTCCGCGAACTGTTCAACATTTATCCCTGCCACTTGAAACATGTGACGTACACCAGGTGAAGGCAACGATTCAAGAGTTGGACATCCAAACACGAGGCGTGTAACAACTAGTTCAACCGCGCATATTATGGGACTGACTGCCAATAAAGCTCAAGGAAATCAGGAAATCTACAGTCAAACATGCATGTTGCCATTACCTCCCTGTCAGCAGCAGCATGCGCTTTGGAGCCTTCCTTTCCGAGTCGAACGACTCCACCTTGGTGCAAGCTTTCGGCCCTGAGGTGCCCTGAGGATGTTACGACACATTTTCCCTGAAAACAAGACGCTGCTGGACCCGTCCTTCCGGAATGGCCGCCACAGCCAATGCCACGGCAATCTTGAAGTAGTAGATGCACCTTGGCACGAGACAGGCTACAGTGCCTTTGGCCGAAACTTTGCGAATCTCTCGCGACATCCGCCAGAAAATAAGGATTGAACGAGTGTCGCAAGTCAATGCGGATGATGCGGACCCTGGTTTGGGGCCCAGTAAGCCCATCCGGTCTGAACCAGGCCCCATCTGGCAAAAAAGGAATTCGGAATGCGGGTCTTGCCAAATACCACGAGGAGAGCAAATCCAACCACGCGCACAGAACCGGCAATGGAGCCATCATGGAACCGGACAGCTACCTGCCCTTCACTACGCGTGAGGCTCAAAAAAACCAAGCAGTCGGCTTCAACCCAACCCTTTGGGGGTTTGGGTAGGGCAAAACGCTGAATAGCATAGAATCAAACTGAAACTGTGTGGACAAATGCGAACATCTTCAGCAGGTCTGGAGAGACATACCCGAAAAGTTGCAAACGCTGGCAAATGTTTGCTTGTGTGCAGCTCTACCATGCAGCGCTGCATGACTAAAAAACAAAAAGGAAAGTCCTTTACTTTATTTGGATGGCCCCGAGAAAGAGCTTGATTGAACTGGCGTCCTGGCTCGGGACGCGTCTTTCTCGCGCTTCATTGTTGCTGTTTGTTCCTGTCTGCCGATGCTCCATGCCGAGGTTGAGGGTGACGGATGTTACAATAAGGGTACCGCTTGTCCCCTTTTTGTTCGTTCTCTTTTTTTTTCTCTCGGTGGTGTACTTCAGTAGGAGAACCCTCCCCAAAAAAGAAACGGTAAAAGGGCACCTAGCCGGGGGACCTCGCCTCTCACCCCCCGGAGGAACGCCGCGTCATTCGCGCGTCATTCGTGCTCTGAGTCTCAGGCCCTTTCAGCACGGATCCATGCACTGGATCGAAAAAATGCCTCAGCACAAGGCGTTGAAAACGCCCGCTGAGGAATCGCAGGGCTTCGACTTGACTGAAGCACGAAAATCCCAAGCAAAGAAAACACTTGGCAGCTGCGCTGATTGCTAGCCACAAGAGGCTGTTGATGAAGGAAGCCCGCCACAACTGAAAGAAACTTGGTGTGTACGAGAGCTTGCATTTGGTCTGCTGCAGGGGGCCTTCAGAGCGTCCCCTGTTTGCAGTAAAGGTGGCAGAGAAGAGAAAAGAAAGACGAGGGGCAAAAACCCGGAGAAGAGGCAAAAGAGAAGGACATACAAAGCGAGAGCGCATTATTCGATAAGCAAATCCAAGCGGCTTGCAGTTGATTAGCCAGACCAACAAGCAAATCACGCCGATCATCTTGGCCAGTAAGTTTCCGAATTCCTTGGACAGGGCAAAAGATGGCTTGCTTGAAGCCTGCGAATGCACATGGCCAAAGCGGTGTTTGGCAAATAAGATCAAAGACTTCGAAGCCACTGTCCGTCGCCGGCATGAATGCAACGTCGATTCAGGCGGCAGAAACATATGCGGCTGTCCCGGGTTCATCGCACAACTCAAGCAGCCAACCGTTAACTCGCCCATGCAAACATGGACAAATGCCTCGTTTCCAGATGCTCTCAAACGGGTGTGGGTCAAAATTCAAGCACGGTTTTGGTCCATGTTGCCACTTACCAGGGCAAGCCATTTTGTGGTTACCCTATTTTTGACACAGCCCAACACATGCCCAAGGCTCCTCCAATTTCTGCTGCAAGGGGGTCTGTTCCTCCTCCTCGCCGGCCTTTGTGACAGCCGCCTGACAAGAATCTTGCTTCACAATATGGCCGTGGGTCAAAATCCAAATCGTACCCCCAGTGAACATCCCAATCCCCACCAAAAAAAAATAAAACGGGTGGTGCACCTACCCCAAAATGGTACCATTGGTTTTGACCCACAGCCACATGCTGGCAGTGAACCCTGACATATCCTCACGCCGCAACCTTTTGTTTGTTTGGTTTTGTTTCTGGGAAACGTTGTGCGACCAACCTGCCAATAAGAGGGAGAGGGTAACACTAAACCATCGGGCCAAGGAAACCTCCGACCAGGCCAAATCAGAGTTTCAGGGTTTTACTTGATGGGTCGCCCGTTGAGGCCGGGAGTCATGTCAAAGCGAAGGAAAGTTGCCAGCCACTCAGAAAGGCACCCACCAACAAGCTGAGAGCTAGGGGTAGATTTGCATGGTGAGCGATGCCCAAGCCAAATCATGCAAGAATCCAAGGCATGCAACTGGCGAAACAACACGTTTCGAAAGCGCACCATGTGACAAATACCTCGCAATGCCGGCTTTGTGCGACCATTCTGGGAAGCGGCAAAGAACCATGGCTGTTGTGGGCACACAGCGTTGCCGTTCTGACCCGTCTGCACGACCTACCCGTAAAACACGTCTTGCAAATTGTCGTGGGATAGCTGATGCCTAGTCTTGTAATCTCAGTTCAAAGGTTCACAGCACCTGCTGGCAGGCTGCGCTTCCTCCAGTAGTCAAATTGCTTCCCAAACCAGAAGTGTCGTTGATGCCCTGGCCAACCTGACTGGCTGGCATGGCATCCGGAAAAACGCCACAACAATCCAAGGGCTGTCTTCTTGCCGTGCTTGTCCTGGCCTGAATTTTGCCGATCTCTGTCGTCATCCCTGTTGCCACGACCACGGCATCGCAGGAGCCGTTGGAGACTGTGGTCGAGGAGAAAAGCATGTTGTACTTCTCCTGCAGCGAAGCAGTACCAAAGTACCGACCTATCTAACCCAAACCACTCTTGCAGGTGTCTCTGAAGGTAGTTCAGTGGTTCCCAAATGATTGCGCCATGCCAACGTTCCTCGAATCCCGATTCAACAATATGCACGAATTGATGATACAAATCTGGAGAAGTAGACAGCTGTCTGACCAGCTTTGCTTCCTTACATCCACTGTAGTGTGTGATTCACGTGAAGAATGGTATTCAACTTCCCAACCTTCCCAAATATTCCAATGAGCTCCGACAGCCGCTGCAAAAGCTCCATGCAGCCAGTCGCCCAGCACGGCCTTTTTTTGGCACGAGCTGCGCATTTGTTGGCGGGTTGTCCCTCCCTTGAAGCAGCACTCGCATTTTTTTTGTTTTTTTAATCGTAAGCCATGCGACGTGCCCAAGGGGTCAAGAGGTTGGACTCCCTGGACCCGACTTGAGGCCCCCATCCGCGTCCTGGATAACCCACTCCTTGCCCTCGTTTTGGGCAAGGGGCTCGATCTCCTGCGCGAACGTAGCTTGACCCAATGCCAGGAAGGCCTGAACTGCCTGATGGCGTTTGTGCTGAAAGGGGCAGGTTGGTGGCTCACTTCCTGCGTGAATTGGCCAGAAAACTGACAAAACTTATTGTTCGCATGTTGCTTGCCAAATTAAAGTCCGAAACGGAACTCAGGAAGTGAGGTGAAAATCCGCCCTCTGGGAGGACTTCACTTTGAGGTGGAAATCCGCCCTCTGGGCGGACTTAACTTTCAAGAACCTTCCGCAAGTTCCGCAAAGCCATGGCCAATTAAACACACCAGGTTGAGACCAAGGATGCAGTGAACCTCAGCTAGAAGTAGCCCCTGCATTTCTCCTTTTGTTTAAACCATCCCCGGATCCTTGATTCAGCGTCCTGGTTTGGAAGAAATCTGGGTGCTCCAATACGAACCCCAGGCCCGGCTGCATTCCTCGACCCTTTAGGGCCTTCGGGCCTGCAAGGCGTTCCTTTACTAGCTCCTCCAGCAGAGAGGATCGAATAGGTTGGTAGCCGAGCTTTTTTTTCTTCTGTAGTCTATGTTAATAGGGGAACCCTCCCCCAAAAATAGAAACGGTAAAAGGGCACCTAGCCGCGGGACCGAGTTTACAAAACAACAGGCCGCCGAAATCTCTCGGCGCGTCCTTGGAGACACTCTGGGACTCCCCTGTGAGCTGCGACTGCTCGATCTTGATCCTTCGCAGATCGGCCCAGCGGATCCGCGCCCAAAGGCTTTTAAGGCAAGGCCGGCCCGATGGCCACTGAATTCTTACAGACTTTGGCGCCCCACAGAAGTCAGGGAGAATGGCAAGAGCCATGCAAAAGTGCCGGGCGGTGGTCCCTCGCCCGGCTCGACATTCCAAGGCTCGAACTTTGCAAAGGGCAAACTCTGCACCAACGGCAAAGCCAGCTAGGATTCTCGGTGCGACTCACTGAAGCTTGCATCAAAAACTCCCCAGGCAGCCTAGTGGGCAATCTTCGGCGACAACACTCACTGAAGCTTGCATCAAAAACTCCCCAGGCAGCCTAGTGGGCAATCTTCGGCGACAACACTCACTGAAGCTTGCATCAAAAACTCCCCAGGCAGCCTAGTGGGCAATCTTCGGCGACAACACTCACTGAAGCTTGCATCAAAAACTCCCCAGGCAGCCTAGTGGGCAATCTTCGGCGACAACACTCACTGAAGCTTGCATCAAAAACTCCCCAGGCAGCCTAGTGGGCAATCTTCGGCGACAACACTCACTGAAGCTTGCATCAAAACTCCCCAGGCAGGCTAGTGGGCAATCTTCGGCGACAAACTCCACTGAAGCTTGCATCAAAACTCCCCAGGCAGGCTAGTGGGCAATCTTCGGCGAAAACACTCACTGAAGCTTGCATCAAAAACTCCCCAGGCAGCCTGGTGGGCAATCTTCGGCGAAAACACTCACTGAAGCTTGCATCAAAAACTCCCCAGGCAGCCTAGTGGGCAATCTTCGGCGAAAACACTCACTGAAGCTTGCATCAAAACTCCCCAGGCAGCCTCGTGGGCAATCTTCGGCGAAAACACTCACTGAAGCTTGCATCAAAACTCCCCAGGCAGCCTAGTGGGCAATCTTCGGCGAAAACACTCACTGAAGCTTGCATCAAAACTCCCCAGGCAGGCTAGTGGGCAATCTTCGGCGAAAACACTCACTGAA
>CAUJNA010003782.1:307500-371376 GCA_963377175.1 Effrenium voratum | reverse complement strand
CACTGAAGCTTGCATCAACAACTCCCCGGCAGGCTAGTGGGCAATCTTTCGGCGAAAACATCACTGAAGTTGCATCAAAAAATTCCCAGGCAGCCTAGTGGGCAATCTTCGGCGAAAACACTCACTGAAGCTTGCATCAAAACTCCCCAGGCAGGCTAATGGGCAATCTTCGGCGAAAACAGTCACTGAAGCTTGCATCAAAACTCCCCAGGCAGGCTAGTGGGCAATCTTCGGCGAAAACACTCACTGAAGCTTGCATCCAAACTCCCCAGGCAGGCTAATGGGCAATCTTCGGCGAAAACACTCACTGAAGCTTGCATCCAAACTCCCCAGGCAGGTTAGTGGGCAATCTTCGGCGAAAACAGTCACTGAAGCTTGCATCAAAACTCCCCAGGCAGGCTTGTGGGCAATCTTCGGCGAAAACACTCACTGAAGCTTGCATCAAAACTCCCCAGGCAACCTAGTGGGCAATCCTCAGCGAAAACACTTCCTGAGTGGATTGGCCACAAAAACGTCCAAACATGTTATTCTTAACCACTAAAAAAGGTCCACGCCCCCCAACATGTATAAAGTTCATCACCTCAGGAAGTGCGACGCACCTCCTCGAAAGTTCCGCGCGCATCGCAACACGGGAAAGCCCTCCCTGATGGCATCGGACCAGACCGAGCTGCGTGGTGGTCTTCAGCTTCATGACGCGGGCATCGGCGGACACCTGACAAAACTCGGTTGTGAAATCTGCTCCCCTGCTAAAAGTGACTAACTTTTAGTGGTTTAATACGGAAAACACATGAGGTGTCAAAAAGTTAGAAGGCCTAACATCCAAGCAAAATGCATCCGTTGGTCCGCTCGAGGCAAAGAAGGTTCCTCCAATGTGGTGCTTTTCTTTAGCATAGGTCCAACAGAAATGCCTCTGGCGTCATGTGTCATGTGGAATTTTGTTCTCCGCTGAGTTTACGCTAGGTGCCCAGCAGTTGCAATTTTGGTTAAGCATCCGCATAGGTGGCCTTTTGGAAAAATAGATGGCCCTGGTAAATGGAACAAAACCCATCTAAACCAGTGCCATCTATTTTTAACCAAACACACCTAAAAAGGACGCCTATGAGCATCCGTCTGAACATTGAGCAATTAGGTGGTGAACTTTGTTCCACTCCGGGTGTTGTGGCTTCTTGCGGTGGTTCACCCCAGTCAGCTTGCCACGGATGCAACGAAAGGAAAGTGAGGAACCTCGAGAAACGCAATGAACCTCCCAGTCGTAGTTTTCTTTAGAGTAACTTCCAAAGTTGGGAAGCGGCTGTGCGGCCATGTCGCGCAGCTTTCTGCCAACATGAAACCCCCAAAAGACTTTCTGGGGCCCACTTTTGGGGAACCGTTTCGCAGGGAAAGCCTCAAAACCCCGAGTCACGCCTTGTCACCGACGCGGACTTCAAGGATGTCGCCCGGCACCACGTCTTCCGCGTCGATGGTGGTCTGGCACCGCGCGTGTGGAAGGCTGACGGCTTAGATCTGGTGGACCAACCCAACTAGGTCCTCCAGTAGAGAGGTGGCTGCGGGTCAAAAATTGGTACCCCAAATGGAATTCTGGGAAATGGAAACATGGACTACAAACTGCGGTCCCCTGGTGGTTGAATTTTGACCCATACCCAGGTTAGAATAAGTGTACCAACTTTTCTCTCTAGTCTATGTAAGGGGAACCCTCAGACCCTCCCCAAAAAATGATAAAAGGGCACTACTGGGGGACCAACCCATGCCAACATTATAAGCGGTATGTAAGGGGTATGCAAGCGGGAATAGTTCAGGGTCCAGTCACAAGGGCCGAAGAGATTTTGCCTAGACAAAGCAAGATGACCGAACCCACACAACAACGAAACTTGCCCAAACCCGATCCATACCCAAGCAAGACAACCTGACCTATCCCAAGAGCGGACAGAACAACCTGACCGAGCCCAATAGCAACCCATCACAACCTGAACATGCCGGAATCAACACATCCTAAGCCAAAAAACAGATGTAAAAGGGCACAAGCACGACCCGACCCATCTATCACCAACCCACCAGCCACCCACCAGCCAGAATGATTCCTGCAAAATGAGACTTCCCACGGCATGTCTCAAAGGGTTACCAGCTGTAAGTCTGTCCTGTCCGTTAATCAGTACTGGGTAGAGCAAACAGGCCATTTCTCATTCCCTGCTCAGAACCAGCTCGCAACCTGACGTGCCGGAGGTGCCCAGTTGCCGTCACGCAAGACCATGGCGCATTCTGGAGCCAGCCTCAATCGATAGATGCGCAGTCAGCTTTCTGCAAGGAGCCTTTGGTGCGTTGATATACCCACGAGCCCTGTGTGGCCTATGAGCCCCACCAAAGGCAGCTTTGCAGTTTAGCAAGAAGAACTTGATATGGCCAATCAAAAGGACAAGCTTCTCTCCGCAAGAAACTCCACTCATGCTCCATGGCGACTCTTGGACCATCCTCAATGCCATGAACGCGGCCAGGGGCTTGCCCTCTCGTTGCCAAGGGGCTTTTTCAGCGCATCCAGTGCCTTCTCCGCCTTCGAGTCCTTCACAACTGAATGCCACACTTTGGCTGACAGATGCCCTGGGCTCCCTATATTTCCCCTCACATCACCCCCTAAAAGGGACCCTCACCTTTCATGGTCCAAAAAGGTAGATGTTCAAAACCCCCCCCAAAAAAGGAACATCTAGGGACCCCTGTCCCACCACAGGCCATGGACACCTGACAAAAAAAGGGTCCCCCCAAGACGAAACTCATCTTCCAGATACCCTTTTCCAGGTGCCATGGCAACGTGGCAGGATTGGTACCTGTACTCCTGGCCATAAGCACTACATCCGACATGCTTCAAAATTAGACTGCTCTTCCGTGTGTGTTGCTGCAGCTTCAGAAAAGCAGGCGGTGAAAATCCGTGCCACCAGCACGCCTGGCAATGCAAAATAATGGCAAACACAACCAGAAACCAATTTGTCTCACAGGGGAATGCATGGGTGGTGTTGCTTGGGTTTCTTCAGGCAATCCCGGCTCATATGCGATGGCAAAAAAAAAAAACGCTCCTGCCAAATCGCTATGATTGCGTTCAGGACCAAGATGGTGAGAATGACAAAGGGCTCCACATAGGCCTAGCAGGCACGCCGGCAACCCCGTGGCTGCGCGGGCCATAGGTCATGTGTTTTTGCCCGTTCAGGTCGAGCAACAGAGGTGTTGCTGGCTTGTGTGCGAGCCTTTGACCGATCTCTTGCTTCCCCCGGAATTGATAAGAAGCGAGGCTCTCGCTACTTACGTGTTGTTGGGTAAAACAGGATGACTTGGTCCCGTTAGCTATCTCCCCTGTCAGGAAAGCAGGGCGCCCTGCTGCTTCGTGTTGGGAACTAAAGTGTTCCTCTCAACTGGGCCTAACTTATCCAGAAGAGAGGGAAGCACGAAGTTACAACGTTGGGCTGGGGTTGCATTTGTGTGCTGATGAAACGGTTCCGACAAAAAAGGAGCAAGCTCTTCTAGCCTTTGTGAACCTATGAAGAAACTCGTAGAAAACTGAGCGCGGCGCCTACGAGTATCTCCCTCAATTGGCGCAAAATTGTTGCTCCCTTGACCCCTGCTCAAAGGAACCGCCGATAACTACCGTCCCTTGGGAATCAGAATCTGCCCTCCAAGCCTCCAAGCCTCCCCCACCCCCCCTCCGAAATATCTGGTTTACCGGTTTACCGGTCTACCTTTTCATTTAAGGGGCAAATATGTTGGAGCAGGCCCCTTTCAGCAGCAATACTTATCCCAAACCAAAAAACAAAAACATCAAAAGGGCAAGGGGTTTGCCATGCAAATTAGCCCTTTCTCCAGATCGTTTAACTGGATTTGTTTGCACATGGGGTCAACTGGGACTTCCAAATGTCAACAAAAATGACGGCTTTCTCTGGTCTTCAGCACCCTGCCTTGAGCCCCTCCTCGGCTGACTTCTCATCGAAGAAGGCCAAAAGAAAAGAGATCATGGCCTCAGGGGAACGGATGGGAGACTCCTTTAGGCCTCCAGTAGAGAGGTTAGAATAAGGGTACCCGAGTTTTCTTCTGTAGTCTATTTTTGTAGGGGGTTCCCTCCCCCAAAAAAGGGTAAAAGGGCACTACTGGGGGACCTAGTGTAGGCATAAGCTCATCTAAACGAGTGAAACCCATCGATGTCCAACCAAACCTCTAAGAAAAGAACAACTATGGAACCATGCCCCTTCTCCCATTCGACCACCGAGCAAAAGAAACAAACTGAACAACCTTCCCGCCCCTACGCGGGCACACACTTGCCGCGCAACATGTTACACACTCCTCTTTGACTCGCTAAAAAATAGTCGGGCCATCAAGGAGAGTTGTCCTTGGCTGCAAACAGCATTTGGGCAAATTCTGGAAACGTCAAATGTTGACAAAACGTGAAACGACTGGAGAACCCGCTTGTATTAACGCAGTTGGCTGATCTGGAAGCTTGGTAAGCGCGAATGATGCAGTCCCAAACTCAATGCATAATGGCACATCTTACTGAGGCAAATTCAATCGATGTTGAGAACAAATGCTACTAATTTGTATTTGATTGTCCCATGCAATGTGTTTGCGTAAGGCAAGCCCAGCACGGCGCCCATGCAGCACCGCGGCTGAAGCTAGCAGGATCCTCACGAGGACGTCCTCGAATTGCTCAATGATCAGCTCAAGCATGGACTTCCTTGGCTTTGGCCAACACCAAAAAAGGAGCACATAAAAACCGTCCTGCTGATGCACCTGCTGATGCATACCATATGGCAATTGTGATGTACCTGCTTTTGGCTCCAACCATATATAAGAAGGATGTCAAGCAGTTGAGGAACCATTTTTGAACTGTACCTGCTGATTGCTCCAGGTTAACCATGAACTGCATGGTTCGCATTCACAAAACGTGTCTGACAGGGTGCGCGAATTCCCCGATAACCTCAAGCCCGCCATTGATGCACTGGCGACCCCGGCAGGTGGATGTTGTGGAAGGTTTCGCCAGTTTGGGACTAGGTGACCACTGTGTCTTCTCAGCAACAAAACCGGTGTCCACGAATCCTTTCTGTTGAAAATACAATTTCTGGGATGGGTTTTGCAAGGACGTAAGTTTGTAAGACTGTGTCAGACAGTGCCGCCACCATACCTCTAACCTCCAGACCAACTTCCCCTGGCTCTGGGAGCCATGCTGCAATGTGGGAAATATGAAATATTTATCAAAAGCAAGGCCGGACCTATTTGCTTTGACGAGTCAGCCTTGCACAGCAAGCACGTAAATTCAGGCCCAGTGGCCTCTCCTGCTCTTGGAGAGCATTCGGCCCGTACCTGGGAAAGTTTTGAGGCCATATGCTGGCCCTTCCCCGCGACAAAAGCAGTGCAGCAATAAAGTACATCTCAGAACTTACTTGGATTGCTCTGATTTAGTGCCGATGCAAACGGCGGGGATCATGATGCCATGTCATGGGCCCTGCGCGTGGTGCGCGCGGAAATTTTTATCGGGCGGTATCGGTTTAGCCCTGATTTACTCTCCGAGATCTAGCGATTCAGGTTGAGATTGCTCAGGGGAGCACGAGTTAGTTAGGGACCCTTCAAGTGCACTGGGCTAAGGGGGCTATGTTGCTATAGCAGGTGAGCCAATGGTCAAATGATGCTCTGGAAATCTCTGGAACGCCGCTGGTGCGGAATGCTCGTCAGCTGGGCTCCCATAATATGCCAAAAGACCACTAGCCTTTCAAAGACCGCGTGAGCACTTGGATTTTACCCGAGATGATCAAACAAACAAATCACCATGTTCATCCGGGATCAATTCACCCCTTTGAATGGTACACTATTCCATTCCGCGAGACATCCACTCACGGTACAAATCCCTGTGACAAGAAACGGAACTAGTTGATCCAAGTCGACATATCAAATCTGAGGGGCAGTAGGCCTACTCAGTTGCCCAAATGTCACCCCCGAGCAAACAGGCAAGAGGCTGGCAAAACAAGTGTTGATAGTGGAACTGTGCTATTCGTCAACGACTTTGGCTCCAAGAATCATGCAAGTTTGTCTACAGGATCATATTTGTTGTTGTCCTTTTTGTCTTGCAAACTAGCGACTGTCCAACTAATTCCTTCTGAATTGCCCTTCTCTAGGGAACCTGGGCAAGCCGACGGCATGTCACACTCATTGCAAGTGGGGTGCTTTGCTCTGTGCTCTTCCACTTGGGCAGACGTGAGCCCAGTGTCGGCCGACACATTGTAATATTTGAGCACCTGAGCACGGGAAGTGCGTGATCGACACCGGTTGGAATCTCTGTGCTAAATCAGTTGGCCCTTTTGGGCTGACATGCTGGACGCCGTTCAAGCATGGTCGTCATCAGTTCTTGGCAAATCACAAAAAAAAGGCATAGTTCTCAAACCAGAGCAACACCCAGCGCAACTCATGGGTTGTGCAAATCAGAGCCAGCAAGCTCTTTTTCACCGCAGTGATCGCGCAAGCCATCGCCAAACCCTTTACTTTCAATGCAGGCATGGAGGTGTCCAAATGAGGCGTGTCAGGCGATGATGCCGTATTGGCTGAGCAAAGGTACGGAAACTCACGCTCCAGGCCTACCATGTGCAAACCCGAATCTTGAGCTACACAAAGGACCCATTAATCCATGCGGGAAGCACCAGTTTCACTCCCCAAGTTCGCGACCGCCCCGTTGGATTCTCACCTCGAGATCCATGGGTCGTCGCGAGTCGCGAGTCGCGAGTCGCGAATCGCGTGTCGCGACTCGCTTCCGGAGCAGGTCACATGTTCACCATGCGGCACTTCAGTAGCTCACGTGGCACCGCCTCATGGCGGCTCCAAAGCAGCTCCTCCTGCGAGTTGGATAAAGTAAGGCTGACCGTTGAAAGCGGTCAAAGCAATTCGAGGTCAATTCTCAACAGGCGCCAAACAAAAAGAAACATAGTTCTTGTTGGGTAGGTGTTCTCTGAGTGAGTGTTCTTCGCGCAAAAGGGAAAGGATGCCACTGAAAGAACCTGAGCTGTTCCTTGACATCCCCATATTTGACAACGGGGTGGTGCTCCCAAGGAGGGGGAAGGAGGGGGAGCCGAACAACGGGCCTAATTGGGGCTGGACTGCCTCGACCACTAGTCAGCTTTCAAATTTGAGTCAGTTTTGGCGACAACTCGAGGACAACCCAAGAACAGCATCTTCTTGAAAGAAATGTCCAAACAAAGCCAAGACCTATAGACCATCCTCTGGTCAGCAAAGTCGAAGCCGTACAATCCTCCAAAAAACAAAGGAAAACACATCAGCAACATGATACACCATCACGAATGGACAACGCCCGCTTGTGCTACCATCAGGCGCAAGAGAAGCATCAGTTCCACGGAGAACATGTCGTCTCCAATGCACCAACAAGATCGGAATCAACGCCAAGCTGCATGAAGCCCTGAACACCAACAAGGCTTGATGTTTGGCCAAAGCAAACGGTTTGCAGGCAAATAATTTAAACTAGTCTGACCTCAAATCCCCTGCTAAAAGTTTAACTTTTGGCGGTATAGTGGAATAGACGACGCTGAAACTGCGACAAAAAGCGACATTCCAGCCAACCAAAAAAACAAACTCCAACAACAAACAACAGCCATCTACGACTAACTCGTATGAAAAAGTGAAACTCCCCACCTAAAAAACAAAAACGACAAAAGCTGATGGCCGGGAGCCAAGAAAAGTCACACGCCGGGGATGGCATGACTTTCCGAGAATCAAGACACGTTGCCACGGTACCTAGGTCCTCCAGTCGAGAGGTTAGAGTAAGGGTACCCTTTTTTCTGTAGTCTATTTTTAGGGGAACCCTCCCCAAAAAAGGGTAAAAGGGCACTACTGGGGGACCTAGGTACGCAAACTGTTTTACCGGGAAGGCCTGCCCATGCTGGCCCTCCGCGCCGGTTTTGCCATGTGTTGCGCACGCATTTTTTTTTCGCGCAGGCAGAAAGATCACGAGTTAAAGCCCCTGAAATCAAGCAACGACTTCAGCTCAAAGCTCTATGGACATCAAACCTTTCAGAGAGTTGACCCCCCATCCATAAGCGCAAACAATTCAAACACTTCCATCCAAGAACTAACATGCCACCAAACAAATGCATCAAGTCTGCTCCAAGCGTACTCCTGCACAGTGAAGTGAATGACTGGCGAAGCAACCAGAGTCAGCTGCTGTTTAAATGGGGCAAATGTAGTGACCTAACCACGTGCCAGCAAAGAAGCTGCCTAGCTGTGGGGCAAGGAAGGATGCTAGTCCCATAATGCTACTTGATTGGCAATACCGCACAAATGTTCGGCCATGTTTACCTCTCAGAAGTAGGGCGACTGTAATCAAACTAGCTGGCAAACCTCAACAAGAAGTGTAACAGTGAAATGAACAACTGCCCGTCTAACAATCTTGTGTTAAATTTCTTAACGAATAAGGCAGTTTCTAAAAATAGTCGAGCTGATGATACATATCAACATGTTCTATTATCGCCCAAACCCTGCAGCACAACATCTAATCCCTAACATCCAGCCCGAAACTCTGGAGGTACTCTCTCCCTCAAGCCCTACCTATGCACAACATCCTCGCCCAGAACCTAGGGAAAACACCAGTATCAGGCACCTACAAGTCCTGGGTTGCTGTATTGGGCCTGCAAGCCCCCTCGCGCGCTTCTCTTTTTTGTTCCTTTCAAAACTGCCGCTCGCATCAGTGGCCACCGCGAGCCATTTCTGTGGCGCCCGTCACGCATCACGGGCTGCGGGCTCTATGCCAAGCTCGTCCTGCCGGGGCCTGTGGTGAAGAAATCCATGCCCATGGCCAAAGCCGCCAGGAACGAGGGAGCAGTCGCAGGAAGCTCTGCTGGAATCACCTTGGTCCAAAAACCGTCGCCAAGTTGAAACGCCATGGGAAAAACCGCTCCCTTCCGGAAAAAAAAGGGGAAAAACAACAACATGAGTTTGCCCCCTTCAAGGGTCCATTGCAGACAAACACCCAAAGATCTCTCCGGGTGCATTTGGCCGTTGGCCAAAGATGGCAAATGGCTAAGGGTTGTGCTTGGAGATGGTTTCGCAGTGGGCTAACCTTCGTGGGCTGCATCCGCTGATCCGTCTGCCTAGGGCCCAGTTGGTCTGAAAGTCTAGCCATGAGCGAGCCGCTAAAAGGGGGCATTGAGCAATCTAAAACGCTAGCCCAAAAGCTCACAAGCCCCCCGGAATTAAAAAAACATACGCAAGTGAAGGGCCGTCAGAAACCCTCAAACCCGCTTGCGAGGTTTGTGTCGGACAGACTTGAGCTCTGCCCGCGCCACAAATTAATATTACGCAACACTAAACAATCTTCCAACGTACGTTGTTTTCGCAGCACACAGGCCTTGCAACATTGCAAATTCATGGAGGTGTTTGCAATGCTTGAACTTGGCACATGGCACGAGGAGAAGAAACTCATGTCTGAGGCTGTGTTCCAGGATGGTTGAGCTCCTGGCCAAGAACCGGCTATGTATGCTGTGTGATAGAAAGCCGGCGTTGGAGATGATTCTACGTCTTCCCCCCAGACTGACAGAAACTGACACCGCCAAAGCCACCAATACTGTGTTAGCCTCCTGTCAACTACCATGAAGCCTGACGTTTCGGGGTGCTGGTTTGGACCATGTTCCTTTAAACATATCCCTCTGGTGGGTTCCATGTTTGTGGACAGCAAGGTAGTGCTCACCGGTCAACAAGTGTCCTGAAAGTAATGAGAGATGGTCGCTGGTGCGCGGGCGTCAGTATCTGCGTGTGGGTTCTGATGTGCCGCGCGAGCGCGTGCGCCCGTGCTCACAGCTAGTGCGCATCATCATTCACATCTGCAGGCCTGACACCAACGAAACCCCACATATATTTTACCTCACATGCCACACATTCATGCGGACGCTGGCTCCCAACCAACCACATCTGCGCCAGCGCTGCCAGGTCGCTTTGGAGGGGTCAGGGGCATCATGGTACCTCCCGATGATGGGAGCCAAGAATCTAGACCTTGGCACGCACAAACAAAATCCCCCGGAACCTGAGCGCCCTTTTTCCAAAGGGCGCACGGCGGCCTTTAGGCAGCTTGACTCTCAGAACTAATTCGGTCGGCTGGGGCATGGAAGCATGGGGAAGGACAGGTCTAGCCCTAAGTGCTGCGAACACCACTGGCTCAGTTGCCCGAAGCAAGGCAGCTCGCTGACAGCTTCAGTGTCTGGTTGCTGGGCCTGGGTTGGGCTGACTCTCTCTCTCTCTCTCTCTCTCCAGGTTGGGCTGACTGCCACACCAAGTTTATCTTTTACTGCAAATTACGAAACAAAGTAAGTGCAACATGTGGCAACATGTCGCCACCCTGAGTCTCAAACCAACGGCTCTCAAATCGTCGATCATCTCTTGGGGCTAAATGGCTCCTTGGCCCACAGGACTTTCCCATGGCCAAGCCGCATCTTTTGGCAAATTGCTGCTCCCTGCAGAGCCATCTGGGGCGGGATGGTTGTGACGGACTCTGGCTTGGACAGCGCGGCGGCCAAAAAGTCGTAGGCCTGCTTGTTGTTGATGGCGTCCTGGCGGTCTCTTAGGTGGTGCAGGATTTTGTCCATCCACTACGCTAGGGAGATCAGAAACTTGGGACCCCGAACGAAGCCGAGAAGGAAACACACGGCAAAATGCAGGGGAAGCCACAAATGCCAAGCATCAGCCACACCAGTTGCAGTGGGTGCTTCAATATGGTCTAATGTTCTGGCCATCATGTTGTTGCAGCATGGTACGGGACCACGTGGTCGAATTGCAACGGGAAACTGTGTATTGCAACATCTTGGCACCATCACCTGTGCCCAAACAAACATCCAATAGGCCAACCGTTGTTTGCACCACCTCAAGCAAAACCAACATCAAGCCGATCATGCCCTTTCGGTGTATCGGTTTTACTGTTGCATTCTGACTTGCCCAGTCAAGTCAGCTCCGAATCAAGGAGGCAAAAGAAGATTCATCTGTATCCCACGGGCCCTTCAGGCTTCGACATTGGCCCAGGCTTCGACAAGCCCAAAGGCTTGCTCCAATTGCATCCCCTCCTGAAGGCTGAAGCCGCACACAGGCTTTCCGCACTGTTGGGTGGCTGCCTGAAAGAAGGGCAACAGGCGCAGCACGAAGCATCGACCAGATTTTCTTCGCGGAGAAAGTCCTAGAGCAACCCCCTCCTTGACCCTCCCCTAACCACAGACCGCTAAAATTGGCCGAGAGTTGGTTGTCTGGATATGGATGGTGTGGGTTCGCCGGCGTGGGTTCGCCGAACTTCCCTTGCGTATGCTTTCCTTTCGCAGGGCTGGTTTAGCAGCGAAGAAGCAATTTTGAGCTGGAGTGTCAAGTGTTCGCGACTCACATGTAATTAAATTACACCTGCGAGTGGCGAAGCACACCTCCCAGCTCCAAATCAAGCATTGCCGGGACTGCGAACAAGAGTAGTCTGCGAAGCACTTGTTCGCAGCCCCCTCGGAACGCGGAACTCACGCGCCTTTGCGCCTTTGCGCCCGTGACTCAGCTCGTTTTTGTTCAATGGTGCAAAACAAAGGACATTTTTGGCGAGGTCTACAGCCATGCAGCCGTGGGCGCTCACCCGTCACGGAAGCAAGATAGGAACCACCACTTGCAGTAAGACATGTTTTTGCCCGGGCGTATCCTAGCTCCCTATAGCAACAACTTGGTAAAGCTGAAGGTGCTTACGCATAACACACTATTGGGTTCTTGGACATGTGCTAGCGCAAGTAAAGAAAGGTCAGCAAAGAAGCGATCCCTGCCTGGATCTTCGTGTAGACTTCGGCGTGGTATCTCAAATTCGAAACTTCGGCCTTGTCAGCCAAGCGTTGGATCACCACCTTCCTGGGCGCATCGGATGTTCGAGAAACCCATGCCAGGCCCTCCATCAATTAAGGAAGGGTCTTGCATGGCTCCATCTTGTTGCTTGTTGGCCAAGTGCGCCGAAGGGGTCTACATGTTGGCAAATTCCAATTCAAATTGCATGACTTTGGCTCTTCGATCTCAGATTCGTTGGAATTGCCAAGCCACTTGCAAACAACTCGATGGAAAACAAGGCTAATGCATGGGGAGGCCCGTCCGGTCTAGGCCGTGCGCTTCTTGGTTTCTGTTCGACTGCGAACACGTACATCCGATGCTCTGAGTGTGCTACCAATTGCTGGCAGTTTCCATAAGCAAGGGTAGCAGGCCCACTGTAAGAGCTGAACAACGCCAGCGTCCGCAGCTTGGAGAGACATTCCGATCCCGAATGAAATGGCTCAACGCACTGGAGACTTGATGACTTGCCCGCCAAATCCATGTAAATCGTGACAAATTCTTACATAATGAATCACAATCCAAAAGCGCGATCTTGTTGACAGTCAGCTTCAAAAAACAAATCCTCCGTCGTTCACACCTTGCGAAACTCCTTTTCCTTTAGCTACATTCTGAAATTTATCCAGGGGCACCTGGGGACGGTTTATTTTCTAGTGTTTTTTTCTTCTCCCCGCCGTCCGTCCGGTTTCCGCTTTCAGCGCTCCTTTGGTTTCTCCGGCGCCTCCGGTTCCCGGTGCCGAAGCCGGGGCCCCCGGCAGGGTCTCCGTGACCTTCTGCAACGCCTCGGTGTCCAGGCTGGCGCGGGTGTCCAGCTCCGTGCTGGCCAAGCTCTCCGGGAAGGAGACCCCGGGGATCATGTTCCTCGGGCTGAAGAAAAAAACCCACGCCTAGGGGCCTGGCCAAAAAAAAAGAGGACTGCCAGCTTCTTGCAGCGCCCTAAAGCCGAACAGAACCAAAAAACCAGGAAAAACAAAACGCTTGATTAGGATTAATCAACCCGTCCCATTGTTAAGCGGGTGCTCCCTCCAAAAGTGGTCTGAATCCCCACTAAAAGGGGACACCGGGGTCAACATTAGGGCCTGGCAAAAAAAAGGACTGCTGCTTGCAGCATCTTGCAGCCTAAAACTGAACAACACTTCCATATAACAACAAAACACTGGCCAAGAAGAGTTAAGAACCCCATGCCTAGCTTTGCCCCGCCCATGGCAACCCTGGAGTTGCGAAGCTTCCTAGACAGTCTGAGAATGTACGTCTTGAGATAGGAACTCTGCAGTGTGGGAATCGGTATCGCTTGCCAACAAACACGAGTTGTTCCAAAAAACAGGTGTACCCCGAAGAGGGCTCCCTGCCATCGATGTGAGTCACCAACCTGGCAAACTTGAAAGCGTGGGTTGCCTTTTCGAGGGCAAAGGGCTTCAACCACATGGCTGTAGCTCAAAAAACGGGTCCCAAAATGGCTTGCCCTGGTAAGTGGAAACATGGACAAACCCGCGGTTTGCCCCTCCGATCGTTCAATTTTGAGCCACAGCCACATGTTGCCGCCCAAAGGTCCTGAGACAGCCTTCGACAGTTGGGTTCTTGCTGCTTGGCGGCTTGCCTGCTAGGCCTCCGGGCTTGACTTCCCAGGATTGGGCGCTCTCTGCTTCTTGGTTCCGTGGCTCTTGGTTCAGTCAGACAGTCAGGCAGTCAGGCAATCAATCAATCAGTCAACTAAGAAATCCAATCAAAACAAACGTAAATCAATCCAACCAACTCACGGAGAGCGAGTCAACACATGTCAATCCAATCAAGTCAAACCAACCCCAATCACTCAAATCAAACCAAATCAAATCAAAGCTATCCAATCAAAGAACCAACCAATCACTCAATCAATCAACCAACCAACCAACCAAATCAGTCAAGTAGTCAATCAGCCAATCAGTCAGTTGGTCAATCAGTCAACCAATCAACCAATCAATCAATCAATCAACCAATCAATCAATCAATCAATCAACCAATCAACCAATCAATCAATCAGTCAATCAATCAATCAATCAATCAAATACATCAATCAATCAATCGATCAATCGACCAATCGATCAATCGATCAATCAATCAATCAATCAATCAATCAATCAATCAATCAATCAATCAATCAATCAATCAATCAATCAAATCAATCAATCAATCAATCAATCAATCAATCAATCAATCAATCAATCAATCAATCAATCAATCAATCAATCAATCAATCAATCAATCATCAATCAATCAAACAACCAAATCTGTCAGTTAGTCAATCAGCCAATCAGCCAATCGCTCAATCAGTCGATCAGTTTTTTTTGCGGGCGCAGCCTCGCGTGTGCGTGCTCGATTGAGCATTGTGTTGAGTCGGAGAGCAATGGTCAGGGTGACCACTGGAGTCTTGACACAACGCCAAACACGGAAGCAACACACCGCACCCACAGAACACAAACCAAACAACCACCACACACCAACAGCCAACACACCAAAACAGGTCGCAAGCCAGATTCATCGCGCCCACCAACAGCCCGAGCGATGGTCCGGCTCACGCCTCGGCAACAGGGGGCCCCCGCAAACAAAACCACCCAAAAACCCGACCAACCAAAAGGTCGCCCGTCAAGATCCTCGCAACGGGAAACTACTAATGAAACCAGGCATGCGCTCTCAGGCTCTCCACGAGCTCACTGATCCGGCCTCAAGGCCAGAGAAAGCACTTTCACAAAAGGACAAGATTCATGGGTGCAGTGGCTTCACAAAGCCAATTCTCTTTCTGAGTAGCAAGCTTTCGCGTTGTCTCCTTGCGGCGAGGCATCAAGGAGCCGAGGATCCAAGCCCCCGCAAACACAAACAGAAAAGAGGGGGGCGAGTCCGGGCAAAAGCCGACCTCTCCCCAAGAACCCACAAGAAACAAGGGGCACAGTTGCGCCGGGACATGAAGGTAAAGCTTGGTCGAATCACCTTCGCAACGATCTTTGCCGAGGCGTGGCAAAGTGTTGTAGCCGTCACGACTCCCTTTGGATGAAACCAAAAAGCTACTGCAAGTAAGGTTGTCGGTGAGGTCATAGACTTTCGACTCACCAGTCATCCGAAAGAGAAAAGGTGCGCCGCTCTGAAGAGCCGCCGGCAAATACCCAATCGCGTCCTGGCTGTGAACGTTTGTGGTCAAAGCCGCAAAGCGACCGCGAGTGTGCCGTCCAGGAGTCGTTACCAATCGATGGCATGGGAAAAGATTGGGTTCCGGGGATCCTCTCCGACGAGCACATAGCCCGCACAGCCCATCGGGCACGCGACTTCACACAGCCCAGGAGTATGCCGCTCCAAAAGCAGGGGCGTGCATTCACATCACCCGTAACAATGCCGGAAACAGCGGTAGAGCGAATGCCATTGAAGCGGGTGGGAATGTCTGCCAAATTGAAAGAACTAATATCAAATAGCCCAATAGGAACACCAGAAACAATAGAACCAGTAGCAGTTGAAAGAACGGGCTCGTCTTTAAAATGCAAAACCGGGGCAGTCTGCAGGTCGAAGTCTCGAAGGAAGCTTGGGTCGTCCGAGAGATCCTCGAAAATCGAGGATGTCTCTTCAGAGTCTTGCAAAAATCTCTGTGCTTCTCCGATCGCCAAGGCCAAGGCAAGAACCAAAAGCATCTCCCGAAGGATTATCCGCAGGTGTTTTCAGGGATTCCCTGGGCAGTGTCGCCCACCCGCAGAACTAGTGTTCCACCTTGAGCCAAGATGGCTACGGACTCACTCAATCAACCAACCAACCAATCAATCCAATCCAATCCAATCCAATCAACCAAATCGAACAAATCAACCAATCAAATCAGTGAAAGCAAATCACTTTAGTCAATCACAGTGAATCAGTGAATCAGTCAATCAGTGACACAGTGAATCAATCAATCAGTGAATCAGCGAGTCAGTGAATCAACCAATCAGTCAGTCAGTCAATCAATCAATCAATCAATCAATCAATCAATCAATCAATCAATCAATCAATCAATCAATCAATCAATCAAATCAAATGAATCAATCAATCAAATCAATCAAATCAATCAACAACACCTGTCAAGTAGTCAATCAGCCAATCAGCAATCAGTCAATCAATCACTCAATGAATCAATCAACTAAACCATCCATCAATCAAATCAATCAATCCAATCAAACCAATCAATCAAATCACATTAAATCAAATCAGTCAATCAAATAGAACCAAATACCCAACCAAGCAAACCCAAACCAAATCAAACCAAACCAAGCCAAACTCAACCTATAGAACAGGTAACACAACCTGGAAGGGTCAGCATTCAACCCTGCGATAAGCGCGCTTTTCTTGAGCCATGCGTAGCGAGTGTGACCAAGCTACGCCAGTGAGGTTAATGAGGTTGACAAATACATCACATTGTGAAATACACCCCCGTGACCGACGGTAATAGGGATGAACACGGCCAAGTAAACATGAGGTCTTTTGCAGGTAATGAGCACCTGATAGACAAGCAACGGCCAGTTAAGGTCTCCCGCCTCTGCCGGCCACCGCTTTCGCGAGGCAGTCCTCATTCCTGTACATTAATAGATTGAAATTTGAAACGCGAATGGATGTCTGCCGAAGATCTGGAATTACATCCGCTCAGCGCCAATTCCAGTTGCGAGAGCTCTTGCATGGGCGCTGCTCCTCCTCCCACCAAGAGTCCCACGACTGGCCCCAGCTGCCCAGTAGGATTGGGTCCATGACCAATCTTGCCGGTTTCCGGCGCTGAGGGATGGGCCCAGCAACGGCAGGCAAGGGAGTGCTGCGACCGGGGACTTGGATGAACGGAATTTCGCTCTCATCTCGGCATCACCGATTGAGCTGAAGTCTTTGGTCCAGCCCATGACCTTGTAACGCTGTTCCTTCTCCAGGCTCCCGTGCATAGCAGCAAATTGTTCCGTTTGCAGAAACCACCGTGGACAACGAAGACATCGTCGGGGCTGACTTCTTTCACATTTTTGCAGGTGGCACCAGCGTTAGCCGTGCAGCATATTTGGGCACAGCAACGATTCCCTTGATCATCTCTTCAGTCCGCTCGCGGCTGGGGATGATGCAACGGGCCACCTTTTGATGAATTCGAGAGCCGAGGGCGTCAGGTCTCCCCAAGCAGCCGTGTACGCATAGAAGGGGTCGTTGATGAGACGCTCGTACAAGGTACCTGAGCACGGCCTTCTTTGCGATGCCTTTCATGATTCCGAGCCCTCCCCTTGTGCTATGGTCGCCACGAGCATCTTTGTGCTGGGTGAGAACCTGAGTCTCGATCTGCTCCATCACGAGCGGGATGCCGATGTTGTTGCGCCCGAGAGCCCAAAACTCCTTAAATAAGAAATAAGCAATAATTATCTTAAAAAGACAGTGCTTATTTAATGTGTTTTCCACCTTATTTAAGCAATGTTTTTTTCAGAAAACATTGCTTAAATTTTCTGGCTTCAATGCTGCATGTGCAGAACATGGGTCCTGCTTAGGATCCTTGAAAGCTCCTTTGCAGGAGTCATGTTTATGTTGCTTCGCAAGTTTTTGCTCAAGCTGCTGTTAGCTGGCAATGGCTTTGAAATAAGGTGTTTTTTCCTCCTTCGAAAGGGGCATGGGAAAGCACATAAGTCACTATTCTCAGGAGACAAGTTATCCATGACATTCTGCTTAAGCAATCAGCTTTTGCAAACATCCTCAAGGAAGCTCCCATTGTGGGACCTTGTTCTGGGCACAGAATTTGGCCAGAACATTTCCAGAAAGGTGTATTGACACCTCCTCTTCTTTTGGAAGAAGCTATTTTCTGGCTTCAATGCTGCATGTGCAGAACATGGGTCCTGCTTACAATCCTTGAAAGATCCTTTGCAGGAGTCAATGTTGACATGTTTGGCTTGGTTGTATAATAGCATGTTGCTTCGCAAGTTTTTGCTCAAGCTGCCTTTAGCTGGCAATGAGGCGGTCCAACACAAGCCAGCCTGATGACCTGGCCAAAGTCCTGAGATGTTCATTTCTCAAGGGCTTGGATGACAAGAGATGGCTGGAGGCTGATCTGGAGAAGATAGTGGACATCATCATAGAAATGGCTTTATTGACCCCAAGGCCTACAATGCACTGGATAGGCTTTGGTAGGGGTCTCCTGGGCTGAGCAGGGTTCTTTGCAAAAACTTGCCACCTGTCAGTGGCTTGCTCTTCTCATTGCGTTGGGGATCCTTTTTCCCAGTGGACATCTGCCTTTTATTCTGGAAAGCACATGGAAGTAGCAGCTGCTCCTTTGCCCAAACAGTTTGGCATCATCACTCTTTAGCTGTTGCCAAGTACGAAGGGCGCCTTGGCCAACACAAGCATCGTTGGTTCAAGCATGTGTGTTGATTCTTCACAGGATGAAATAGCCTCCTCAATGGGAAGTGCGTTGGCTGCTTCAGAAGATGAAGTGGGCCAGCCATCCTCCCCTGCAGGCCCAGTGCCTCTGACTACTGCTAAAATGCAGGCCAAGAAAGCACAACTCAGGCCATGCTTGGCCCAGCCAGGACTGGTTGAATTAGCTACCATGACCACAGACCCTAAAAGGTTCCTTGTGGCTCAGCTTCCTGGAAGCCATCCCCAAGAAACTGAAGTTCCCAATTTGGTGCTGGGGGCAAATCCCTTGATGAAAAAGCCTGCTTGCAGCAAGGCAAAGGAGAATGCCACAGGCACAGCCCTGCAGCAAAGGTCCCAAGCTCTGCTCTGGAAGAGTCTGCTCACCAAACGAATACCAAATTATGTTGTACAAGGCGACAAACAAAGCTGCCATAAGACAATGATTCTTTAACAAGAAACAAGTGTGCCAATTTGGCAAGACAGGAAAAAGTAGGGCATTCTTGGAGTCCATTGCTAAACAAGCAATTGAGGCTGTGGCTGGCAATCTAACTGAGGCGGATTGCAAAGAGTTCTGTGAGTCTTGTCTGTGAAGCAAAGAACTCAGGGGTGGGGGGTGGGTGGAAATGCTGCATAGGCCTGGTTACTATAACATGTCATTCCAGCGAAACCAACTCCTGCTCAGGACGTGTCTAGATAAGCAGGAGTAGTTTTTAGGGAAATGTTTTAGCTTTTGTTGCCTGGTTGCAACAGAAAGTTCAGCCCTAAACAATATAAAAAGGTGACCCAAGAAAGGAAAGGTTGGATGTCCCATTGCCAGCTCATTTCAGGTTGCCTACCAGGACATGGCCATCAAATGCCAGGGCCACAGAGTGCTCAAGCATGCGCCCAGTGCTGGGCAGCAGCTCCTATGTAGGAGCTGTTTTCACACCATTTTTGTACACAGGAGGCTGTAAAAGAGACCCTTTTTCAACATATCAATCTTCATGACCAATTTCTTCCTTTTTTTGCACACTGCAAGTGTGTGTGGCTACCACCCTTGTGCATCTGCAGCTGTTTGCTTTGTCAAGTTTGTGACTTTGCACTTGGATAGCCATGGGTGCTAGACAGGGCCATGACGAATGGAGTGCTGCTCCAGGGGCTGATGCTCCAGGGCTTCAGGGGGCCAGGGGCTGATGCTCCAGATGCTCCAAGTGCTGGTGCTTTAAAGCCTGGTGCTCCAGAGCCTGCTGCTCCTGCAGAGCCTGCGCCTACCTGGACCAGAAGATGCAATGCATGTGGAGAAGCCGCTTACCTCAGACAGGGCGTCTGCTGGAATGAATGGTGCGAGCCTTGCTTACCATTAGTATTTGTTCAATACATAACTTGCATTCTTTCATAGGAATGGTGCACTCCTACATAGGAGTGGAATGTTAAAATGTATGATGGGGAACCATGGTTTCTGATTTTTTGGTTCCCTTCATTTTTTGCAAATGAATCATGTAAGTAAAGGGCCTGCCAAACCAGTTCTGTGAAATATGTATGTGGGATTCCTGCTTGGTGTTTCTCCTATGAAGGAGGCTATGTTGTAAATAAAGGGCCTGCAAATCAGTTCTGTGAAGTATGTATGTAGGATTCCTGCTTGGTGTTTCTCCTATGCAGGAGGCTATGTTGTAAATGAAGGGCCTGCCAAACCAGTTCTGTGAAATATGTATGTGGGATTCCTGCTTGGTTTGTCTCCTATGCAGGAGGCTAGCTTTGCACATGTCTGGCAGGTGCACAATTTCCTTCGCTTTGATCCGCAAGAACTTGGCCGACGGCTCCAAAGCTGGGGGAGGCAAAAGCAAAGCACGGCCTGCCCAAGTGAACAATGCAAGACAGGTCAGGTGAGGCCATGGCAAAAAAAATGCAAAAAAGGGGCCAATGGCAAGACCTTGTAAAAGGGCATCAACTCAAAGACTGGGCAGCCATGAATCCTACGCGGTGGGAGGGAAGACCTTCAAGAACACTTTGAATCACTTTGATGATGACCATGACCCTGAGCAGGATGATGCTCTTCCACCAGTGACCCCAGGGGCAGTGCCGAAATCTTCAATGAGCTTTCCCACCTAGCCGCTTCCAGCCGACCTGAGCCGCCTTTCCAGCCAATGCACATGATGCCTGCGTTTCCCAAGGTGATGCCACATGTGGCCCAGTTCCCATCAACATCATGGGACAACACATTTTTGGAAATGTGTTCCTGGTGGTATTGTTTGGTGGACTGCCTGTCAGGGTACGCAGCAATCCCCAGACCCATCATGCCTCCTCCTCCTCCAGAGGAGAATGACGAGCTATAGGCAGCTAGCTGTAACTGTGAGGCAGGAAATGTGAAACAATGTTGAGTGCAGCATGCGAAATGCCATGAGGTCGGCTGGGTCACATGTGACATATTGCCCTTGTGCATATGCCTGCGTGCTCCTATGTAGGAGTAAGCATTTAATATGTTCTTTTAATTGGAATGTTTGACCTGCTCACTGCTGAGACCAATACCTTCCTGTGCAGGAGGCGCCTGGAAGGGTGTTTGAGAACAGTGCAAGGATTTCAGTGGTTGTCATCCACAACCAACACTTGCCTAATCCAACGTGATATGATGTGGATCAAATGCTTCATCGGCGTAATGATATTACATTAACTGCATGAGGCTGCATGGTTGGCAAGTCCATCAGTGTTGCATACCAGTCATGGGTCATGTGGACAAACATCACCACACCTGCTTGCAATGGCCAGGCACAGACTTTGGCTAATGGATCTAGGTTGTGTGATTCTCTCAGTGGCCTGTGCATGTGTGGCATCAAGAAATGATGGTTGAAAAAAGGTTGATATTTTCAACTTTTCCAACCCTGGTTCTTCACTACTTTAGGGTTTCCCCTTGCAAGGGTCGTACATGACGACGTCACCCTGCCGACGTTGATCGGATCCACCGGGTGAAGGAGATTGGGCACCCGACCCCTCAGACCTTCCGCTGTCGCTCCTGGATTGAAGCTTGTCCCTTCCTGGCTGCTCAAAGCTTGTCCCGTCCTGATGAGCTCTCTGGCTCGTCATCGTCATCCAAACCTGTGGGTGTCAGTGATTCCTCTGGCGGGGTGTGTGAGCCCAGGCCTGTGCCTCCCAGTGATTCCTTGGGTGGGGTCAGCCTAGGTTTAGAATCACATATCGGCCCTCCAAGGAGCATGACAAGGGTAAAACGCCTGCAGCTTGAAAGGGCATATGTCCATTTCACAAAAAGTCCGCAAACACAAGGCGCACAAAGGCAATCAGTTTTTCAGGTGGGCCCACTTGTGAGTTTGCGCGACTTGTAGGCGCAAAGTGCGAGGGATCATCACTCGCATGCTCAGGAGTAGGGATCACCTCAGTAAGGGGAGATTCCAGGGTCGCAGGGTCGCCATCCATGGCGCACAACTCTGTACAGTGAGCCGCTTACGGCTGATAACCTACAGAACAGGTTCAACAACCTAGAAGGGTCAGCATTCAACCCTGCGAAAAGCGCGCTTTTCTTGAGCCATGCGTGGTGAGTATGACCAAGCTACTCCAGTGAGACACTCATGCAATTGGGGTTAATGAGGTTGATAAATGCTCCTCACATTGTAAAATACAACCAACCAACCAACCAACCAACCAACCAACGAGCCAGCCAGCCAGCCAGGCACACACACACACACGCGCGCCCACACGCACACACACATGCGCGGACAATCACAAACACGCGAACACACACACACAGACACACACACACAGACACACACAGAGACACACACACAGACACACTCACACGGACACACACACACAGACACACACACACACAGACACGCACACACAGACACACACACACAGACACACACACACACAGACACACACACAGACACACACACACAGACACACGACACACACACACAGAGAGACACACACAGAGAGACACACACAGAGAGACACACACACACACAGACACACACAGACAGACACACACACAGACACACACACAGACACCCACACAGACACACACAGACACACACAGACACACACAGACACACACAGACACACACAGACAGACACAGACACACACAGACACACACAGACAAAGACAGACACAGACAGACACAGACAGACACAGAGACACACAGAGACACACAGAGACACACAGAGACACACAGAGACACACAGACACAGAGAGACACAGAGAGACACAGAGAGACACAGAGAGACACAGAGAGACACAGAGACACACAGACACAGAGACACAGAGACACAGAGACACAGAGACACACAGACACACACACAGACACACACACACAGACACACACACACACAGACACACACACACACACACACACACACACACACACACACACACACACACACACACACACACACACACACACACACACACACACACACACACACACACACACACACACACACACACACACACACACACACACACACACCACACACACACACACACACACACACACACACACACACACACACACACACACACACACACACACACACACACACACACACACACACACACACACACACACACACACACACCCACACACACACACACACACACACACACACACACACACACACACACACACACACACACACACACACACACACACACACACACACACACACACACACACACACACACACACACACACACACACACACACACACACACACACACACACACACACACACACACACACACACACACACACACACACACACACACCACACACACCACACACACCACACACACCACACACACCACACACACCACACACACCACACACACCACACACACCACACACACCACACACACCACACACACCACACACACCACACACACCACACACACCACACACACACACACACACTTAAATCCCACAAGGGGCAGACACGAAGTTCGAGTAAATCGAGCAAGAAGGGGAGGGGCAGATTCGAGACAGGCTTACGTGTATTCTGAAGCAAAAGCAGAAACACCACACACCCAGAGCCAATGGTCTTGTAAAAGCAAAACCGCCAACATCACGAGAAGTTGTGGCTCAAATGTAAAGCAGGTACGTCACCAGGCGTCCCTGGTGATATCCTCAGGCCACTGTGGAGAGCTTTGTTAGATGGAGCTCCACAGGCCTGCTCCATCCCCCTGCATTTGGTCTCAGGGTATTCTGAGACTCCGCACACACACGCCCCTCAAAGAGGGGCGAGTAGCTCAGTTTCTACGGGAGGGGCAACCCTGAGAAACACGCGCCCGAAAGACGGACAAAGACCCCAACGGAAAACAAACGGAGCAAGAAAGCAAAGAAACAGAAAGCCCCACGCTGGGTCTCCGCTGGCAAAACCCCAATCAAGAAACACGAAACCAGGGGAAACCAAGATTAGGGTCTCCGACAAGGGCAAAAACCCCAAACAGTCCCGAAAACCCTCCTAAACCTCGAAGACGGGGAGCACCGCGAAGTTGAAGAGCGAGAGGAAGAACAGGCCATCCCTTAACGGGCGAAGAGGAAGCACAGGATGAAGCGGGGAGGGGGGAAAAGAGAAAAAAGAAAAACGACGTGGGGGGGAAGGGGAGAAGAACGAAAGAAAGAAAGAAAGAAAGAAAGAGAGAGAGAGAGAGAGAGAGAGAGAAAGAAAGAAAGAAAGAAAGAAAGAAAGAAAGAAAGAAAGAAAGAAAGACAGAAAGAAAGAAAGACAGAAAGAAAGAAAGAAAGAAAGAAAGAAAGGAAGACAAAGGGGCCGAGAAGCGTATTTAGGGCGCCGCAGCCCGCCCGAGGAAAAAGACAGGAAAGAAAAGAGAAGAGAAGGAGACAAGGGAACAAAAAAGGGGAGGAAACAAGGATGAAAAAAAATAGTATGCGTTTTTTTGGCGACGCATCCCGCCCAGACAAAGACAGAGGATGAAGACCAAGGCAAGAGGACGAACACGAAATAGCAACGGAAGGAGAGGAAGACGTCAAGCCAAACTGCGTGAGGAGAGCGAGGAGCAAGAACAGGTAGACAGGCAGGAAGAAGACGACGAGGAGAAAGGTGAACAGCGCGAAGACAAGCAGGCCATCCCTAAGCGGGCCAAGAGAAGGAGGACGAACGCGCGGGTCAGGAACACCAGGAAGAAGAGAGCGGGAGGAAGAGGAAGCCATCCCTAAACGGGCGAAGAACAAGAAGACGGACGCGCGGACGACGAAGACGAGGAACGAAAGTGTGAAACGTTCTATGATCTGTGTGAGGGAACGAAGAGGATTCCCGCCTTGATCGAACTGAGATCACCCAACTGAGGTTCATATCTCTGAGGTGAGTATATCTGAGGTTACCGTGAAACGACTGAGGTTCCTGACTCCGCATAATATCATAAGCGGGCCCGCGGTCACTCTCTGGGTACTCGCGAGGATCTCCCTCTCGGGATGTCACACTTAAATCCCACAAGGGGCAGACACGAAGTTCGAGTAAATCGAGCAAGAAGGGGAGGGGCAGATTCGAGACAGGCTTACGTGTATTCTGAAGCAAAAGCAGAAACACCACACACCCAGAGCCAATGGTCTTGTAAAAGCAAAACCGCCAACATCACGAGAAGTTGTGGCTCAAATGTAAAGCAGGTACGTCACCAGGCGTCCCTGGTGATGTCCTCAGGCCACTGTGGAGAGCTTTGTTAGATGGAGCTCCACAGGCCTGCTCCATCCCCCTGCATTTGGTCTCAGGGTATTCTGAGACTCCGCACACACACACACGCACACGCACGCACACACGCACACGCACACGCACGCACACGCACACACGCACACGCGCACGCACACACACACGCACACGCACACGCACACGCACACGCACACCCACACACCCACACACCCACACACCCACACACCCACACACCCACACACCCACACACACACACACACCCACACACCACACACACCACACACACCACACACACCCACACCACACCACACACACACACACACACACACACACACACACACACACACACACACACACACACACACACACACACACACACACACACACACACACACACACACACACACACACACACACACACACACACACACACACACACACACACACACACACACACACACACACACACACACACACACACACACACACACACACACACACACACACACACACACACACACACACACACACGCACACACGCACACACGCACACACGCACACCCGCACACCCGCACACGCCCACACGCCCACATGCGCACGCACATGCGCACACACGCGCACACACGCACACACGCGCACACGCACACACGCAAACACGCACACACGCACACACGCACACACGCACACACGCACACACGCACGCACGCACGCCCGCCCGCGCGCAAACGCAGGCGCGCACGCGCGCGCACGCGCGCACGCGCGCACTCGCACACGCACACGCACACGCACACCCACACCCACACACGCGGACAAACACAAACAAGCGAACACACACACACACACACACACACACACACAAAGGCATACCAATCAATGGCATGCGCGAATACAGAATCTGGCTTTCACTAAGTTGTGGAGTCTGGGGCAGGAGTGTTGGTAAGCGGTCTGCAAGTGTTGCAGCCCTGGTCGACTCGTCAGCCTGGAACGATTTGCGATCCCCGGCTTCTTGCTGGCTGAGAGTCATGACGCGCACCAAGTCAGCTCTCAAACCTCCATGGTACCTTGGCTCTTTGAGCTCTTTGGTAAGCAGGTCACACTTGTTTCCTTATTCATTCTGCTTAATATACATACATATATATAATGCTTATTAAAGGGGGGGCGGCGGCCACGGAATTCCAGACCTGAGCTTGTGAGTACTGTCATTTGCCTCATTAGGTGTACACCCCTTTTCTAAGCCGTAGGTGAGCATTTGCGTCTCTGTCTCCGTCTCCGTCTGAACTGAAGGGCCAACTCAACTTGTGCACGGAAAGTGCGTGAATTCTCCTGGTCAATGCGAAACCCTCGCCAAGGCACTTGTGGAAAGCCGGCTGTGCAAACCACACGAAGGGAATTCCGCGGATGCAAGTCGCACCAGCACCTGCAGGCGGAGCCCTCCGAAAGTGGCACTCGCACATTGAATTCGAGAGTAGGTTTTTACTTCTGACTCCGAAATCTTGCAAACCGAGTCCGTCAGGGAATGGCGAACTCACCCAGTGCACCGTGTTGTGGACTTCCCGACTTCCCTCTTCCGTCTGCAGGGCACTGCAGCCAAGCTGCACGCAGTGCCAAATGACATCGACATGGAGTCGGCATCGCTGTACGACTGATCCGCGTACCTTGTAGGCCAAACGCGCCCAACCAATCTCCGAATGCTTCATTGTTAGCCTCTGACAGCAACTAGATTAGCAAGCATCATGCACGCTCTGGGTTGTCTCTCGAACCAGGCTGAGGGATGTGTTTTCTTCACACACCATCTCCAGACGAACTCCCAAAAGGGGCGGGCCACTCGTACGGCCCAAATATGAAGGTGCCATCAGAATCCTTTTGTAGGAGCTCTTGGGATTCAAGAACCTGTTATCCTTGGCGAGCCACAAATCAAGGGTTAACCGATGGTGGCGAGGGAAGGGTTCTTGAGTGCTGAGAGACCAGACAAGGTGAGGGATAGAAGGAGATGGTGCCTGCATTCAAGATCTCCATTGACAGCTTTCTTCATCTTCCTTCTCTTAATCTGTTTCCCTTTCCTTTTCTATTTCTTTCTTCATATCTTGTTTATTGTAGAATTCTATTATCTTAGGTTTAATAATTTCATATTTTAATAGTTTCTGAATTCCTTTCTTATTTTCATGAAATTTCCAGATCATCTTTGTAATAACTAAATTCTTCTAAAAATGATTTTATGGTCATAGTTTTATATTTGCTATCATTTACAACTTTAAAATATGAAAAGATGGAAATGGGTCTCAGAGAATAGTATCTTTGTAGGTCTCATGGTCAAGTTCTTATAATAAAGATAGTTTGTAGATTGTTAGGCCTGTATGTTTCATATCTTTTCATTTTCTATCTTCTTCATCATAATTCTTCTCTTTGAGGGTTTAATAATTACTTTTGGATGTGTGTCTTCTTTTTGTTTGTCTTTTTGGTTGTCTTTCCTTTATTGTTTCTTTTATTTGCTTTCATGTTGGGGTTCTTCTTTGGTTGGTTTCTTCATGGCATTTTGCTTTTATTGAAGTTCCTGAGGCTATCTTTCTCCATTATAATTATGTCCCATCTCCAATTCTAAGATTGTAAATGAATGGGACATAATGATAAACAGATAACCAGATAAAAGCAAATTGGCATAATATTGGATTAATATTTGGATAGCTTTTTAGTTGGTAAAGATTACATGGTGAGAAGAAGAGATGAAGAAAGATGAAATGGAGATGTTCTTTGTCTTTCCTGTTGCTTAATTTGGAGTTTCTAGAGCTGTTTATCTTGTCCATCTTTTCTTTTCGTTTATTAATGTTCTTTTCTTTTTATTTGGTTCTTTTTATTAATTACTTCTTCATTTTGTATCTTCTCTTTATTACATGCCATATCTCTTTTTCTATTTATCTTTCTATTCCTAATCCTTCATCATATCATATTAACTCTAATAAAAGCATTTCCATAAAAATCTTAACTACATTAAAATGAAAACGAAAAGACATGACAAAAGCAAAGACAAAGAGAAGATAATTAGAATGAAGAATCCAGATGACACGAAGGAATGGATTCTGAATGGTAAACAGGATATAAGCATGATTCAGGATTTTACAGTGTTTACAGTAATAACTCAAGCATACATGACCTGGCTCCACAAAGACTCGCCAGGAAGGGAAGGGTTAGGAATAGAATGCTGGTGAACGAAGGAACCAGCCCATGTGCCTCCTACTCCTCCTCGCTTCCCTGTGATTGGAGCTCGCGGACGGAGGTAGCGGTCAAGGGAGTTAATAGGTGACGAAAGGAGCTGGAATGAAGGGAACAGCTCTGGTCACCCACTCTCTCCCATTCATTCACTTTGTTCATTCTGGTGCGAGAAGCCGTGAGGAAAGGGACATATGACATCTGTGCTCCATGAATGCCCCGCATACAAAGCACGAGCTACAAACCAGGGTGGCCACACTTGCCGGGTTTCGACTGCGCGGTGCCAGAAAAGAGCAAATGCCTCACCAGTCCGGGGCACATGCGATTGACAAAGAGCGGTGTCACTGAGTCGTCCGGCCATGTTTCCTGCTGCTGACTCGACTCGTTGCAACTGCAACAGCATCTTGCCCAACAGGAAAAAGGATCCCCTAGCTTCCAAACGAAGGCAAGTCTTCCTGCATCATCCGATTTGCGGCCCTCAAAATTGGTTGTTTCCAGGGTCTGCATTGGAGGGGGCGTGACCCTTAGGGCACCTTTACAAATCCTCCCAAATCACCTGTGAAGCGCAAATAGATGAGAGGGATCACAAAGTCATTGAGCACTTTCAGCTGGAATATGACATTGACAACAAACTGCCGTTTCAACAGCCCTCAGAAACTTGGTGCCAGAAAGATGTTTGACTCATGGCAGTGGCAAGCACAAACATTCAGCGTCAAGGAAGCTTTCTTGAAACTGCCAGAGCATGATATTCCCCTCGTACAAAAGGGGAAAAACACGCTGAAGCTGGCCGAAGGTTGTGTGTTTTTTCCGGAAACGGGACATGCTGTTTTTCAAGATGCCACCCAAACCTGCACTTGAGCAGTTGTTCTTTTCCCAGCGACCCATCTCTCGGGTTCGCACTCTTCTCATCGAAAAATCCATCATCGTGAAGCTCATTTGCCAATCCAAGGCGAATCTTACGAAGCCAAAGGGAACTCAAGAGGTTAGAAGCTCGGCTTGCCTTCCAGTGAGTTCTTCAAAAGTTGCGATCTGGCGGTGTCCCTCAGCGAAACTGATTCTCTGAAGAGGCTCCCGTGAAATTGCTCGGAAACCCAACCCCCAACCCCCCAACCAAGCCCACCAAAAGGGTTTCCTTTTGGTTTTCGATTGTCATTCACCCAAAGGTAACTCCAAGAATGGCTCGGAACAACCCTCCCCAAGAACAAAAGAGACTTACTTTCTTCCAAAAGAAGGAAGAAAAAAGGGGGAAAAACAAAAAACCAAAAAAGAAGCAACTCCTCCCAGCTTTTGCTTCAAAAGAAAGAAGAGTCCTGCATAAGCTCCCGCAGCTGTGGGGTGCTCTCGGTGCCCAGCAGCGCCACGAAGTCTGAGCCCTTGATCCCGGGAGCGCCCAGCGGATCCAGTGCCAGCACCTCGACGCACCAGCCGTGGATGGAATATGGGGCAATCTCTCTCTCCCTCTCTCTATTGATGTACAGAAATAAGAAGATATGTATGTATGTATGTATGTATGTATGTATGTATGTATGTATGTATGTATGTATGTGTGTATGTATGTATATACATTTATTCATTTACTGGTATGTGCATATTATATCTAGATGGGGAGATGGGTTGCTCGTTTGCTCGTCCCTGAGACCCAAACAAATAACTACATATTTATCTCGGGCATCCCCTGAATCCTACCTTTCTCCACATATGAATTGCGGTTTGCTCCCACTCACCAAAACAATTCCACAAAAAACAACTGGCATCTCCGGCGTTTTGACCCCACTCCAAGCTAAAACGCTTGGAGGTAGCATGTTTGGCTCGAAATTGGTTCAGTGAGAATGTTGCGCACCATTCCAGTCATAGGGGAGGGAGTGTTTCTTGTAAAACTTGTATATCTTGCGTATTTCGCACATCCAGGAAGAGCTAACTGCCCAACAACCTCAAAGCTTTGCAATCGTGTCTCTGGTGGTGTCACGAAGCCACTATATAGTCCAGGAAGCAAAACAGCTTCAAGTACAGGCAGGTTTTAAATTGGGAGGGGGAGGGGGGGTTGCACACACACACACACCATATTGATATATACATATATATATATATATTGACATTATATTATATTATATATATATGTCATCCCCCTATTGCAATGTTCACCACAGGGACAAAAACGGTTGGGCACATCTGACATAATACCGCTTCTTCAACAGGGAGCCTCACTTTGGCGAGGCAAATCATCAAACCACACATCAGCACCTAGTCCATGATCAGGTCTGGCAAAGTTCTCTTTGGGGCAATTAGTGTTGCTATCCATCAGCTGTTTTGCTCGCCTTCCCTTTCGCCTTTCGGTGGCGAACGGAAAAACACGGCCGTACAAATGGATCAATTCAACGGCGCAATGGTTTACGATGGTGTACGCGGTATTGCATGCCCGAAAACCCCAAGTTTCGTTTCATTTACCAGAAGCATCATCACCATATGTTTATGAAACCTATCGGGGGAAAAACGGCCTTTAGCTACAGTGCTTCCATCCCCAAAACACGCTTAACAAAAAAACTACTGCTTTTTTGGGGTCCATGTTCTTACTGCGCTGGCAGGCGCAGCACTTCGGCTGCGAAAAGGGTACCTTATTAGAACCTGGAGCTGTCACTCCAATGTGGTACTTCAATGGATCAACGTGCGCGTGGCTCGCAACAGTGTTTTAAGCACGTCGTAATGAGATCTGGAAAAGGGTATGCGCCGGTGGCTGCAAAGGGTATGCTTCCCATTTGGCTGGCATGGATACAGTGCTGAGCGAGTTCTTACCATTGGGCTGGCATGGATACAGTGCTGAGCGGGTGCGCGTTACCATTTGGCTCGCATGGATACAGTGCTGAGCGGGTGCGCGTGAGCGTGTGTGCGAGCGGGTGCGCTTACCATTTGGCTGGCATGGGTGCAGTGCTGAGCGGGCGCGCGTCGGCGGGTGTGCTTACCATTTGGCTGCCATGGATACACTGCTGAGCGGTGCCCGTGAGCGGGTTTGCTTATCATTTGCCTGGCATGGATACAGTGCTGAGCGGGCGCGCGTGAGCGGGATTTGGCCGGCATGGATACAGTGCTGAGCAAGTGCGCGTGAGCGGGTGTGCTTACCATTTGGCCGGCATGGATACAATACTGACAACTGCGCGTAGGCGGTTGTGCGAGCGGGTGCGCTTACCATGTGGCTGGCATGGGTGTAGTGCTGAGCGGGTGCACGTGAGCGGGTGTGCTTACCATTTGGCCGGCATGGATACAGTGCTGAGCGGGTGCCCGTGAGCGGGTGCGCTTATCATTTGGCTGGCATGGATACAGTGCTGACTGGGTGCCTGTGAGCGGGTGTTTACCATTTGCCAGGCATGGATCCGACAAACGCAACGGCTGCCGGCGCGCAAGTGAAAAAGAACAAAAACTCCTTGCTCCGAAACGAGGGTTTTGCACTGACGGAAACAGCCCAACAGCAAAAACATGCACCCATGACCAGAGCCCCTTGCGCTAAAACGCTGCCGACCGCCGAGGCGCGAGCTTCACCTGCATAAGGCTCACCGTGGGGTTGTCCACCCAGGCGGTCAGGCCAATGGGGTAATTACCTCAGCCCAAACCCACAGCCAGGCAGGCCGAACTTGGAGGTGGTGCTTTTCTTGAGTGTTTTTTAGATCAAAACCACCATGTAAAGAATTAAGAAGGCGGCCGTAGCTATTTATGGTTGGGATTGTCCCTTACTAACCTCGAGCTACCCGGTCTTAATTGTGACTCAACTGCAGTTTTGGCACTTGGAACACAAGATCTCCTTTGAACACCTGGCTGTTGGCTGGACCATTAAAATCCCCTGTTGAGCCCAGCACGCAAGTACAAGTTGCCAGCAGAGAGAAGCTGCGCTTGGATTATCGGTTAGCATCTTGTCACACACTTTGAATTGGACCCAAAAGCGAGACATGACCTTGCATGCCAGAAGGCCACAAAGTTGAGAAGTTTAAGCGCGCACACCGGCACACGCACATACACAAATCCTGAATAAGTTTAGTCTTTGTCCGCTTGCTGGATCAGTTGCTGCACTTCTTGAATATGTTCGAATCGCACAGGCGACGGACCCATTCCTCCGCGGGATGGGACGGAAGGCGCGAGGTACACAAGGCAGCGGTTCATCTCTGCGAATCATATCACATCAACGCCAACGCCACTAGGCACCGGACGGGCGCAACATCCCCAGCAAATTCCCCTTTTCAATCCGTGCCAGGAAAGCAGCACGCTAAGTGGAACCAGCCTCACCCCAACTCGCACGGCCACACAGAGCAGAGCACTCTGCGAGTGACAAGCCAATGTATGGAAAGGAATTTGCGTTACACAACCAAAACCAAAACAATGTCAAGCGGGCCCTTCATCAAGCAAGCCCGCCAGCATTGTACCTGTCTCCAGGGCTTGGGGTGTTCACATGGACCAGTTGTTGCCCATATGCATACCCATGCACAGGCTCCCGCTGAATGCTCCTCACTGGTTGCATCTTTCTAGTCTAATGTTACAACTTGATTAATCAAGTGGTGCTGAATAATGTCAAGCTTTCCCGAAAGCATGGCGAAGGGTTCTTCCGCTGGGTTCACTTGAGTTGTTCTCATGAGAGTCATTACAAGGTGTCATTGCAAGGAATCATCATCATAAAAGTCATTGCAAGGAGTCATTGCAAGGAGTCATTGCAAGGAGTCATTGCAAGGAGTCATTGCAAGGAGTCATTGCAGGAGTCATTGCAAGGAGTCATTGCAAGGAGTCATTGCAAGGAGTCATTGCAAGGAGTCATTGCAAGGAGTCATTGCAAGGAGTCATTGCAAGGAGTCATTGCAAGGAGTCATTGCAAGGAGTCATTGCAAGGAGTCATTGCAAGGAGTCATTGCAAGGAGTCATTGCAAGGAGTCATGGCAAGGAGTCATGGCAAGGAGTCATTGCAAGGAGTCATTGCAAGGAGTCATTGCAAGGAGTCATTGCAAGGAGTCATTGCAAGGAGTCATTGCAAGGAGTCATTGCAAGGAGTCATGAGATTGCATTGCACTTGACTTGCTTGCTTGCACTGACTTGTCATGCATGCAACTTGCAACTTGCACTTGACTCCATGCACTTGCAACTTGCACTTGCACTTGGCTCCTTGCACTTGGCTCCTTGCACTTGCAACTTGCACTTAACTCCGTGCACTTGCAACTTGCACTTGACTCCATGCACTTGGCTCCTTGCAACTTGCAATGGCTCTCATGACTCCTTGCAATGACTCCTTGCAATGACTCCTTGCAATGACTCCTTGCAATGACTCCTTGCAATGACTCCTTGCAATGACTCCTTGCAATGACTCCTTGCAATGACTCCTTGCAATGACTCCTTGCAATGACTCCTTGAAACAAGCAAGGAGTCAAGTGCAAGTTGCAAGTGCAAGGAGTCAAGTGCAATTGACTTGCGAGGAGTTAAAATCTCTTCTTAGGGCGGCGGGGTAGTGCCGACGACACTACACGAAAATCGACCCTCTGCGGGGATCGGCGTGGTCGAGGTGCAAAAACCCATGGTTTTTTGCGATTTCTAACCTGCTCGCGCGACCCTCTGCGGGGATCGGCGTGGTCGAGGTGCAAAAACCCATGGTTTTTTGCGATTTCTAACCTGCTCGCGCGACCCTCTGCGGGGATCGGCGTGGTCGAGGTGCAAAAACCCATGGTTTTTTTGCGATTTCTGCGGTGCTCGCGCGACCCTCTGCGGGGATCGGCGTGGTCGAGGTGCAAAAACCCATGGTTTTTTGCGATTTCTGCGGTGCTCGCGCGACCCTCTGCGGGGATCGGCGCGGTCGAGGTGCAAAAACCCATGGTTTTTTGCGATTTCTGCGGTGCTCGCGCGACCCTCTGCGGGGATCGGCGTGGTCGAGGTGCAAAAACTTGAGGTTTTTTGCGATTTCTGCGGTGCTCGCGCAACCCTCTGCGGGAATCGGCGTGGTCGAGGTGCAAAAACTCGAGGTTTTTTGCGACTTTTGTTGTTCGAACTGGTCCTCGGGAGTTGTCTCGTGGTTCGCGCGCCTGCTCCCGGAACCGGCGGGTCGCGGGTTCGATTCCTCCCTGGTCCGCGGGCGGGCGTCGCAAGATGCAACTTGCATTTTAAAGCAACTTGCGCAGAGCAACTTGCGCAGAGCAAGTTGCACAGAGCAACTTGCGCAGACCAACTTGCACCGACCAGTTTGCGCAGAGCGCCTTGCCTAGAGCAACTTGCGCAGAGCAACTTACGCAGAGCAACTTGCACAGAGCAACTTGCACAGAGCAGCTTGCACAGAGCAACTTGCAGGGAGCGCAATTTGCACAGAGCAACTTGCAGGGAGCCACTTGCAGGGACCAACTTGCCGGAGCAACTTGCGCGGAGCAACTTGCGCAGAGCAACTTGCACAGTGCAACTTGCGTAGAGCAACTTGCGCAGACCAACTTGCACCGACCAGTTTGCGCAGAGCACCTTGCCTGGTGCTGTCTCGCGCTTGCTTCACGAAGTGTAGGGAAAAAGAACGCATCCTGCAGCGTTGGGCCGACCTCGCTTGCGATGTTCTGCTTTCGGGCCAACCGTGGTCTAGTTTTTCCTTATTCTGGTTCCTACCCATTGTTTAAGGGGACCAGAATAATTGAAAGTTTTTTTGCCCGGGGGGAAAATTCCCAAAAAAAAAACATCCCCCCCGGGTCCCCCCTTCCCAGAAAATAAACTATCAGTTGCTTTACTCAAAAGCATTCCCCTTTCAATTGGTGGCCCACTTGCTTAAAAGCATCCCCTTTCAATTGGTGGCCCACTTGCTTAAAAGCATTCCCCTTTCAATTGGTTGCTCAACCACAGAACCCAAAGCCAGCTGAAACCTCAGAAATTGAAAACCATCCCCAGCCCTGAAACTGCAAACTCTTTATTAAACCGTGTTTAAAAATGCAAAAAAACAATCAGGACAAGGGTACCCCTCACAGACCCCACTGAACCACAATAATGTGATTGTTTTAGGGGACCACAATAGTGGCAAGCCCCCAGCCCCCCCTCCCAGAAAATAAGCTATCAGTTTGCCTTGCTCAAAAGCATTCCCCTTTCAATTGGTGGCCCACTTGCTTAAAAGCATCCCCTTTCAATTGGTGGCCCACTTGCTTAAAAGCATTCCCCTTTCAATTGGTTGCTCAACCACAGAACCCAAAGCCAGCTGAAACCTCAGAATTGAAAACCATCCCCAGCCCTGAAACTGCAAACTCTTTATTAAACCGTGTTAAAAAAATGCAAAAAAACAATCAGGACAAGGGTACCCCTCACAGACCCCACTGAACCACAATAATGTGATTGTTTTAGGGGACCACAATGGTGACAAGCCCCCAGCCCCCCCTCCCAGAAAATAAGCTATCAGTTGCCTTGCTCAAAAGCATTCCCCTTTCAATTGGTGGCCCACTTGCTTAAAAGCATTCCCCTTTCAATTGGTTGCTCAACCACAGAACCGAAAGCCAGCTGAAACCTCGGAAATTGAAAACCATCCCCAGCCCTGAAACTGCAAACTCTTTATTAAACCGTGTTTAAAAATGCCAAAAAAAAACAATCAGGACAAGGGTACCCCTCACAGACCCCACTGAACCACAATAATGTGATTGTTTTAGGGGACCACAATAGTGGCAAGCCCCCAGCCCCCCCTCCCAGAAAATAAGCTATCAGTTGCCTTGCTCAAAAGCATTCCCCTTTCAATTGGTGGCCCACTTGCTTAAAAGCATTCCCCTTTCAATTGGTTGCAATACTAAAGTAGTATTCCAAAAAGTATGCTCAGGAAGAAGTGGTTGCAATACTAAAGTAGTATTCCAAAAAGTATGCTCAGGAAGAAGTGGTTGCAATACTAAAGTAGTATTCCAAAAAGTCTGCTCAGGAAGAAGTGGTTGCAATACTAAAGTAGAATTGCAAAAAGGAAGTGGCTGCAATACTAAAGTAGAATTGCAAAAAGGAAGTGGCTGCAATACTAAAGTAGAATTGGGCCCCAAAATCCTCCATTGTTTGGACGTCCCAAATGTGCACCCCCGTTGTTTTGGCGCTTCCATTGTTCAGGGGGGGGGCCTTTATTAATCAAGTTCGAACATTACAAGCGTTGAGCATGCTTGTGCAAGCAATCCCTCTGTAAAATGCATTTTTATAAATGGACCCTATTTTTCCCAGACCGCCGGGTCCCCAATACTACTTTTAGAATAGGCCAATTCAAAACCAACACTAAACTCTCGCATTTCTCACCCAGACCAGCCCCAGCCAAATTAGGGGGTGGGTAAAAAGTCCAGGACCCAAGCTCCTGGAGAACATTCCTTTACTACGGTTGTGCTACAAAGTTGCGACTTTCGAGCCGGAGCTCCGGGAGTACGTTTCCTTTTCTACGGTTGTACTACAAAGTTGCGACTTTCGAGCCGGAGCTCCGGGAGTACGTTTCCTTTTCTACGGTTGTACTACAAAGTTGCGACTTTCGAGCCGGAGCTCGGGGAGTACGTTTCCATTATTACGGTTGCAAGACAAAGTTGCGACTTTCTAGTACGGTTCCTTGTCTAGGGCCCCCATCACCCTGTCCAGTACACTCTACAACCCCCGCCTCAGGTGCATCAATGTTCGTTATACCCTCCTCCGCGTCAGAGAAGGCAAAAATGAGGCTCCTGAAGTACGCATTCCCAGCGGCAGAAACTTCGGAAACATCAGCACACGTCGTCTTGCAGACACCTGTTGCACAAAAGTAAACGTTAGCCAACGGTCAAGTGTCACTCCGGAGTTTGCAGATTTGTGTGGCCCGCTGTGGTGCGACAGGCGCATGCGATCCTGCCCGGCCATCACACTTAACCCTACTAGTACCCCGCTTCCGCAGAACGCGTCACATACGACCCTACCCCTTCTACAACACAGCACGTCCACAGAAACCCGGAACAGAAGTTGAACATGCACATTGTACGTGCTTTAAAATGCGGCGCTGTGTCTGGGACGCATGCTGCCATGTTCATGTTTTGGACCCTCCCCGCGACTAAGTGTTGGCAGTCATGTGTTGAGGAAGCTTTCATGTTTTTGACGGCTCTGGGCGCAACTGCCACGCGCAAGAAAGTGCATGGCCTTCAACAAAGCACGACACCGCCTGCATGGGTGAACTTCTTCTGCGACAAAAGGGATCTTAAGACCGCCGGCGCTCATAAAGAAGCAGCTGGCAACCGAGGCACGCGTGCTCGCAAGGGTTTGTCTCCAGGGTGTGCGGTCTTCAGTTAGCTCGGTTGCTTTCTGCTCCCCTGCTGAAAGTGACTAACTTTTCGTGGTTAATGGAAAACCCATTGGTTGGCAAAAAGTTGAAGTCCTAACACGGCTCTCGGCTCTCGCCTCTTCGGGGGCGACTCTTGGAAATGCTTCGCGAGGGCCAAGGACGCGGCCACCGCCGCCGCGTCGTCCTGGGCGATTCGCGGCGGACGGCGCGAAAGCAGAAGGAGAGCCAACAGCCACGCAGCAATAGGGAGCACATCTATTTGTTATTTTCCCCTGTTGGTTTTAAAGGGAATCGATCACCTGAGTGTTCAGTTCGCTGGTCAAAGACCTCTCCAATGTTCACAGCCGCGGAAAATCATACTTGCAGGTTTGCCAATGCAACCGCGAAGCCATATGGCAACCCACCAAAGCCCGACAAAAGTGCAGAACCACAAGCAGTAAATTTCCGGCTGCACGCGGCTTGTTTGGAAAAAATCATACTGTAAGCAAAGTGTACCCCCCCTTCTTCTTCCTTCACGGCCAGTCCATTTTTTTTGCTAACACCAAAACCTCGATCAAGCATGGCACTCTCAAGCATTAAGGGGGAAAACACTGCAATTCCTGGCCAATGCCTGCGCGCTCTATGCGCCAAACTGGGGCCGGCGAGGCTTGCGAGGACTGCGCGGGCCCAGCGCTGCTCCAAATCGGCTATACGTCACTCAAATACTTGTTCATGTCTTCACAAATTCTCCCACGACGCAAAAATGGGCCCTCGGTTGCCCGTTGCCTTAAAGGAAGATGCCCTCCTCGTTGGGAATCCGGTTGTGTGCACGCACTGCCCGCCAACTGGATTCGATTTGCTACAGCAGGCCAAGCAATGGCAGAATCCCGTAACAACCTCAAACTGTCGAGTGCTCGCTTTTGGGCTCCCGTGATTCGTTGTTTGAATATGCACTCTGCAACTATTCTGACTACGCATGCTGCCGACACCTTTCAGACAAGCGCGGAGCAACCACGATTTGGCAGCTACAGCTCCTTCCAATACAAGTGTAGTACACGAAGTGCGCTTTGGCAGCCCCAGCTCAAAATCGGAGCATGTCAGTACAAGTTCAATACGTGAAGTGCGCTTGGCAGCTCCAGCTCAAAGATCGCGACTTTTCAGCCATTGTGAAGAAAACACGTGAAGAAGGGAGTGCAGAAGGCAAGTGAAGGTGAATTCTGTGACAAGCATGATCGTTCCTTATTTTCCTTGTGGTATCATGTCCGCTTCTTCTGCGGTGTGGGTGTGGGTGTGGGTGTGGGTGTGGGTGTGGGTGTGGGTGTGGGTGTGGGCGTGCGCGTGTGCGTGTGCGTGTGCGTATGGGTGTGTGTGTGTGTGTGTGTGTGTGTGTGTGTGTGTGTGTGTGTGTGTGTGTGTGTGTGTGTGTGTGTGTGTGTGTGTGTGTGTGTGTGTGTGTGTGTGTGTGTGTGTGTGTGTGTGTGTGTGTGTGTGTGTGTGTGTGTGTGTGTGTGTGTGTGTGTGTGTGTGTGTGTGTGTGTGTGTGTGTGTGCGTGCGTGCGTGCGTGCGTGCGTGTGGGCGGGCGGCAAGGCTTGCCATGATCGTCATCTGTCGATTGAACTGTTTGTCGCTTTGTTGGGCACAAGGGTCCGCCGAATACTAAGCTGAAAGTATGGGTTCTTGTTGCGCAACCCCTGGACTGCATGGAAGTCGGGGGGTTCTCCCACACCACTGGCGTCACTCGCGCTGCGTCTGAGCGTCGTAGGAGTTGTCTGTGGCCCCCAGCACCCCGGACCCGCCCTCGTTCTCGGGGCCATCCAGGTGCGAGGTGATCAGGATGTACCTCAGACTTGCCAGGAGCCCTTGGCCTGTGCAACGAGGCAAATCCTATGGTTGTGAAGGGTGGGTTCTGTAACAGCCGCCGATTGCACAATCTCAATAGGGGCTAGGGTTTCTACTGCGGACCATTTCCACAAGGTCCCCTCTCTGGGCCCCTAACAACCACAGGAACAAAAACACTCAAGCTCCTTAAGAACGGATATGGATAGATGGAAGGCGGGATAGACGCACGATGGAGCGACCGGACTTTTTCTTCGTCTCAGCTGCATACCACTGGCCGCTTCATAGGATTCCCAGCACTCAGGAGGTTGAGCACTGTGATAGGTCAAGTGGCCTAATTGAAACCTGTGAAATGGCTTGAACTTCCAAGGGCCCAGCGCCATCACGCAAACCCAACCCAGGTTCAGTGTCGAAATGCGCCCCGTGTGGGCAATCCATACACCGCAAAGCGCATCCATGCCAAGCGACTCATGCTTGAGCTCATCATCAGTGCCCTCGATTCCAGCGATTATGTTGGTAATGCCATCCACGCAGTGCGTTGGGTGCTGCGTACCTCTGGTCAGAAGCGAATAGCCGTTCGCAATGCAAGCACATTGGCACGTCTCAAAGCGGCTCAAAACAAAATCAACGAATGCCATTTTGTAAGGATGCAGCAAAGTGTTGTGCTTGAGGGATCTTGGCAGAGTGGTTGGACCTAAATTTCTACAACCAACATGTTGTATAGTGTCATTGGAAGTTGCTTTGCTGGAGGCCTGGGTGTCATTGGGGCCCCTTTGTAGGGATCCGCTCCCGTACTCTCAAATAGCAATGCAACTTAAGCCAGTTACAGCTCCTTTCGTGACTTCATCGGAGAGGCCACTCATATACTCCAACTGTAACAAAAGAAAACCACGCAGACATGAATTTATAGACGACCAAAGCCTTCCCACTTCGTAGGACTCTACACGAACTCACAAATTGACCTTGGAGACACCAAGGAAGCCTGCACTCGAACTCGCAAATAACAAAACTGTGCAACCACTGGCTATTACTGCTGCAAGCACCTGAACACCGGCAAATGGCTCAGCATGACAGTAAGAAGCTGATTGGCCTCTCTCTCGCCTAGCCACCTTACTGGCACTAGCATGCAACAGGGGGAAATGCGCACTACGTATTCTCTCACTACTTGTTCTGCCACACTCAGCACATGTTGTTGCACCTGAATCCAAATACACCCAAAGCCACTTGAACATCGCATTATGCACTGACCGTGCACTGGTAAGAATCAAGCATGCCCACGCGCGCCAACATTTCAACCGTTCGACAGGATCGCATTACGCCACTCACATTAACTGTTTCATGGCCGAGAAATGAGATCTTGAACTTAGTCGATGCTTCTTGCCGTGTTCGCCTTGTCCGGCTGCAGTTCCGTCGAAATATGGTAGCAATAACCGGGCCTCATAGTGTTCGGAGGTTGCAATAATACGTTGCTTTCCGTCAAAATCTTGTTGCATGCGCACTGAAGCAAGCCTTGGGCATGCGCATGATGCTTCGTTGCGAACCGCTCCAAAAGCAAGGGGAGAACTGAGCAATAGCCCTTGCAACCGCAACATGACTCGAGGCACCTTGCTCGTAAGTCTGGCTGCTGGCATGCGCAAAGTCCCCCAAGATCAGTTTGAGTAAATCGACGCGGCTCACCCTGCCTGGTACAGTAAATCGGTAGCCATCCGTGCCCATAGGTTTCAGCGACAAACTCTTCGCCTCGCGAATCCATCGCGAAGCGGCTCATTCGGCAACCCCCTTTTCAGTCGCAGGATGGGCGGGAGGGCGGCTCAAGGTCTTCGGTGTTACCTGACCACTTCAAAACACCAGCTGGCTTTTTCGCATCGAACCTGAAACCGGGGGAAGGAAATCATCAGGCTTACTGCGCACAAGGAGCCGGGTGTCTATGGCGTCTATTGCCAAGAGGGGACACGACCGTTCCGACATACTTCCATTTGGTTAAGACCCCTGGAAAAAATCCTGTAGTGATAGATTCCCTTTAAAACCAACAGGGGAAAATAACACATATTCTTAAGCAAATGGAAGCATAGGCTTTGGGTATGTGCCTCTGCCCCGGCTGTGGTTTCAGGGTGGGGCCTGACGATTGGGGTGCTCTCTGTGCGCGTGGGTTGTGCCGGCTACCCAGCCGGCCGGGGATGGTTTCGATTTCCGGGCCATACATCCGTTCAAAGGAAACACATGGAACCACCAACTCCTGAAAATATGATATCCCAAAACAGCTGTTCATGTTCTTCCCGACCACGAATTTCTGCATGGCACGAAGCCACAAGAAACTATGCCTGGCACCCCACTCCAATTTGGCGATATAAAACCCCGTCCTCCCAAAGAATTCCGGAAAAAATGGTTGCCCCAACCCCATGGATTTCGAGACTCCCTCCCGATGCGATGCAGGCGGGGCATGGTGCACTTCGCTCGATTCCGCCGACGCCTTGGCAACAAGGACGTCCCTAGCGTGGTTCAGGCCTCGGCGATGAGCTGACGATTGCTCCCAACTCTTGGTTGCTGCAGCGACCCCCCTGCAAAAAGTGGACAACTTTATGGGGGTTTAATGGAAAACCCAACTTGATTTCAACCAAAAAGTTAGTCTAAAACTCCAACCCAATAGCAGTCAAGAACTCGACTTGTTTCCGCCATGTTTTTGGCGGGCGTCGAGTTGAAGGGACTTGAGGCAGCTGGCTTACCCAGTGCAACTGGATGTGGAGTTCCTGATAGACCTTGGTCCTTCGCCTTGAGAGTCAACCGCCGGCTTTCGAGGCGCCAGGTCTAGGAGTCTAGTGGATGACATAAGCACAACCCTGGACAATAGGAGCCGCAATCGTTTTGCCCGCCGGCGTCTTCCAACTCTAGGATCCGCGTGTTCCCCTCGGCACCCCATGCCCCCCCTCGGCCCCAAAGCCCCCCCAAGCCCCCCCCCCGCGCCGGGCAGGCGGCCTGCCGAGCATGAAATGCGGGGATTGGGCTTGTGGCGGTCCTCTGTGATCTGCTCCAAGGTTTCGATCCTCGAAAGCCAAAGCGAACAGCTCGATTCAACCTGGCTAACCCCGACCTGAAACGGGGAACCCAAGCCCGGATCTTCGGACCGGAGACCAGTTCCCCGTATGATACACAGGGATCCGGATGCATTAAAAAACCCGAACATGGCCTTGTAAATTGTGGTTTCCCTTTGTTTTGGTGGAAAAAGCCATGTTCTAAATGGGCAAAATGAATCTTTTATGGAGCCCTGATACACATATCACCATAAACCTGAGAAACTTTGCCAGCAACCACGCCCAGATCAGAGCAAGGATCGCTTCAGCCTTGTCGCGCTTCTTCCACAGCGTCTGGTCCAAGTCCAAGGTTTCTAAGGCGTTCGTCGCGTGATTCTCCAGGCGCGCGGCTTCCGCCAGCGAGCATGCGGCAATGAAAAGCGCAAACATCCGTGATTTGGCAAACGTCCAAGTGCTGACTGGGCCACGGGGCCTCTTGAACCAGGCACGGAGATGGCGTGGAGATGGCATGGACAGGTGGGGCGCAACACCTCAACTGCTTTCATTTGGAAGCCTCGGAGACATGTCCGCCCATCTCCTAGTATGATCTGGCCGACGGATTCACAGCAGGGAACGACACGCATTGCCTGCACCTCCGTTTTTGTTATGGGGAGGAGTGGGTTGAAGATAAGGGTCTTGCTGCGCTTTCTTTTCTTTTCTTTTCTTCTTTTGTTTTTTGTGTGTGTGTGTGTTGGCCGTTCCTGGCAGACCAAGCGTACTTGTTTTAAGTTGGCAAGTTGAGTGCAGAAAAGCGTTTCAAACTGATTCTATCATAGGCTGCATTTCGCAAGCGATCACTGCCTCCCCGCCCCCGGCAGAATTTTCAAACCCTGCCTAGGACCTCCAGGCTGTAAGCAACTCATTCCGTTCTGCTGGGAGAGTGGTGAAACTAGGTTCTGGATGCGCAGGATCCTGTGCAACCAGTGCCTGTGACCCATGGACATTCCAAATTGCAACCAAAACGCTCCTGCAGCGAATGATGTCCTTTCACTTACCTGGCGGACAATGTTGAACTGTGTCAGATGTGCGCAAGCTGGAAAGTGCTCATACATTGCGCCTAGGTTCAGCCGGGCGCAAGCATACTTTCCCCCTGAAATTGTTTGACCCACGATCCTGCAAGCTGGAAATGCAACATGTGCGAACATGCACCCCGCATCGCGACCAAGTCAGCAAAATCTCTACGCCGCCCGCAGGAAGAGTGGATCAACCAGTGCAGGACTCCCTCCCGCCCCTCTGTTTCTCTCTCTCTCTCTCTCTCTGCGTCTCTGTCACTTTTCTGAGTCCACCTTGCCAGCATGCATTGTCTCGCGTCCCTTTTGGGATCCAAACCGATGGCATTGCATCAGACAACGACCGCAAAAGAGTATTCGCCAAAACAAACTTTGGGGGCCGCCAACCGGCGGCCCTTGAGGGCGAATAAGCAATTGTGTGATTAGGAGCTTGACCTGTGGTACATTCAAAAGGCTGACCCGAGCTACAGCGTTCCTCGGGCACAGCGAATGACCATAGAGTCTCATAGAAACTCTCTCTTGCTCTCGGAGCAACGGGGATTTATCCCAAGCAGTGGCTCCCCTGGGGATAAAAGGAGCAAAACTCACTTGTAGCATAGCTGTCCAAACTAAAATAAACACACTTTCGCACTCGGCTTGAACCATGGACTCATGGATTCAACAGAAGTTCACGCGTTCCACTCGTGCATAGGTTGTTTCATCTCAAATCTAGCCAGGAGCCACTTACTTACAGTTGCCATAGCTTTTGCTCAGATGAGCCACCGCACAGCTCCCAAAACTTCCGCATTAGGCCAGGAAGTGGCGAGTGGGGCCCGAGGCGAAGAAGTCAAGGCCCATGACCAAGGACGCCAAGATGGGGGGCATGGTCTGGGCCAGCTCAGCCGGGATCACCTTGGCGCGATTTGATTGCAGACATAACGCCTCCTACTAGTACTTAGAATATGTTAAAACCACTATTTGTTCAAACATGCCTATACCCTCCCACCAATTAACATGGAACTTGACAGGGGGTTCCTTTAAAGGGAACATGATCGTTCAAGACCTCTGTCAGGCTCCATGTTCTTGCTGCCGGACCGTTAACCGTGCCCGCAAAAAATGCGTTTTTTGGGACATGCTTGTTTTGACCCCATGTGGCACGGTTATCCGTTCGTCAGCGGGGTGGGTGGGGGGGGGGTAGGGGGGCATGGTTTTCACACACCCTGTGAGTTACGCGCACACACATACAGCTCCGTGTACACAGGTTGGTCGCAGGAATCGCCCTCAGGCACGTGTGCTCACATACATACACCCACCCGGCCACGCACGCCCGCACGCGCTTTACAACAGGATCCTCACCAGTATTTGGCAATTATTTGTTGGCTGGGTTGTTTTTGCTAATCCAACATTTTGGGGAAGTCAGAGTTGTGTTTGTGCAGTGGCTAAGGTGCTTTGCGCAGACTCTGGTTCGGACCACATTCATGCTGTTGCTCAGCAAACCTGCATCATAGAATCCAGATCCTTTGCCGTATTCCAAGCTAGCGCCACATGCAGGGCTGCTTCGGGGAAAGTCGAGAAAAGGCAGTGCAGCTGTCCTTGAAATCCTGGTGCTGTTGTTCTGATGTCATTCTAACCCTCTGGCGGTTCTTGTGGTGTGCGTGTTGATAGCATGCCGGTTGCTCTTGTAACTTCTTCCAAATGGTGCGCATGATGTTCTTTTACACCTCTTGCAGCTGTTTTGCAATGGTCATGATTAAAAAACATAAATGTGTAGAGCGTGTGCCATGTTTAGGAAACCGAAGGAAATCCCACGCCTGCCACGCGAGCGTTTTCAAAAATGCACTTTCGCGGGCACGGTTACCGGTCCGCCGGCATGGGAGGGTGCGTCCTCTTTGAGGTGCTGTGCCGCAACCCTCCCTCCTCGTTTCCACAGTGCCACCAATTTGGGTTTCCACAGTGCCACCAATTTCGGAATCGAATGTTGTTCTTTCAGGATGGCATCAGGCTGTCCCCACAGGGAAAAAGGTGTTGCAACACCCCGGCCCCCATATTCTACGCAAGCTAAAACAACTCTCGAATTCCAGGCGTGACCTGTGTCGTGTCGAATATCATCCCCCATTTGGCTGCAGCTGAAAGCTATTGTGCAATGCCCTGCTTGCTTCAGCGAGTGGATGGATGAGGGTACGTTAACCACAAGGGAACATCAGGAGTTTGCGATGTTAGTGCCTGTGAATTTCATGACATCCGGTTGGCATGGCCTGCCAAGCTGTCCAAGGGTTGGGGGGGGCCTCCTCAAAATCCGCCGACCCCTTTGCAAAAGCCAAGTTAGTCTCTGCAAAGGGGCGAGGCGTGTTCTAAGTGGTGGTTAGGGGGAGTCTGAGGGGGGGAGGGGGGGTCCCGCGGCGGATTTTGACACGCCTAACCTCTAACCCTAACCTCTAACCAACCTCTAACGACCCTAACCTCTAACTCTAACCTCTAACCCTAACCTCTAACCCTAACCTCTAACCCTAACCTCTAACCCTAACCTCTAACCTCTAACCCTAACCTCTAACCCTAACCTCTAACCTTAACCTCTAACCGTGAGGATTGATGATGATGATGAAAGACTACGGGATGATGACGGAAGACTACCGGACGCTGACCGGGAAGATGACGGAAGACTACGGGAAGATGACGGAAGAGTACACGGGAAGATGACGGAAGATGACGGAAGACTACACGGGAAGCTGCCAGAAGACTACGGGAAGATGACCGTAGACACTACGGGAAAATGACGGAAGACTGCGCGGGAAGATGACAGAAGACCACACGGGAAGCTGCCAGAAGACTACGGGAAGATGACCGTAGACACTACGGGAAAATGACGGAAGACTACGGGAAGATGACAGAAGACTACACGGGAAGCTGCCAGAAGACTACGGGAAGATGACGGAAGACTACGGGAATTGACGGGTACACGAAGATGACCTCTAAAACCCTAACTTCTATCCCAAACCTCTAACCCTAACCTCTAACCCCCCGGACCTCTGACCGGGGCCTCTAACCGTGAGGATGGATGATGGTGATGAAAGACTACGGGAAGTGACGGAAGACATTGGGAAGCTGACGGAAAGACTACGGGAAGCTGACGGAAGACGACGGGAAGCTGACGGGAAGATGACGGAAGAGTGCGGGAAGATGACGGAGATGACGACTATGGGAAGCTGACGGAAGACTACGGGAAAATGATGGAAGACTACGGGAAGCTGACGGGAAGATGACGGAAGACTGCGGGAAGATGACGGAAGACTACGGGAAGTTGACGGAAGACAACACGAGAATGACGGAAGACTCTGGAAGATGACGGGAAGCTGACGGAAGGCTATGGGAAGATGCCGGAAGACTATGGGAAGATGACGGAAGACTACGGGAAGATGACGGAAGACTATGGGAAGCTGACGGAAGACTACGGGAAGACTACGGGAAGACTACGGGAAGATCATCATCATCAGCATCAGTATCATCATCATCATCATCCTCCTCATCATCCGGCGTCGCCACTCATTATCCATCATCATCATCCTCATGATGATAAGAATGATGATGATGCTGAGGATGGTGACGCTGATGATGATGATGGTGATGATGACGATGATGATGGTGACGGTGGAGATGGATGATGACGGTGGAGATGGATGATGATGACGATGATGATGGATGATGATGTGATGATGATGTGATGATAATGGATGATGCCTTTTTTGTCAGCCTTTTCACGGAAACAAGGCAGCTTTTCTTTTGCATCCCCAGCTTCACAAGCATCATCCTGCAGGTGCCTGGGGTGATGCCTTGCATGCTGGGGATGCGGGGGCTGCCTTTTTGGTCTTGGAGACCCGAAAAAAGGCAGCTTTTGCATCCCCAGCTTCACCAGCATCATCATGCACGTGTGTGGGGTGATGCTTTGCATGCTGGGGATGCGGGAGCTGCCTTTTTGGTCTTGGAGATCTGGGAAAAAAGGCTGCTTTTGCATCCCCAGCTTCACCAGCATTTTCCTGCAGGTGCCTGAGGTGATGCTTTGCATGCTGGGGATGCGGGAGCTGCCTTTTTGGTCTTGGAGACCCGGGAAAAAAGGCAACTTTTGCATCCCCAGCTTCACCAGCATCATCCTGCAAGTGCCTGGGGTGATGTTACGGATGCAGAACCTGCCTTCTTTGTCTTCGAAAGTTGCTCTCAACCTCCGACCTGAGCCTCACCCCTGAGATCTTATTATCTTATATTGCAGACCATCCCATTGTTTCCTTTCTCTTTCTTGCTTACGGCTTTCGTTGCCTATCTTATCTGGTACACTTGTTTTTATGTTGGGTGATCTTCATTCTGGTACACTTTTCTGTGATCCAATATTTCGAGGAGACCCAGTCCATCTTCTTTTACACCTTCGAGTTACTTCTGTCTTCTTTGTTCCTCTTTTGTTTCGATTTTTTCAAAAAACAAGCAAGCTACCTCGCGAAATTAAGGGTCCACCTCGCACCTCGTAACCCGCCTTCTCACGGAAAAAAACATCATCCAGCATCAGCATCCTCATCCTCATCATCATCATCATCATCATCATCATCATCATCATCATCAGCTGGTGACCGTCGTCATCATGAAAAAAGAAATCAAAAGTGACGTTACGCCCGCTTGCGAATTGCCATAGCAATCCATTGGGGGTCGGCGGCATCAGGCGTCAGCCTGCTAAATTAGCCAGCTAGTGAGTTTCACTTCTTTCCATGTAGATGTGATGTTGCTACCTTGCTATATGCTGCTTCTCTGTCAAGATTCCTGGGTCCCGTTATGCTTCGCAAACAACAGAGCCAACCTTGACTTGCGTAAATGCGGAAAGGCCTGGCAAGACACATCTCTGCAACTCTCAGGGTAGCTCGGTCTGTCTCAGCCCCCCACTTTTGACCCCGCATGAATAGCCAGGCGGCTTGGGATGGGTCCTCTGCATCCGAATACCTGTCGATGATCTGCGAGAGGGTGCCGGACCTAAGCGCCCCGGCCGTTTGAAGATGTGGTTTCTTCCCCGCCGTGAAATTGTCAAGGCTAGGGGTTCGTTTAACTAGAACCGGGCGCCAACCAAAAACCAACAAGTTTGAGGGGCCTTAAATTGGGCACGAAGCCACATGAAGCGAGTCATAAGCAACAAAACAACGGCGCGTTGCTTGTACTCCAAGCACTGGCCAGCACTGGCCCTTACGGCAAGGGAAGCGGTCAGAGCTCCTGGGCACCCAAGTCCCAGCTTGCCGGCCCGCCCCGCAACCCGTGTCACACGGACGCCCTGCTCTGGCGTTTTTGAGGCAGCCTGTACCCAGCCTCCTCTCTTGGGGATGCCTGGCCCTCAAACCTTGCCCCAGCCACAAGCTCTTCCAACTTGCGGCACTCAGACATGAACCAAGGCCTGGCCGCCACTCCCGCCCCAGGCCCCAGCCCCCATTGTAGCCAATCACTTGCGCTGCAGCCCGCCAGGCTGCTCAGCAAACCCGCCATCATTTGTTCAAGCCCGCATTGCTCTTGTGGCTCTTTTGGGCCTGGCTAAGGCGGGCAGCGAGCAGCGTTTATGATTGAGGCCGGTTGCTGTGGCATGAGCTTGGCGTTGCCGGAAGTTTAGAATTAGGTTGTGGCTTGCATGTTTGCCTATGACTCCCATGACCAGAGTTTGAAGGCAACACAAAAAAAAAGTACTGGCATGATAGCAGGACATGATATTCGCGTTGTGCGCTGCAAGTGGGCATGCCGGACTTTGAGGTTGGATGGTTTGACAAGGAGAAACCAACATGGTTCCATGGGCCATCCTCAGGCCTACACGGTTGGAGCTGCGTGTTTCCGGAATATACCCGAAGAGCCAGGCACATGGCCTTGTGCGTCCTGGGGATTCGGGCGGGCCAAGCGGGCGTCGGGTAACTGGAAACCGCGTGCTGCTTGTATGGGCCGTCTTTGCACATAGTAGCCGTGTCGATAGAAACTCGGTTGCTTTCTGGTTCCCTGCTAAACGTTTAACTTTTAGTGGTTCATGGAAACCCATTAGTTGGCAAAAAGTGGAAGTGCTAACATCCAAGCAACATGCACCAAAGAAAACATGTAGTCCTCAACCATATTGTTTATGCAAGGCAAGCTATTCATGTGTTGCTTTGCATGCTTGGGCTAGTGCGTTCAAAATGCGCAGCTCAGCAAGCCGAACGTTCTCGGAGCGGGTACCAATAAGGCCGAAGCGAGGAATACCAACGCAAACTGATACATGGGGTTTGATCAATATCCTCAATGGTCATCCCATGTAAAGGACCTTTGATCAACCCCCATATGATGAACTCCGACAAGTAAAGACGAACAGCAGTGATCTGTGCCGAAGCCAGGCTGGGGATTGCCTGAATTTTGGTCACTTCCTCGTCCTGAGGAACAATAAGCCAGAAAAAGTCCAATTTGCTTGTTTACCATACACAAACATGGTCTTCCCAAAAAGTGACAAGAGTCCGAAACGGAACTTAGGAAGTGAGGTAAAGCCAAGCCGCATCATGTGGCAAATCTTCACCGTTTCCTGCGCAATGTCTGCTGGGATGGTGGTGACCGCCTCCGGCTGCGAAAGTGCCTCGGCCAGGAAGTCATAGACCTTCTTGTTGTTTATGCCATCCTGCAGGTGCGGCTGAGCAACCTGCCGTAACCTGCCCATACTGAACACATCGAAGACATGATAATACCATGTGCGCCACGTTCAAAACTCTTGTTTTCGGGCCTATGGTCATGGTTCCCTGCATAGGAACCTAATGCCACGTGTTTCTGCCGTTTGAGCAACCCCTTCCAGAACCCTTGCTTGGACCCTGAAAGCCACAGGAAGGGCTTCTGCGGGCCAAGTCTTCGTCGGGGATCCAGCTATTCAAGGTAGGCGGAACACGCAACGGGAACCAACTTACAAATCGGCCAGGAACATAGGAGTCCTTTTTCGCAAATAGATGGGTTTCCCTGGTAGATGGTTGAACCACCAGGTAAACCCGGGCCTGGACAAATTATTTAGCAAAACAACCAAAAAGGACACCTATGGCCTGGCCAGGAATCTTGGCACCTCTGCCAACTCTGATTCAGAAGCGGGAGCCGCGCAAGGCCAGACCTTGTGCAAAAGGCACCGGCTAGAAGAGAGTGGAACCTAGTCAGCCAGCCGAGCCGGAGCTACAAACCCGGCCACTCTTCCATGCGCACGCCAGGCAGCAACAGAGCCCAAGAAATGTCAGAAGGCTCCAATTCAAAGACTTAGAGGTGCCAGGGACGCCAACCTCTCGGTTGCTTTCTGCTCCTGCTAAAAGTGAATATATTTTAGCGGTTTCATGGAAAACCCAATTGGTTGGCAAACAGTTAAAGTCCTAACATCCAAGCAACATCCACCAAAGAAACAACATGCAAGAAACTTGACTTGACTGAGCACTGTCCTGCAGGCTGAAGCCGCACACTGGCTTTCCGCCTGGACATGTCTCAGCGGCCGCTTTAATCCTCTCGTAGACTTTCCCATTGTAGGCCAAGGTGGAGACTTCCGCCTGGCAAGGCTGACACCAGTCCTCCCTTCCCGAGTAGGTTGGCCAGAAAAAAAAAAGAACTTGTAGTTTACCTCTAAACTGGTCTTCGCATCTAAAAAGTCAAAGTGCAGGAACTCAGGAAGTGAAATGCAAGCAAAGGACCCTAGGTGTCTGTTTCTGGTGATTCCCCCTGGGAATCAACCTCTGAAACTAGCAACCGCCCCGAAGCCTGCCTTGGCACTGATCAAACAAATATCAATTCATGTTCATCACCAGGGAAACATGAGCAAATCCCGGGGATCCCATTTGCATGGCTATGAACATGTCCTGAAATGGCATGGACGCACTTGGAAATGCATGGAAAACGAAGATAAGTCCTCCTGTACTTGCTGAAGGCCTTGTCTCTGACAAAGCCTTTAATTGTAGTTGTTGTCCCACAGGCCCGTCAGCGAAAAAACAACCCTACCTATGATATGAATTTCAAACACACATGTTGGATTGAGAGGGGGGTCAAGGATGCTCAATCCACTTTAATGCGGGGGGTCTAGATACGAGTTGATTGAATATGTCGGAGATTGAACGTATTTGAGCGGGTAAATGGAGGTGTCTTTTCTTGGGGGTACCCTTTGCAGCTTGGTTGAAAGGAAAATCGTGCACAATTTTGGGATCCTCCACTAGACGGCCCCACCTTGTCCGCCAAGCGCTGGATGACTGTCTGCCTTGCGGAGCTTGTGCCATGGAAGAGCAATCTGTCAGAATGGAAACATTTCGTTCCTTTTGAAAGCTTTCCTTTCGTTCCCATGTGTCCTTTTCGGAGCCCAAGCTCAGCTCAATGCAACGGTTGCAGGCTGAATTCTGTCAAAGACCTTTCCCGCCCAATTCACACGGAACCTGAGGTTCGGTGGCAAAGAATGGCCCGAACCAGGGCCGACTGCCACGGCAGGTTCCTTCCGTTAGTCGGTCTCGCCGAATCGCCGAGCGGCAATTCCTGGGTGACCTTCTCCAGGGCCTTTGCATCGAAAGTCTTCCGGGTATCCAAAGCATAGCTGGCTTGGGTCTTCGGGAAAGAGGCGCCGGGAATCTGGTTCCTTGGCTGCATTCGCTTCACTTGAGCGACGCATATAGAGAGCACCACCATTCGAAGTGGCCACACGAGACAGTGAGGAGTAAGGGAGCGGGCAAACTGGCCCTGCTTCTGTGGCTCATAGACGCCGCCTGAACTTAAAGGCCAATCCTTCCCCCTGCGTCAGCCCTCAAAGGCTTGGTCTCCGGCGCATGATTCGCCAAGAAGCCGCAACATGGCATAAATAGCTGGGTGTTGCTGCCCGGGTTCCCTTGCAGTACTGCCCCCCCCACGGCACATCAGAACTGTCAATCGTGGGTGCAAAGGACCTCTCTACTTCTTCCATAGCTGCCCAAGCTGGTGACGCGCTCTGGGTGGGCAAAATCTTACATGTCAGAAACCCTTAACTCTGAAAAGCTGGAGAATTGAGCTCTGAGCAGCATGATGTCCACCAGGCTTGCGTGTTGTCCTCCGTGGTACCTGGCCAACTTTCATACCACACCGGCCTGCAACAGCACCGCAAAGCCCCCAGAGCTGGGAAAAAACGGCACCCTTTTGTTCCTTGTTGGCACCCCTTGGAGAAAACAATTTTTCAACTTGCCACTTCCGATCAACATGACCGTGCGTGCGTGTGCGTGTGTGCGCGGATGCGTGCATGCGTGTGGGCGTCCGTGCGTCAGTGCGCACGTGCCTCTGTGCGCGCGCGTGCGCGTGTGGGTGCGTCCAAACTACATTCAGCAACATTATTTGTGCCTTGGGCAAAAATTATGGAGTTCTTAAGGGAGGGGGGTGTTAGTGGGGGGGTAATTTTAAACCCCCAAGACTCCCTAACACTTCCTAGAGCTCCTTAGCAAGCCCTAGCGCTCCCTCCCCAAGGACCCCTAAAGGCCCCTAAAAGATTCTTAGCCTCCCTTAAGCTCCCCAGCCTTTCAAGATTTAAGGTCGTTGGCCCCAGGGCTTTTCGGAACCCCTCAAAGTGAGTTCCCCGAAGTGAGCCCCAAGTACAGGGTTTACCGGGTTTTTCGGAACCCCTCAAAACCCTATTCCCTAAGCTTCCCTAAGGCTCCCCCTCCCTAGGCTTCCCTAAGCTTCCCTAAGCTTCCCTAAGCTTCCCTAAGGCTCCCTAGGGCTCCCTAGGGCTCCCTGGTCCTAGCAAGCGGGCCAAGAAAAACTACTCAGCTTCAATTGGGTTGCTGGAAAACACGCAAAGGACCGAGTGTTTTGCGAAGAGCTTAGTGGGCGGGCAAGCGGCGAAGCAGGATGAGGGCTGAGCCAGATTCAGTATTTGAACCCTAGGCCTCCCTAGGGCTCCCTAGTCCACGCCCATTTACTCAAATTTACCCCCCCCCCCCCGTAACACCCCCCTCCCTTAAGAACTCCATAAAAAAAGGTTCGCTTGTCTGGACCCTTGGCACTTCACCAGTCCTAGCCCCTACTTCGAGTCGCCCAATGTCCAATGTGCGCAGAGTCAAACGAAATTTCGGCTTTGAGGAAGACAAGGTCAGCACACTCCAAGTGCAGCCTGGTTGCTTGTGGAAGCCTGCTTGCGCCACCCAGACAAAGGGCACCCCATAGAAGCAGTTGTCTCGTGAAAAGCCTCGCGTCTTGTGGCAATCGCTTGCAATCGCAAGCAGGCCCAGCTGAAAAATGAACTGCGGGCGCTCAGCGCAGGCCCACAAACTCAACCAACCCGTGCACGTGGACGTGTTTCCTGATGCCACTCCAGGAAATCCCGCACCAAGAAACCATCACCCAGGGGCCATATCAGGAAACCCCGAAAAAAATCGGCTCAGCTGTGGTCCATCACTGCTTGCGGCACCCAGAGCTCTTTGTCAGCCCGGCTGGTGACGTAAGTGTAGATACATACGACGTATCTATACATACAAATGTAACTATGTTACGTCGGTATACCGCACATGTGCATACACTATATAAGTCGCTACATGCATACACGCACTTATGTATTCAAGCCTGATGAGATGTCAGTACGTGTACGTGAGAACATATGCAATATAATGTAATGTAGCGCAACGCAATGAACTCCAATGTAGCGTACTGTACAGCAATGCCTTGTAACGCCATATGTTCTCGCAAAACGCTGCGTCGGCTGTTGTAAAGTAATCTAGTGTAATGTAGCGTAGCGGAATGAAATGTCGGCACGCATTCACATATGAATTTGTGATGCACGTACCGCACGCAATGATGCGGAATGCATGTCTGTACGCAATGTATGTACGGTGCTAAAATGCACGCAGTGTCTCTATGCCTGGAGCTGCCCGTATCCAGGGTGGAAAAACCGTTGCACCGGGGGAGCTCTCAACGTGTCCACCTGGAAGACAACTCAGTTTCGCAGCACATGCCCATGCTTGCCAGAGAAGGCAAAGAAACAGAATGTCATTTATGAAGCCATGCTACTGAGTAGTACTCGCGCCTGTCTGGAACTAAGTTGACAGAATAAGCCAAGCATTGCGTATATGTCCCGTTTTCCCAAGCTCAAACACCAAGCGCGATTGCCGCAAGGCTACACGTTGGCTTGAAATTCTTGGCAATGGTGTCAGCATCGCTGTACGATGTTGACGCGTACCTTGCGACGTGTTAGTTCTCCGTTGGTTTCCTCCACGCCGGTCTGAGAGTTGACTTGCCAAAACGAGCTACGAACTGCTTGAGCAGCTTCCTAGCCCCAAGGCAACATTGATCAACTTAGCAGGTTAGATTTAGAGGAAGGAACAGGTGTGTACATGTATACATTAAAAGTACATTTGAGTGTGGACCAAAAGCTGGCACCGTTTGCCAGAAGTGCCGACTCTGCCTTTTTCACCAGCCTCTTTAAACAAGTCTTCCTCGTAGGTATCCCCCTGACGCTGGTGAACCATAAATGTCGAGTAAGCAAACGGAAACACATGCATCCGGACAACCTTGAAACGGCATAGAACCATTTGGCGTCGTTGCTTCTTAGGCGGTTCGTTACTTGGCGAGTCCGCCCTTCCTGAGGATAACTTGCTGTTCTTTCGAATAACCCGACGTTTGTGTCGAGGGAAGAGTGCTGTTGTCAGGGCTGTTGATGCCAATGGCATGGATAATCGTGCTCCCGAAAATCGCCCAAAAGACACACACACACACAAATGCAAGTGTTCGGGACATGCGGACATGTGCTCGTGTTTCGCTCGCGCTTTGCGGACAAAATCCGGCGAAACAAACCTGCAATTTGAGGGTATCCAATTTGTGTGTGGTGTCAAAGGCGCACCAAAAGGAAACCCGAAGTAATATTGGAAGACAAGCGCTTTCCTTTGGGTATTGAAATTTAATACTCACATATTCAATAGTGAAAAACAAGTTGGCAAAGCCGAACAAGGCATCGCTTGACAGGGCCTACACCACCATGGTGACTCAGGAGACCTTGGACAAGGTGGGGCTGCCGGTCTACTCGGATGCAAAAGGAAACCAAAAGGAAACGAAACACATCTCGAAATGCGCCACAAGGGAACCAAAGCGAAACCAAAGCATGCTGCGGTGGGCCCTTCACATAGCCTTGGAAGCACTAATACGTCGATGGCGTTGATCGAGTCAAAGCAAAACATACCGTCCTAAGCCTTCTTGTTCGCTCAAGAAACACATCGAACAGCTTTTTGAGGGTCCAGGAGAATAGAAAGCAGGCGGTGACATTTTTTTCCCAGAGCGCCGACCTGGCAAAACATAACGTCTAGAGGTGGCAAGCCGATCCAGCCCGGACAGGTCCTGAGACCTCAAGGGAAGATTCGCTCAATTCGACTTTCCACATGCCCACCTGTCCACGTGTAAATCCGGCCTTTGCTACGGAACCAACGTTTCAGAAGCCAAAGTTTAGTCCAAAGCACATGCGATTCACAAACATTGGCTTCACGAGGTCGCCCTGCCACGTCTCCTGGTCTCGCATGATGCTTGCACAGGCCGGCCGTGGGAATTGCAACCCGCTTTTCGGAGAGTGGTGTTGGACACCCTTTGTTCCTGTAGGTAACTTGGAGGAAAGTTGAAAAAGACGCATCCCAGATAGCATAACGATGGCGGGCCAAACAAACAAAGGCACAAACAAACAAACGAACCAAGACCGGCAACCAACATAGCCAGCTAGAGTAGCCAACAAATCTAACCAACCAAAATGAGACAAGCCAAGATTGGCAACTCAAGTTGAGACGACCAACCTAGATAACCAAACATGCTAAGCATCATAGGGCCAAGCATAACCAACCGAGACCGATACCCAGCCGAGACAAAGCTCACAAATAAGGCCCGCCATACGCAACAAAGATAAGCAACCAAAACGACCGAACGTCTTCACCGGTCCAAAATGCAGGATAGATAACCCGCCAAGGTCCCCACCAAACTGACCAGCCACTACCTAGGCGGTCAGTCAGCCAAGCTGGAGGATGCTCTGACGTTCCATGCCTGGTAGAAAGTGCTTGCTATTCCACCCAACAATGGGCAAGAACTGGCAAGACAGGTTCCTTGTGACTGTGCTACAGTTGCAGGGCTGAGCATATTTCATGAGCACCATGCCTCGCCCTGAACTTGCTGATCTGATACGCTCGCAGAAGTGCGATATGGCAACTCAACTTGTCGCGGCAGGCGAAACGCATATGATTGAACATGTACACCCGAAAGAGCCAGACACAAACAAGGACACGTATGAGCATTGAATGCATGAACAAATCAACAACATGCGGAAAAAAAGAAGAACCACAAATAAGGGGACAAACAAAAAAAGAATAAAAACAAACACGGAAAAAAATAAAGAAAGAAACCGATACATGCGTGCTATGCCGCCGTGCGATCGCTTGCTTGCTGAGATTGCCGTTTTGGAACCACAAGCTTGCGACGCTAGGCGCTTGGCGAGGCCCCTGTCAGGGCCTCCCCCCCGGTTCTTTATGCTCCACACGTCACACGTCGTGCCATACGAAAGGAAGAAGCACAGCATGCCTTTGCCTCGTCTTGGAAACCTCCGCCACTTGGGCCACGCCAAGTGTTCGACGAGGACCAAAAACGCAGGGACCATCTTCTCCAACATCTTCTGGACACTTTGGGGGCTTCGAGCCCCCCGGGCCGCGCCTGAATCTGTTCCGCCCGGGTCCAAGGCTTTCCTTTTGGTTTCCTTTTCTCATCCACCCAAAAACTCAAGGACCCAGAAATAAAAGGTGATCACCTTTTGGGGTCATGACTAAAACTAGACGAAAAAGGAGAAACCAAAAGGTCAAAAGGTCGATTCGCTTTGGGCAACTGAGAAAAGCGGGGTGACTCCAGACATGGCTCGGAAAACCCCACCAAACCCTCCCAGCGAAGCGAAGCGAAGGAGGAGTCCTCCAACAGCTCCTGCAGCTTGGGCGTGGTTTCCTCGGTTGCGGTTTTCTGCGAAGCTCTGCTAAAACAGGGGTCCTTACATGAAAAACACCTGAACATTGCCTTGTAAATGGTGGTGTCCTTTTATTTTGGTGGAAAAAGCCATGTTTCAAATGGGCAACATGTATCTTTTAAGGAGCCCTGCGAAAAGTGAATCACTTTTAGTCAAAATTATCCCTTGGCAAAACTGGCCCATTATTTTACCATGATCAAAGTCACCCCCAAGTGATGGGTTAAAGGGAAACAACCCCCATTTTCCGACTTTGATAACCCCCAGAAACAATCTTAAAATAATTTGACCCCTGCCAACTGGCATGCAGTTTTGTGTGTTTTTTGGACAAAGACCCTCTTTCATTTGCGTTTGTAGCACTCCGAAATAGTACAAAATGCGGGCCAAGTGTCGGTTCCCAGCAGCGCCACGAAGTCGGAGCCCTTGATCCCTGGGGCCCCCAGCGGATCCATGGCAACCGCCTCGAAACGATGCCCCGTGGGATCGGTGCGATAGGGACCGTGGTTGAGTGACCCAAAGGGTCCCCGAAAGGAAACAACCACAGTCAAGAAATCAAGAAATCAAGAAAAGAAAGAAAAGAAGTCAAGAAAGAAATCATTCATTTTTCCCGAAAGCATCGCGAAGGGTTCTTTGGAAAAAACGGTTGCCGACTACAGAGCTGACTTACTCAAACTGGCTTACGCAGCCTGACTTACACAGCCTGACTGACGCAGCCTGACGGACGCAGCCTGACGGACGCAGCCTGACTGACACAGCCTGACTGACGCAGCCTGACTGACGCAGCCTGACTTATGCAGCCTGACTTACGCAGCCTGACTTACGCAGCGTAGCTTACGCAGCCTGACTTACGCAGCGTAGCTTACGCAGCCTGACTTACGCAGCGTAGCTTACACAGCCTGACTTACGCAGCCTAGCTTACGCAGCCTGACTCACACAGCCTAGCTTACGCAGCTTTACTGACCCAGCCAAAGCTCGCAGCCTTTAACTTCTATCTTCTTTCTTAGCCGGGGGTGGGTCTGGCGGGCGCTGGGGGAATGAACCCTCTGCGGGGATCATGCGTGTCGGGGCGCTCTCGCTGTGGCGCCGTGCGAATTTTCTACGTGGCCCGCGAACCCTCTGCGGAGATTGTGCGTGTCGAATCGCTCTCGCTGTGGCGCCGTGCGAATCTCAAAGCTCGCGGACGAACCCTCTGCGGAGATTGCGCGTGTCGAATCGCTCTCGCTGTGGCGCCGTGCGAATCTCAAAGCTCGCGGACGAAGCCTCTGCGGAGATTGCGCGTGTCGGAGCGCTCTCGCTGTGGCGCCGTGCGATTTTTTTACGTGGCCGACGAACCCTCTGCGGAGAGTGTCGGATCGCTCTCGCTGTGGCGCCGCGCGAATTTTCTACGTGGCTGACGAACCCTCTGGGGAGATTGTGCGTGTCGGATCGCTCTCGCTGTGGCGCCGTGCGAATCTCAAAGCTCGCGGACGAACCCTCTGCGGAGATTGCGCGTGTCGGATCGCTCTCGCTGTGGCGCCGTGCGAATTTTCTACGTGGCCGACGAACCCTCTGCGGAGATTGTGCGTGTCGAATCGCTCTCGCTGTGGCGCCGTGCGAATCTCAAAGCTCGCCGACGAACCCTCTGCGGAGATTTGTGCGTGTCGGATCGCTCTCGCTGTGGTTTTCGCAAAATTTAAGTACAAAAGTAGTACGCGAAGCACGCTCCCGCAGCTCCGGCCTGAGAATCGCAAGTTTTAAGTAGAAAAGTAGTATGCAAAGTGCGCTCCCGCATCTCCGGCCTGAGAATCGCAAATTCTAATTAGAAAAGTAGTACGCGAAGTACACTCCCGCAACTCCGGCTTGCAAAAAAGGGAGAGAAAGAGACAGAAGGAGAAAGAGAAAGGGAAGGAGAGAAAGAGACAGAAGGAGAAAGAGAAAGGGAAGGAGACAAACCGAAAGAAAAAGAGAAAGAAAGAGAAAGAGAAAGAGAAAGAGAAAGAGAAAGAAAGAAAGAAAGAAAGAAAGAAAGAAAGAAAGAAAAAACGGAAAGAGAGAGAGAGAGAGACAGAAAGAGAAAGAGAAAGAGAAAGAGAAAGAGAAAGAGAAAGAGAAAGAGAGAGAGAGACAGAGAGAGAGAGAGAGATAAAGAGAAAGAGAGAGAGAGAGAGAAAGAGAAAGTAAACGAGAAAGAGAAAGAGACAAACCGAAAGAAAAAGAGAAAGAGAAAGAGAGAGAGAGAGAGAGACAGAGAGAAAGAGAAAGAGAAAGAGAAAGAGAAAGAGAAAGAGAAAGAGAAAGAGACAGAGAAAGAGAAAGAGAAAGAGAGAGAGAGACAGAGAGAGAGAGAGAGAAAAAGAGAAAGAGAGAGAGAGAGACAGAGAGAGAGAGAAAGAGATAGAGAGAGAGAAAGAGAAAGTGAACGAGAAAGATAAAGAGACAAACCGAAAGAAAAAGAGAAAGAGAAAAAGAAAGAGAGAGAGAGAGAGAGAGAGAGAGAGAGAGAGAGAGCGAGAGAAGGAGAGAACAAGAGAAAGAGAAAGAATGAGAGAGAGAGAGAGAAAGAGAGAGAGAGAGAAAGAGAAAGAGAAAGAGAAAGAGAAAGAGAAAGAGAAAGAGAAAGAGAAGGAGAGGGAGAGGGAGAGAGAGAGAGAGAGAGCGAGAGAAGGAGAGAGCAAGAGAAAGATAAAGAAAGATAAAGAGAAAGAAAAAGAGAGAGAGATAAAGAGAAAGAGAAAGAGAAAGAGAAAGAGAAAGATAAAGATAAAGAGAAAGAGAAAGAGAAAGAGAAGGAGAGGGAGAGGGAGAGAGAGAGAGAGAGAGAGAGAGCGAGAGAAGGAGAGAGCAAGAGAAAGATAAAGAAAGATAAAGAGAAAGAAAAAGAGAGAGAGAGATAAAGAGAAAGAGAAAGAGAAAGAGAAAGAGAAAGAGAAAGAGACAGAGAAAGAGAGAGAGAGAGGGAGAGAGACAGAGAGAGAGCAAGAGAGAGAAAGAGAGAGAGAAAGAGAGAGAGAGAGAGAGCGAGAGAAAGAGAGAAAGAGAGAAAGAGAGAAAGAGAGAGAGAGAGAGAGAGCAAGAGAAAGAGAAAGAAAGAGAGAAAAAGAGAGAGAGAGAGAGAAAGAGAAAGAAAGAGAGAAAAAGAGAGAGAGAGAGAGAAAGAGAAAGATAAAGATAAAGGTAAAGAGAGAGAGAGAGAGAAACAGTTAACATGAATAGTATCATAGATATACAATAACATTATTGCATGACCTTTCTCATATTCGCTTCGGGATAATCGGTGTCTAGTTTATTCTTTTCTTTTCTTGAATGCTTTTTCTTTCCGAGGCATTCCAAGTCTCATGCTCTGAGCGGCAAGTCAACTACTCGCTTCGAGAAACCAACGGTTCCCATAATCCTTTCGATAAATACTCCTGAGATTTTTTTGTATTTAGATATATATGTTGTATTCCATCTACGGAGTTCGCTTTCGGCTTCAAATGTGCTCCCCTCTAGGGAAGCTTCGATCATCTTAATTGCTGAGTTGCTTCTGGTACACACTTCAAAAAGCAGGTAAGCAGGCGATTTGCACCTTTGTTTCTTTCAGTGGTCACACTTTTTCTCAGCGCGCGACCTGAAAGACCACAGCTTTCTGATCTGCCCCTTTTGAGGCGAGAAACCCAGCGCCCCCGGCTTTGGCCAAGTCGCCAGCTTCACCTTGCGGAGGTCCACCGTTGGGTTGGCTACAAAGGCGGTGAAGCCGATGGGGTAGTTACCTGGGAACGGTCGATACGAGAGCCCTAGGATTTTTCCAGAGAGGTTAGAATAAGGGTACCAGCCTGTTTTTTTTTTTTTTTTTTGGGGGGGGGGGGGCGATATAAGGGTACCATTTGTTTTTTATATCGGTGGTCTATATAAGGGTACCATTTTTTTTGCGGTGGTCTATTTTAGTAGGGGCACCCTCCCAACCAAAAAAGGGGTGAGAAAGGGCATTACTGGCGGTCCTGGCCGCTTATTCTATGTGTCACCCAGGGGCAAGCGGTCGTGGAATTCAGATTTCACAGGTTGTCCAACTAGCATCGCAACATGTGTAGAATGCAATATTGCGTTTGTTCAACACGTGGAGCACAATGCGCATCAAAGCGTCACCCATCAACAATGGAATGCGTAGGCTCGGGCATACAAGTTTGAAGCATCCGGGTCATGAATGCTGATGTCCTTGTACTCAGCGCCGGCTCCAGGCAAGAGAACATGGTGGTCGTGGCCCGAACAAGTTGAACCTCCTGAGGAACCTCGCCGAGCCCTGGATCCCGACTTGTCAGGAGGATATCCGAGTCGATTCTCGTTGGACTGTGAAAGTACAACTTCACGCCACGCCTATCTTTTGTTTGTGCCACTGTGCATATGCTTTCACAGTGGCTTTCTTTCGGAACTGCAAGGAAAAGAGTCCCCAGCTTTGACACATTCCAAGCCAGGCGCTGCACTTCTCGAAGACTCCTGACTCGCATTTTTCAGCCATCCAGTCCTGGTCAGGGCTTGGAACAAAGAAAGTGAGCCAAAGTCATCTGTGAAGGGCATGATGAAGGATTATTTTCCTGTGAGGGCGATTGAACTCCCTGAGTTTGTAGATTCTGCACAGGGCTCACCATGAACAGCTTCTGAGACCAGAACAAGACTTCAAATTTGAACGCTGGCGAAGAAGACAGGAAGCAAGCCAAGTATGTTGGTCTAGTTGTCTCCGGCGCAAAGCGGCAAGATGTGAATTATGCGGGTTGGGAATGAAACCAGAAGAGACATGCATGATCACTACCCCGTTAAGCGTGTGGACGTGGGGGCAAGGCGGGGGCGATTTCCAGCAGATACCCCACGACAAGAAATCAACCCACGACAGCCCTTTCCACCCACATTTCCAGCCCGAAACGCCGCAAAACTGGGCGCAAGCGCAACTCCTTCCGAGAGAATTGGGGTTTCTTGGAGCCCTTTGCCGACTCCCTTCATGAGTTGAGGAGCCAATTGAAACTCCAAACTTCTTTTCCTTTACATTCTTTGAACTGGTCTTTCCACAAAAGTGCTTCAAGTCCAGGAACGCCCAAAATCTGAATCGCGAGGCTCCCAAAAGCAGCTTTTGTCCATTGACCATTGGGCCAATCTATATATAAGAGAGATGACCACATGTCGTGTTCCGAAAAGGAACACTTCCGAAAACAGGTGTGAAATGGGGATGCTGTAGTGACATTCAGTGATCGGAATGAGGCTTAAGGACAGAGTTTTCGAAGGGCAAACTTGAAAGAGATGGTCATGTCTAAGACGCTGGCCACAGCGTTCTGAACACATCCTTGGGGAGAAAATTGAAGAGGGCTCTTCCGACCAATCTGCAAGGTCTACAAACTAAGATTGTAAGGTATCCCCCCTAAGATGGTGGACATTTGGTAGGACAGTTGGAAGTTGTTGAGCACGTGATGGTGTTCGCTGTCTGATCATGGCTTGAGAGAACCTTGAGGACCAGCTCATTGAGACGCAGTGAAACGGCCTAAGCCTTCGTACAAACACACATGCAAACACCATGGATGCCTTAGACAATGCAACTTCGCAGAATCCTTTTCTTTTTTTCTTTTTTTTTGGGGGGGGGGGGGTTGGTTGGGGAAACCAAAAAAAACACCACCCAGTTGAAGGACTCCAAATCCCAGTCCCTATTTCGACACATAGTAGATACCATCAGCTTCCCTCCGAGTCTGGAGCCCGGTGGCTTAGATTGGTTAAGAGCCGGGGACCCGTAATCCAATTCAATCTAAGCCAATTTAGGTCTACCTGATACCATGTTTCTACAAACAAAACAAAGAATACCATGTGTTCAAAAAACACTAAGAAATAGATGATAAATCAATAAATAAACACATAACTAGCGAAATTTATAAATAACCAAATAAATAAAAAGATAAATCAATAAATAAACACATTACTAACTAAATAGATAAATAGATAAATAAGTAATAACCTTTTCTTTCGATGGGTATGAAAAGGCCCTCCTCAGGCGCTGCGATGCCACTGAAGCCTTCCTCGCCATCGGAGAAGAAGAAGAGCAGGCTCCTGGGAAGCATCCGTCGCAAACAGAACGGCATAGAGAACTCACCGCACAAACAAAATACCGGAAAGCTCTACTTGATTCCATTTGCTTAAGGTTCCGGGAAAAACTGAAAATATCTCCAGTAGATTCCCTTTAAAACCAACAAGGGAAATCTTTAAGGGAGTCTTCTATACCATCCTGTCCATTAACATGGAACCTACCAGAAATTCCCTTTAAAAGGAAAATCCTTCCAGGACCCCAAGACGTCAGGTTCCATGTTAATGGACAGGAGTCTTAAATGGTTATGTCGGTACCTACGTGGGCGCTCCCTGTTTTTGTGATTGCCTGGCAGCATGGGTTCTTTCGCATCAATGCAGTCTGAACGCAGAAGCTAAGACACCCCCGATCAATATTGTGGGTGAATCTGGCTTGACTGCCCAGGGCGTGTGATGTTGACTGTCAGCCATCTATCAGTCACAAACGGGCATTCAGGCGCACACTCACATACACGCGCATGCGTGACTAGCTTGCACCTTGGAGCCTTTGCCTAGGACACTCAACGGGCCAATTTTCGTCAGCCACGACGGCAATTCAAGTAAACTGAACTCCGTCAGCGATTTGACATACCCAGTGCAATCGGCCAATTCACACAAGCATAGTGATCAAGCCGAATGAGTGGATTTGAGGCCCCTGGTGCACCTTTGTGCAGGGACAGCAATGACACCGC
>CAUJNA010003782.1:0-305000 GCA_963377175.1 Effrenium voratum | reverse complement strand
TACCCCCCTTCGAGCTGAAGATTTGCCGGGGGGCTCAATGTCTGAGAAGGTGCATGAATTGAATCGTGCCCGTTTTCGCGCGAATCCCAACACAAAAACCGACGTAGCACACCCGGGATGTACCTCACAGGCGAGGATCGAGCCAAATCCGACCATATACTTACCCCTTAAAACTCCAAGCCGGAAAGTTAATCTTTTACAGACATATAGCCCATGTTACCCAAAAAGTTGAGAAAGGTTGTGTTTTTAAAAGGTAAGTATATAACAGATGTTTCTGATTTACTTACTGGCTCCCAGGTGGCATCAACATTCGGCTGATCATAGGTGTCCCTAAAAGGGCAAATAGATGGGTAGATGAGTAAACCACCAGGCAAACCAGGAATCGAAACCCATCTATTTTTCTACCACAACCGGTCAGCGCCTTCAGCCCTCAGCTCGGGACCCCGCCAATTTTAGACCCCGCCTTGGAGATAATGAGGTCTCTGACGTAGTTCAATCCTGGAGATCCCAAGACTTGAAATCATTTATGACTTCCCGAATTCAGATTTAAAAAAATAATAATGTGTATACGGCTGTCCTGTGGCATCAGCTCAAAACAAGCTTGAGGACACGCCAAACCAAACTCTTTGCAATTAACAAGGCGCCTTGCCCCAAACAACCTGCCACTAACCAACCCCCATTGCTTTGAGGTAAAGCTGCGAAGTCTCTCTGTATGGGTGGGCGGTTGAGGATTCATGCGGCCTTGGGTTGCTGGCCGCTTCCATCCAGAACCTTTGCCAAGACGCTGGTTTACTTTTAGCTTGAGTTTGGCATGGCACCTTCCCTCCCTCCCTCCCTCCTTCCCTCCCTCCCTCCCTCCTTCCCTCCCTCCCTCCCTCCCTCCCTCCCTCTCTCGCTGTCTCTCGCTCTCTCTCTTGCTCACTCACTCACTCACTCACTCACTCACTCACTCACTCACTCACTCACTCACTCACTCACTCACTCACTCACTCACTCACTCACTCACTCACTCACTCACTCACTCACTCACTCACTCACTCACTCACTCACTCACTCACTCACTCACTCACTCACTCACTCACTCACTCACTCACTCACTCACTCACTCACTCACTCACTCACTCACTCACTCACTCACTCACTCACTCACTCACTATCTCTCTCTCTCTTCTTTCTTTCTCCCGCTCTCTCCGCCCAAATCGTTTCTCTCCAGGTTGACAGGGTCAAGACTGATCTTGATCCCACTGTTCAGAAAGCTGGGGCGATGGCAGGCCTTCTGCATGGACCCGGCCTTCTGAGCAGGCATTGCGAGGGTTGGGCTTGCCGTCCAACTTGGTGATGTCATTCAATGCTTCGACCCTAAGCTGACAAGAGGCTAGTACACTCCCATTTGGTCGAAGCACGGATAGTTCTTTAGGATTGTGCATCATGGTCACAAAGAACAGCTGATGGCTTAGGTTTTTCTTGTGCGGGCCCCAACCCCTGAAGAACAAGGATGTGTGTCCCTTTGAGTCCGACACATGGACCAAAGCTTGGATCCAAAGCAAGCTGTGAGTTCGGTGCTCGGAAGGGAATGTGGGAATGACTGTGGGGATTTTTAAGGAAACCACCAGTTGGATGGTTCATCTCGGGGTCATTCCATTTCTCATTCCCTGAGCACCGGCAAGCTGAGTGAGCCAAGTATCTCCGCGCTGTCTTCTTCCTGCTGCTTCCATCGCAGGGTCTGGTCCAAGCTCACGCCCGCACGCGCTTTAGCTTTACCGCCCGCGCGCCCTGCCAGGTCTGCCAGGCCCGCGCCTTTCTCGCGGTGACTCGGCTCAGCCGCCACCAGGGCGAAGAGGCATACGGCCCACCACACCATGGCGTTGACTAATTAGCTGAGCCAAAAGGTCTGCCTCAGTCGAAACCCAACCCGGCTGAAACTCACCAACCAACCAACTGGTCAACTGGGGGCAAGCCTCTGAGCCAACAGCAACCCCTTCAACATCGCAGGCATGTGCCAACCCCCCCCCTAAAACAAGGAGCTGCTCATCCAAAAAGTTGCAGGAGAGCTTCCAGGGCATGCCGCGAGACAAAGTGAACTCCCTCATTTCCCTCGGCTCCTGCTGTTTTTTCCACACTTCGCGGGGAGCAAACCTGGCTTCCTTCGGATTGACACAGCCCAGCAACATGTTGGCGTGGGCTCGCGACACGCACACGCGGGAACACAGAAACAGGCTTCGGGCAATGGTCCAAGGGATGGCCCTCGGCCCTCGGCTCCTTGACCGCTGGGTCCTGCTCGTACAAAGGCGTCGTGTCAGAGAGGTTGAGCTTGGGATTGGAAAGGAAGACCTGGGCGCAGTCCTATGGGGTCCTCACAACATTAGGGCTACGCGGCTACACCCTCCAAATTACATGCTCAGTGATACACAGCAATCATCCAATCCAAACTCAGCCGCTGAAGCGGTCATACCCTTCGCAACTATGTCGAGCACATCCTCGTCTCTGTGGCCGAAAACTCTCGATTTCAACGCGGCCAACAGTCCCATGCTGGCATGGCCCGAAGTGGCCCGTTTCTGGACGCACCCGTGGGCCACTTGAGGTTTGTCAACAGCACACGAAGCAGGGAATCTGCCTTCCCCAGCAGCGCGGTCAACACAGTAAGCTCAGATTGCAATGGCTGAATACCCAAGAACTCGTCACAGGTCTTGCTAAACTGAAGGAGCATACACATTAAAACAACAAACCACATTGAGAACGTGTGGTGGTTCACACATGTGCATTCCAAATTCGCAACACGTGCGTTTGGGCTAGGAAAATGTTTGTGGAACTCGGACTGCGGCGCCTCAAACAAGTCCTTGTAGGACCCGCGTACGGACCTGGGAGCGGGGCAAATCAGACATCGTGGACGCACCGACGCGGGAGATGGCCGCAATTCGCTCGGGCGGAAGGAGGCGAGGGCTGAAAGCTGGGAGCCGGGTGCTAAGCATTGGTGCGACTTGATACGTGACGGTTGTCTGAAATTCCTTGTTCCGGAAACCGCCATCTTCGCGAGAAAAAAATAACATCATAGCTCCATACAGGGACCTTTCGGACGACTCTCACGTCAGGAAGCAGCACAAAAAAGCTGAAGGAAGAGCCTCCGGAAAAGGATCCGTGATAGGAACCAGCCCAAACCGCGACCATCTGCTTGGTCTCACATCTTGCAAATCCTCGCGGCGCCATAAACACAATGCGCTCATGTTGGGATTGCGTTTCTTAGCCACTTAAACTCTCAAAGTGCGTACCCTCAACTCGCCAACTCCCCCCCTGCGCTCGCCGCGCGGCAAAACCTGAGGCATCTGAGGCCGCAGGCCGCGTCGGGTCCACCACGCCGCCGCCGTCCAGGAAGTGGAAGACGACAATCTGCGACAACTCGCCGGTCCAGCCCTCAAAGTGGACCCCAGGAAGATGCGTGGAGTAGACCTGGCGGCGCAGGTGGCACGAGCTGCCCCCATTTGCTTTACCAAGTGGACGACAACAAGGGGCTTGCAAAAACAAAATGCCGCGCCTTGCGTGAGAGAGTCCCTTTATCGCAAATGCGCACCATCAAGATCTTGCCCTGTACAAGTATATAACTTTAGCTCAAGCATGTGCTGTGTTCAAGCGGAAGCTTCCTGGAAGCAATGCCGGAACCACCATCTTTGGTTTCAATACTTGCAAGCCTGACAACTGCTGACACCAACATGACAAGCCTTCAGTTGGGGACAGCTGTCACGCGTGGATAGTCATACTGCACGTGGCCGAATGGCCGAGAAGCGGCAAACTCCGGCCCTGGGCCTTGCTGGTGACGAACTCGTTGATGGGATCCTTAAGTGCCCGAGACAAAAAAACCAAAAAGGCGCGTGTGCGAGCCAGCCCGAATCGACAGACGTTGTTCCGAGCTCCCCCAAGTTGTCCAAAGCATTGGTCCGCAAACTTGATACCCACTATGGCCAATGCCAAATGTGCCATGAGTCTTTGGACAATGTGCCAGGGGATGCTGCACGCTGAGATGGCATTGCCCAGCCTGCTATTGAATCATGGACCGGATTGATGAAAATAGGCATAGAATTCAAATCGAGGCCCAAGTGAATCGGATTGATCCACATAGCATAGAGAGCAAATTCAAGCCCAACACGCCATTCGCACCCCAAAACAAATGCGAAAGAATAACCCAAACTCAGAAGCATTGCCGCGGCTGTGTTCGGCTGCCAAGGACCACTCTTTGGATGTGGCAACGTGGCGTTTGCATTTTGAGTCCTCGCATAAGCACGCCGCGGGATCCCAAACGTGAATCAGTGCCTAGGTTCGCCTTCCAAAGGCATCCACAAGCACCGAAACCAACCACTCCACAAGCGCCAGAACCCATCCAATTTCGATGCCCCAAAACGAAACCAACCTCCAACCCCCACCTCGGCTCCTCCCTTTCACCCCAGGACCCGAGGCGCCAGCAGCGCCCAGCGCGGCGCCTGGAGCGCCGCTCGCGGCGCCAGGAGGCGCCGCTGCAAGGGCGAGGGCTCCGCGGCCAGCTGCTCCTGGCCCAGCAGCCCCGCGAAGGCCTTCTGCGAGAACTCGAACCTCGCCGCCGCGTTTGCGCAGACGCCCCCCGCCAGGAAAAAAAGATATTCGCCACGGCTAGGCCAAGAGTCTCGTTCATGCCCCGGGGAGTAAGAAACGAAAAACCGCGAAAAACAAACAACCGAATTGCTGAGTGGAGCCTTGTTGTTGGGTTTTCTTTGCTGAGTGACCGTTGCAGGGAACCATTTTGAGAAATCCCGGGGCTCTTGCTTGCAGGTGACTGCTCCCTGTCTTGGGCATGGCTTCACTGAAGGTAACGTAGGATCATACTGCAAGATATCAAGCTGACCTATTGCATGTTTTCTTTGGATGAGCGCCCCGGATTGAAAGTTAGAACCTGTGATCACAATCTGGCTAGCTCCCACTTATCCGATTAATCAGGGAGATAGCTGTCCTTGAGGGTGCCTGTGTCTCCGAACAGCCGTGTTTGCGCCCAAGTGTTGCAAGGCGAAAACCAAAGAAAACAACTGCAACAAAACAGCAACACACAAGCTGCGACTGAGAAACAGCATCCATAACAATCGCTTCCCTCTGAAAATGCACGCGGCCCGATATGAACTACTTATGTCAAGCCTGTGCACCCAATTCGATTTACAGCCGGCTGGAAAACGAACATGTTGCAGAGCCCTGATCCACGAGTTGTGTTTCCAAAAACTTGACTGCCCACACGTGCCAGCCAAACCGCAGCGACAGGAAGCGACGGAGCGTCAAATTTGCGCGCTCATACCAGCATGCATGTGTCATTATCTGAGGGTATGGATTTGGGGCGAAGCCGCTTGACACACCCGGGCTGCAACCTAAATCCCCTTGCAATGGCTGCTTCGCCAGGCAGCGGGTGATGCCAAAGCCAAAGCAACAAACGATGGAAGAAGTCCGCAGTGCTCGGGCATGCCTTCACGTAGATCACTCCCGTGTTGAGGCCTTAGCGGGGCAAAGCTGCCCGGTCTCAAAGTACGGTTACCAACGCTGGCTGCTCGTTTATTGAATCATAAAGTCTGAATTGATTTGGCCGGGCAATGTTGGGTGCTGACATTACTGGAATATTCTATCAAATCGCATGACCCACATGGGTGCTCTTTTTTAGGGACCCCTTCCAATCTTGGTTTCCTTAAAAGACCGTCCAAAAAACAAGGTTGCTTTCTGCTCCCCTGCTAAATGTTTAACTTTTAGTGGTTTAATGGAAAACCCACTAGTTGGCAAACAGTTAAAGTCCTAACATCCCTGGGCAAACTGCATGACCCACACGGGTGCGTCTTTTTAGGGACGGGATTCCTGTGGGTTTCCTTTTACCTTCCAAAACCACGGGTAGCCCCAAACCCGGTGGACGGCTGTTGGCCGGGCGGCATTCACTGCCGAAGTCCCGGCTCACCAACATCTCAGCCTCGCGGGGATCCATCGACTCACGCGAAAGGCTGCGGGAACCGAAAGGCGGCTGCAACGACCCCTCTGCAAAAAGTGGACCTAGCTCTCAGTTGCCCAAAGGACCTGGAACTGAAAGGTTAACCTTTTGGGGCCATGACTAAAAATGGACCAAAATTGGAAAACCAAAAGGTCAAAAGGTCGGCTTTGAACAACTGAGAGCTTCTTGTGGGTTTAGTGGACCCAACTTGATTTCGACCAAGTTGAAGTCTAAAGATCCGTTGCCGAATAGCAGTCAAGTGACGATTCCTCTGCTACAGGTTGAAAACTGATTGTTGGTTCAATTCGGAAAACCAACTTGAATTCAGCCAAACAGTTGAGTCTAAAGATCCGTTCTCCAGGCCTAAAGTCTAAAGGTCGTGGGCTTAAAAGGCTGGCACCTTTAGGACCAAGAAGTCCCCACCGAACTGAGCGAGTCATTCAAAGGCGTGGGCTGTTCTCGGACAAACGGTTGAAGTATCACCAGTTGAAAGGAAGCATATGAGTTTTATAATGTATGGGAAGATCATGTTTTGAATCTGGAAGGCCCACATGCAAACCAGTTGGAGGGTCCCAAAGTTTGGCCCCATCTTTCCCATCACAGCTCTGAATGCCTTGCGGGCAAGGAGCATCACGTGCTAGGCGTGGAAAGGGGTCCTGCATCACAATCGTGTCAAAGTCGAGGTAGAGGAGGTCAAAGCCCTCAAACGGTGTCCAGAATCAGATCCAGCTGATCAAAAGACGTCTTTTCGGGATGTTGATTGTGGATCACTTCCATCAGATAGTACCGGAAAGTTCTTACTTGGCCCTACTTTCAAAAAAACGCCTTCCTAAAACAAACCGCACCATCTCGGGCTAGCTAGAAACCGCTTCCCTCTCAAAAGTTCGGGTCGCAGGACCGTGTCTCATTGTCAGCGCGACCAGCTGATTTTCAGCACAAGGGGCGGGTTTCTTCGGGCGGCACTGGCGCCGCATAAGCACCCCGGCGGAACGCGCAATTGTTGTATATGCGAAGTTCAGCTTGCGGGAAAGGAAGGCAAAGGAAACACACACACACACAAGTTGCATGGACCCGCAAAGGGTAGATGTGTTCATATGCATGTATACATATATATATATATATAGATCAGGCTGGGCAAGGGGGTGGAGTTTTTCTCCATGACCAGTTCGTGTCAAGCAAAACTTCTGCCACGGCAGGCATCGACAAGCCGCAAGCCCAGCGCAAACGTGCGTGCCGCAAACCTGTATGTAGCACTATTTGCCCAACACCAGGGAACTGGCTGCAAGATCGTCTTAAAATACTTTTGGCCTATCGTGCAACCTGAGTTAACTTGGTCATCTTGGTCAAGCAATCTGTACATATCTTATCGCATATGCACTCCTTCCTCCAGATTGAATCGCTTGAGGAGGGTCACCCAAACTGCGAATGATTTGAGGCAGGGGATCAAGAATACCCTGTCCAAAGGTGACCCTAGATTTGCTAAGTTGGTCATGCATATATACTATAGCTACACCAACGAAAACTCAAAATAATTTAGTATATTCGCCAACTCAAGCTTCTGATGAGTCTTGTGAACATATCCTTCCTTCATCCGAGGCTCCTGGTTCACGATGGCTGCGATCATGGCATGCTTGCTGAAGAGCGCAAACTGCTGCATGCCGACGCAGAGCGAGGGCCATCGGTGGCTGCCACGGCAAACCTCACAAGCCTCACCTCCGCAAAAGATGAGGTACTGATGCCTGGGCGCGGAACTCCAAGGTGACAAAATGGCAACCAGTTCTAGGGGTACCTTCCATTTCCATTCTGAACCCAGGGATCCGAATTCGCAAACCACCAAAAAAAGACCCGGGGAAATTGCGATCGGTTGTTGAAAAGAACGATGGCTGAAAAGAATGGAATCGGAATCAACCCCTGGAAAAGTGGCCTTACCATTCAGCCAGGCCTTACCATTCAAATTTCAAGCCCTGAGCCATGCAAAGGAAGCCGAACCCACGGGGCATTTCTTAGGCCTGAGGGAAACATCCTTTTTGTTGGTAATGAACATGTCACCCACCCGGCAGGTCAAAGTCTTCTGTCCCTCTCTCTCTTTGCCTATCTTGAAGCTGCGCTCACGCAACTTCCCTGAACTGTCGGTAGCATTTACTTGCCCGTGGGAAATGCGTAAACCACATTTTAGTGAACCGCCGGTGACTCCTCTGCCACACCTTTGGCCCCACTTTTGGCGGTTGGGGGAGGCCTGCCGCGCTTGTTGCGGCCCAAGGGGCAGGAAGCCCAAGGCCTCCATCCTCTGCAGGGCTGCTGGGAGATATCCAGCGAGCCGCCCTTGGCCCAAGGCTACTGTTTCAAGGATGCCCCAGGGAAAAAGAAAGAAGGGAAAACACACGCGCCGGCTGAACAAAGACAAACCATCTTACCTGTCTTGAATTGAAAGCTCGTTGAACCCAAGTCCATCTGTCAAGATTTTGCCAATGTGTTCTGATTTGCACACTGCAAGGGGGATGCAATAGGCGCTAGCCTGGAAAACCATAAGCCTTTCGTGGGGGAATTGCCGTGAAGAGGACTATGCTGTCCCGATGGGGTGCAGCATGCGAATGGCTTCGGAATATCTTAACTGGGCGTCCAAGCACTTTAATCACAAGGATCTCCCATCTGCAAAGTTTCTTCCGGGCTCCGCAAAGTTTCGGTGCCTGCGGGAATAAAGGCTCCGCATAAACCCTAAGCCCTAAGCTCCACAGAATCTCCCGGAACTGGACACGGAAAGACCTTCTGGCTTTTGAACTTGCCGCCCCCGTACAAGAACATGGGTAGTGGTGAGACATAAGCATGCGTCTTGGAACATCACGACCAAAAATCCACTAAAAGTCCGCATGCCAAGTAAGAACTTGAATGGCAGTTTTGAAGCTCTCCATTTGCGAGGCTTTGACTGAACAACGCGATGCAACTCGAAGTCCCAATTGTTAGGCCCGACAACCCCCGACTCCGCCGCACTCGAGTATGGTTCAAACAAGAATCCCATGATGGATATCCCTAACCCTCATCGCAGGTCAGACTTTTGGTTGGCTGGTTAAAACCCAGATCTTCACACAAAGCAATCACTAGTTACTCCTATGCTTGTAACAACCTCTGCATGAGATGGCATGAGCCCCAGTCAAAAAATAACTAGATTGAAAGGAAACTGCAAGACCCTGGGAGGCATGAGAAGCCCCTACCAGATCTTGCATTTTTAACTTCCCCCCTCAAGCTTCCCGCCTTGCCCCCAGCCGAAGGCGCCTCCCCAAAGCAAGGTGCACAGCAGGATCTGATTGAAGGCCTCGCCTAAACTCTCAGGGCCCACAAAATTCCAGTGCCGACAAAGGCCTAAGATGTGCTATCAGCCGTGCACCCAGCAACACGTAGCCAGCAACAACACATTGACTTCTGGGGCCATGTGCCCTGCTTCAAGCATGCTCAGACGGCTGGCTCATGGAATGCAGGCCCCCAGGGTTCCAGCTGAGCTGTTTGGACACATCTTCCGGTGAGCATTTTGGGCCAGGCTAGACAACAATTATGCGCACCGCCAAAAACAACAAGCACAGGTGCGCAACCTTGGGGTCGTGTCCATTTAACTCTAAAGCAGGCTTTGGTAGACCTAGACAATACCAGCCACCATGTCGAAGCCGCAAGATGTGAAAGACCATGAGCTCAACATGAATAGGCATCGCCGTATTATATGCGTGTCGTCGAATGGGAACTCCTGCCGCAAGCAGTGGCGGACACGTGAGAAACACATCCATCCAATCAAATAGCAACAATGCGACCAGGTCGCTGGATGAAATCTCCTGACAGGCAGCCAACGCCCCCTCAGGACGGACATTTACACACACACACACACAAACACAACCAAACCAACGCAACCCAGCCATGCATGCCCCTTCCCTGGACCAACCGCCCAGAACAGGGGCTCACACCTGGGCATGCACTTGCGCAGGATCCGTTGCAGCCGTGGCTAGCTATACATGCGCAAGCGTTAACATGCTTTGAAGCCGATGTAGCACATCAGCAAATCACTGTTGATGGTGTGCCGCAAACATTGAGAAACTTGCACAAGTGACTAGAAGTCAAACATATGAGTCACAATCAAAGCCCGGTGATTAAATGGTTGCAATCCCTGAACCATGTCAAGAGTTACTAAGGCTGCTGTTGTTTTAGCTTGGGACTATCCCGTACTAAACTTTATCTACCCGAGTCGGTTTTGAGCAAGTGGCTCATGTGAAGTGTCAAAGGGTTGGGTTTGCAGGAACTTCGACTGGAAAACAGCTAAAGTTTTGGGGCCATGTGCTGCAGACTTTCCCGAAAGCTTAACCCTTCGAAAGTAACCAGGGTTCCACCAAGCTTCCATATGGTTCTACAAAGGCTACAGGGATCCTACAAATACTAAATTGAACATCGCTTATTCTTGGGGATATCACCCAAGCTTAGCTTTTCTTCAAATCGAATTTTGTTTCTAATATATGAACCCCCGACAAAGCGCCAGCACCAGCAGCACCTCTCCTCCAGCGCCAGCAGCAGGCTCCGCATCGTCTGGCTAGGCCGATTCCGTAGCCAGCGCCGGACAGAGGGGCTGCCCGGGTTGGACCTCAGCTCCGCGACTGCGTTGTAATGATGTACATGTGGCTGGTGCAGCGGTGCAGGGGGCATCTGACTATGACATGAAACAGCGCACACCTACACAAACACCTGGGCTGCCCTCAGATCCCGCGCAAAACTGAACTTTTAGTGGGTGAAATGGAAACCACTAAACACTAAAAGCTGAAAAAGCTAAGGGGTGGCTGCGAGCCACCAAGTTTTGGGGGTCGTTTAGTCTTCTGTTGCTGGTGCGATAGGTAGGGAATATGTTGGAATGAACCCAAGAAATTCCCTCAGGAAACCATAAGCGTGGTATATCAAGGTCATTACTTCATTCCCTGCTGAGCACCAGCAAGTTTTCGGGCGTTTCAGTGTTTTGGGCCTCCATTTGCGCTTTCGTCCCCTGGAAAAAGACATATGTCCAGTGGTGATAGATTCCCTTTAAAACCAACAGGGGGGAAATAAAACATATTTATTTCAGCACATGGAAGTGGGGCATGAAAGTACCAACAGTGCCAGCCAGAAACTGGTGGATTTGCTGTCCAACTGGAGAAAGAAACCATCAGCCTGGGTAGGCACCATGACTCTGGCACATGTTCCAAGAGCCTCAGACTTCAAGCGTAGGATTGTGATGTTTCATTCCGGTCATACTGTTGCAAATGGGATTGTCACCATGTTCAAGCCGTGCAAGGACGCATAATACATTCACACAACGGCTAAAGCAAGCGAGGCAAGGCGAACCAGAAACAACTGAACGATTGACATGCAAGCGCCAAATGCACAAAGCCCTTCAGGAAGCACTCTTCCTCAACCACATGTTCAGCAAACCTAGTTCCCATAAAAGAGCCAGCTTTCCAACCCGCAAAGCAATGATCACCATCCGGAAGTTGACGCTTAACAGGCAAAATCGCGAATGCTGTTGCAGCTCAACCACCGAAAACCTAAACCGTTAAACCAAGCATGGCGCCCAAAAGTCATGTGTTTCCGGAGCATCGTAGCTTGGGCAAAAGCCAGCCACAGCTTCCGAAACCGAAACGACTCAATGTCACCCAATCAAAGCTCAATGCTCAGAAGCGCCAGCGCAGGATGTCAACAACAAGGGTCAAAACAGGAGAATCAAAGTGGGGACCAAATGGTGATGTTCTTCAGTGCCTTTGAAACAAAGTCCAAAGAGAGCCATCATGGTTACAAGCCATGCCTGCGCGCGCAGGCACAGGCAAACACAAGCAAGCAAGCAAGCAAGCAAGCAAGCAAGCAAGCAAGCAAGCAAGCAAGCAAGCAAGCAAGCAAGCAAGCAAGCAAGCAAGCAAGCAAGCCAGCCAGCCAGCCAGCCAGCCAGCCAGCCAGCCAGCCAGCCAGCCAGCCAGCCAGCCAGCCAGCCAGCCAGCCAGCCAGCCAGCCAGCCAGCCGGAAAGCAGGCAAATGCAAACACACAAGCACACAAACAATCAACCTTACTGACAGTAGGGCCTCCAGGTATGGTATGGTTTCTCCTTAGGAGAATTGGTGCATTCCGGGCTGCAGGATCTCCCAGGGATAGAAGTCCAAGTCATAGCCTCAAATCTATGTCAAGCGCCTCAAACCTCAAGTGGTGCTTTAGACAATATGCCGCATATTGGTGGCTCTTTTTTCTGGTTGGACCAAAATGGATTTCGCTTGCCTCTCTTGCTTTTCCTTTAAAGCCCACCATAAACAAGTTCCCCCACAAAAGACCCAAACGGACACATATATGGTTTCATGCTGATGGGTCGGGTCAATTCCGGCTACGTTTGATGCTGTCATCGCGCCCGCGCTGCCTGGGAATTTTGGGACTGGCTCACCAGGTTCGCGCTGTGAGCCCCGCAATTTGCGGGGGGGGCGACGTTGCTGACATCATCCAAGTGTCAAAAAGCGTGCGGATACCCTGCTGGAACTGTAGGATGCCCTGAGGTTGGTTGTGTTGAGCCTGGGAAGGGAAATCCACCAACGGTTCCTTCGTTGGCTCCCTAGACCAAACCAGATACACCGGGCTTTTGCCACGCCGGCGAAAAGCGCTCTGCAGGCTTCCCCCCCAACGACCCAACGACCCCACGGCCCAAGGATTTGGAGAACGAGGAGCGCAGGCGCCGGCTGCCTCGCTCGTGGAGGTGAGCCAAGTGGTCCCAAAAAGGCCACGGGGAGAGGAAGAGCAAGTCCAAAGTGCTGCGGCCCAAGTGGTGCGCCAACTGCTGCAGCCCTGCGAGTGAGCGAGGGGGGGGTGGGGAGGGGAGGGAGCCAAAATAAGGCCCAGAAGATCTGGGGCTTATTAAGCCTTCTTGAATTTGGGCTCCCGATATTTGGGCCCTAAGGTCCCTTTGGTGCTGCAAAGACTTTGAGCCTTTGCTCTCTCTCATGACAACAAAACTATGCCTGACATCCCATCCCATGAAGGAGAACCACTCCAGTTGAAGTCGGATTGTCTTTTGGTGCAAACTGTCAAGCTGGATTATGTTTCTTAAAGTGTGAGGTCAGAATTTGGTGCAAGATTTGCAGGAAAGGGCGGTATGCTTCAAATTCTGGGCTCAGACAGTTTCTGCTGATCTAGGTGTAAATTGAGGATTGGACATGATTGTGCGCCAGGACAGCACGTACAAACAAAAGAAACGTCATATGCAGCTGGCGCAAACACAAGAGGCTGGCACTAAGCAAGTAGCCAACACCTAAAACTTAGAACCAAGCAGCTAGTACAAAGAAGCATCCTCAACACGCAAGCAACACACGTTCTGCTATGGCACTCCAGCGAGGTTGTTTGCCTACACTCCTCCCAGAATCTGAGACTTATGAGCGCGGACGCAAAACAAATGCGAAGCAACCAAGAAGATGTTGGCCAAACACCCCCAAGCTGTCTTGTAGATGCTTCTAGGTCAGGCCTCCCTGAGGCGAACGGAACATATAGATTGTGACCATGCTGTCAAGCCCAGTTCCCCCTACAACAGACCATGGAGGCCCAGGCGCAGCTCCCAAAACAACCGTTGAACAGCTTGCCAAGAGCTTGTACCCCTGATGCCTTGCCTACAGCTGCGCTCCGGTTTTCAAGCTGGTGATATTTTGATGCCCTGAATCATGTTGCAACCAAGCTGTTGCATCGTACAAGAGCTTTCTGCTGTCCGTGCACTCCATAGCTGTACCTTTTCTGCAAAGACGCCCGTGAAGCGAGGTGTCAACACATGGTTGCACGGAATGGCGGGGGCTGTTTGACACCTCAAGTTTCGGATCAGAATTCATCCTGAAGCGTTCAGGCGCTCGGAGAGCTTTTTGGAAGACTATACTTTCCGTTCGCTTGGAAGCCCTTTGTCCACTTCCATGCTTGAACAAAGGGCAAGTCCACCCACCCCCGCGCATCAACCACAGGACGTGCAAGCAAGTCGCCGTCAAAGGCAGCCGCAATCCTGAGAGCAAAGCAGGGAAAGGCAATCGGACCCACTGGATCGAAGTGGAAATGCCGAGCCTCCCACCGATTAACGGAAGACACCTTGCAGTTCGGGAGGTGCTCGTTTGACCTTTCCGTGAAGTTCCACGTCAGTTGGGAGGGTATACGTATGTCAAGGCAAACAAAGCAAGTCAGACATGCGCAGTGCCATCCAAGCTGCTCAGCTGCAACCAGTCCGTAGCCCTCTGTGTAAAACTCCTGAAGGGGGTTTGAGCCGTGACAGGTCGGAACCAATTGGCGGCACGTGATCAAAACACTTTCCAAGCCATGGCCCAAGTGTATCCGCAGTGAAGTCAAAAAATCTCGTAAGAGACGACTCCCCTTTTTTCTATGCAAGGACATGCAGAGCTTGGGGAGCATTCTGGTTGATTTCGCTGCCCCTCAGCTGCCCTTGCGGCAAAAAACGCCCCAAGGGGAACCGGGGGAACCGAAGCCCAGAAAGGCTCCGAGATGCGAAAAAAAACGCACACCCCATGTTGACCGCCCAACTGGCAAGAAGCCCTGGAAGCATACTTGGGCTCGAGGCCCAAATGCCCGGCCAGGATCTGATTCCAAAAAAGGGGAAGACAATCGGATGCAAACCCTGCCTTTTTCAGCAAAGCAAGGTTTGTGTGCAACAAACAAAAGCGTGGCAAAGAAGTAAACGCAAATCACCAACCTAAGCATCATCTTTCTCTTGAGTGGTCGCATCTCTCCGTACTCATTCAGCATGACACTAGATGGCCCCGGCCCCACTCCGATTTGCTGCCTAACACGCAGCAACTTCCATCGAGGTTCCATCTACTTCTGCACCAAACCCGGCACGGCAAGTACCATGGCCTGCAAGCCCGGGGTGCGGTTTGCGGGCGCAAAAAGCGGCTCAGCGCGTCCTGCATCACTAACAGCTTCTCCAGCAACGAGACCAGCACGCCCAGGGGGCAATCCAAGAACTTCTCAGGCATGTTCCTGGCGCATGGCAACATCCGAGGCATTGCCGTGACGCGCAAGCGCATGTCTTTCCGGAACACCCAATACCTTGCGACAAACCTGGTCCTTGGAACTTCGAGCTTGCTTTCACGGTTCGCGGAACCGATCTACTTTGCAAGTGGTGGTGACCAAACTGCACAACACGCACAGGCAAAGTTGGCTGAAACCCTTTGTGAAACACTTTGCAGAATTGGATGTTGCTGACACATGGGTTGCCAAAGGGGCCACCCAGCAGCCTATGGGTATTTGACCTGTGCGCAAATGCCACACAAGTGCACAAGCGGAAGAATCAAAGGCCACTGGGCCTTGAATCCACGGTTCCAATTCATGCAGGCATTGGATACCATCTAAGCTGAGTCAAACCGCCTTGCACGGGGAATGGGTAACCATGGTTCAATTCAATGCCCATGGCATGCCTTCTGTTTCAAGGATTTTCTTCCAGGCAACCAGGATAGGCCTTTTGACCATGGCACGAAAGCGTCAACATGGTGCAGTGTTCTCAGAAGATGGCCTCTGGAGAAAGCTCGTGCTTGGCATTTGTCATTACGATTACAACCTCTCGCGCATGCTTCCGCAATCTGATAGCCCCTCACCTGAACGAGAAACTTCTCCGTAGCTTATTCTTTCAGCAGCCCAACAAGCTGCTGCGAAATGCTGGACAAGCTCCTGCACCAGCTGGGGATGAATGAACTGATGGGATAAACCGTCAAGTTGTAGTTCAACTGGCCTCATTTCACCCCGCAAGTGGTGGGTTTACCATGATCAAAGAACCCCATTTTCTGACTTTGATCACCCCCCGAAACCGAACCGCAGTTCAATAGCCGCGGATGTTTTGCTCGCAGCACCGGGCCCTCAGATCGATCCCGATCGAGAAGGCCTTCGGAAGAGCTCTTCGAAGGCGGCGACTCCCGGCAGGTCGAACCAAACCAGCGCATCCTGAAACCGCCAGGCGCTCGCTGCGAAATGGATCGGGGAAGGAGAAGTGAGGAACTGTGGATGGACGAGTTGGTTGGTATTTGCAGGGTAATCATCATTCCAGGGTTTCTTAGGTGGTGCAAAATGGATTTCGTCCATCCACAGAATGAACCCAGTTGCTGGGGTCCCCCCGATGTTTTTTAGGAAGCCACCAGTTGGACGGGAATTCTTGGGGATTTTTCCAATTCTGATTTTTTGAATCAATCGCACCAGCAAGAAATGGGGACAACTCCCAGTCACTCTTTGGAGTTCCTGGTGCCGGACTGAGGCTGCCGAGGGACGCTGGACACTTCTGGGCGTCGAGCAGTTGACAAAGCAGGAAACCGTAGGAAACCGGCAGTCGGCAATTGCAAAAAAACAGCACACCTAGATTCACCTTGAGCTTGTGGCCGCAAGGTGTCATTCGCCAAGTTGCAACTAAGAGTCGGGCGCTTTGCTTTGAAGTCGCTCCAGGTAATCGGTCCAGTTCACCTGTCTCACGGGCCAGTTCGGTCAGACCGTGAACTCAAACTCAACGAGTGGTGTGAGCCAAGGTGACGTTTCCCAGAGCAGCTGGTCAATCGTGTCAGTTTGTTGGAACAGGAAGTTGGCTTGCAGGAACTTGGCCAGCATCCTCCACTCCTGGTCCTACTTCAAAAAATCAAGTGCCGGTGCCCACCGCGCTTCCGCTTGAAGAAGGCAAAAAACAAAAACGCTTCGGCTGCTCTGAAGGCAGCAGCCACACAACATAAACGGGTGACGGCCAACAAAACTAAAGCAGCATACGCGCGACGGAATGGAAGAACTAGCAAATGCAACGACGCTGATTTGAAGCATTATTGTTTTGTTCCATAGCGGCTGCACTAGACTTCACAGCTTCCCATAGCGAGCACAAGCCCGTGGCAACATCCGGCAATGTTGGTGACATGCGAAGCCAAAGCACGCCATCACAAAATCTTCGTACAAACCCAAAGGCCCCCTGGACCAAAGGTTGTAGACAGGATGGTTTGGGACTACCAGTGTCCATTTGAGTGGAAAAAGGCTAGGTCCCAGCAGATTGGCGCGGATGCATCGTGGAACCCTTAGAAAGTCCTTGAAATGTGAAGGAGTTGCTTCCGCAGTTGGTTGTGAGTCGAATTCATCGTGAGCTTTCGTGACGAATCGACGGAACCTGAGGGAAGATCATGTTTGTTTTAAGGGACCTGCATGATCAATGGTGAGCATACTAGTGGCTAGGGTACTGCATGTACTTTCTGTTTGGCTCGTGTTGTCCGATTTGCATCGTTTCCAAGCAGTTTCAGTTTGTCGTTGCCTTGTCGGTGTTGGTAGGTTCTGCTACTCAGGCTCCAGGCTGCCTTGGCTCTGAGTGTGGTGTGAGGGTCTCGCAACACGAAGGCAACTCGCGGCATGTTGCGCGATGTCCTGGTGGTCCAGGAAGGATTTTACCGACCTGACTTGCCGCTGGCAAAAGCATCTGCCTCTATCTTCTGCAGCCTGCTAAAAAATGGTCGCTCACAGAACCAATAAGCAGAACCAATACAACTTGACGCAACAACAGTGAAGACAAATCTCGGTTGCTTTCTGCTCCCCTGCTTAAAGCTTCACCTTTAGTGGTTTAATACGGAAAACCCGTTAGTTGGCAAAAAGTTAAAGTCTCCTAACACCCCTTGGCAAACCGCACCAAAGCTTTGATTCGTACGATCCATCAGAAAACTGCTCGGGAGCACCGCAACAAGCAACCAGGCTAAGCAAAGTCCTAACATCCCTTGGCAAAATGCGGCAAAGAAATCTCTCCCTGGATCTTCCTGGACCTTTCGAGGCCTCAGTGCTCTGGCACCGCAGCTGCGCCCCAAGCTCGTCGTCCGGCCCAGCCTTCCGGGCAACCTTGCGGCCAAAGAGAAACATCGCGAAGCCGCGAAGGACGGTGGGTTGGCATCATGAACTCGGGAGGGTTTGCATCGCATGTCTGAAATTACCGGCGTTTTCAGGAAAAACAACTTGAAAAAAGAAAGCCCTTTCTGTTTGTTTGGGGGGTTGAAGCTGAGGGCAAGGGCGACACCGAACGACTTTGGTTGAGGGGTTGACAATGCGATCTCCCAAACTCCCAGAGAAGGGGAAGCCAGTACGTAGGGGGACCCATTGCGTAACCCAAGGATAGGATTCAGGACTACATTGGAACAGCCATGGTTGAAGCCAAGGGAAAAGCTACCAGCTATAAATGCAGGGGGAATCACTGGCTCTTTGATGCAAAGCCCAAGGAACCAACAATTCATTCCGAAGAATTCCGAATTCCATTGATGCGCTTAGGCCTCAAGCCTGGTGCCGCCACGGTTTCTCTGTTTTCGGTCGCCATCGCTGCACTCGGGGGACCAAATTTGCTATGCTAAACGTCGACTCAGTTCAAGCCAACCATTTCATGGGACACTTTCCTGCTCGAAAGCAGAACTGCATGTTGCGGACAGCTCTCTATATATTATTGTTTGACTTGGATAAGGAGTTTGCTTGGCTTCCCACAGTTCTCGTCTAAGGCGCTAGAGGCGCGATGGCAGCTACCAGGGGCCACATCTCCTTGACAAACCGGCTGTTGACGAAGGTAGGAAAGACCTGGCGACTGGCTGAAGAGGCTAGCTGCCTGAATGTGAGTTCTAAGGCCAAATCATCGCAAGTCACACAAATCAGGCCTGCATCTTTGAAGTGGCTGAAGCTGCGGGTTTGCCACCACCCCCAAGTTTCACAGAAACGAACAAAACATGGTCACGGAGGCTGGAAACGGATGCCAGCCCGTGCCGAGGTGCACTAGTTTTACAGGGTCCAAATGAACGCAAGCTGGAAGCACCCGCATTTTTTACGTTATTTCCAAAACCTGAAAAAAGAATTGGATCCCCAAGTACAGAATCTTTGCCATGGCAATTCGCTTGTTACCCAGGCCAGCTCGCTATTAATTTATGCAGCACGTCTCAGGCCTCTCCCGGCGTGAGAAGGTAAGGACTCCTTAGTGCCGCATGCCACAGCTTGCTTTTCGAGTGCAGGCGTTTTAGGCAAATCTGGATGCCTTTGTGTGTCTGTGTGTGTGTGTATCATTATAGGCAACTGCCATTTCTCGTGCTTTCTTTTCTTGTTCCTGCCACATTCTCATGTGGTACGAGCTTTGTTGGCTGACGCAGGGCAAAGGCAACATATTCCGAGTCGAGCTTAGAGAGTGGACAAAGCTCGGAGCAACGAATTGAGCCACTTTTCCCATGTGGAGAATCTCAATCAAATCTGTCTAGCGGTTTTCCAAGCAAATGGAGTCATCCCATGTTCGGAGCTTTTGAGCGGCCCCTCCCCCAAGCTCGCTCAGCTCGCTCAGCTCGCTTCGCCGGGGCGCTGGAAAAGCACCTCGAAGATCTCGAAGCGATCCGAGTCCGAGCTGTGGGCGTCCACGTGGCTCTGGCACCACCGGAGGAATCGAAGCAGCGCCAAGGCGTAAGGACACTCCTGGCACCAGGGCGATGCCGTGGGGTACGTGGGAGCCGTTTGGGAGGGTGCCCAGACACTGGGGGGGAAAAAGGCCATTGGTTGAGTTTAACCAGAACCCTTGCCCAAAAAAGGGGAAAAAAGGGGCACCACTGGGCAACTGGGTCTGGCAGCTTCTATCTTTGAGGGAGTGTCCCCCCCAAAAAATAGAAGTACCAGGATCTGTCTCCAAAATGGCCGCCAAGCCCTGAAGCAATGCACGGAGCTTTGGCTTTGGGCACCATGGGAGTCAACCAATTGAAGTGAATCAGATCTTTCTACTTCAGGCGCAGACCCCTCTCTGCAGTTCCCGGCCCATGTCCTCCGCCAAGACGTCGTCTCTATACACTGCCTCTTTCCTTGCGGGCTGCAAAGGCAAAGCGACAAAGCGGGCTGGTTGAATTCGATTTGCTGCAAGCCCGGCAGGGTCCAAAAGTGCCACCCAGGGGGGGGGTAAATGTCCGCTTCGCGCGCGCCAAACATTTTGCTTCAGGCAAGCTGCCATTCGAGGACAGGCAACGACTCTCTAAAGACGTCGCCGGGGCCTCGGCATGGTGAACGCCGCAATAAATTACCCTGAGTAACAAAACACACACCCAGCGCAATTCTCGGGATACTCGAGAAGTGAGAGCATGGTTCTCGCCAGGTTCCCTGAAATCCTTGAGGCAAAAGCTGCAGGATACTGTAGCCCTTACTGACTTTTGCAGCCAGGCCGCCCTCCCTGGCCAACTGCTCGAGGCTCGCGCGCAAGCCTCACAAACGCGTGGTCAAACAAGCGCCAAGGACACCAGAGTTGAGTAACATCGCCCCAGGCCACAGGTGAATGTATAACCGTGAGCAATAGTGATGGTGGCTTACCTAATACCTCAGCTAGACCAATTTCAATTCAAGTTTGACCTCCGAGTTGCTCGCATCGGCAACTCGGAAAATGAGAGATAGTTTCATAAGTTGAGGGTGGGTAAGAGGTTTTACTTTGTCCTTCAAACAGGGATCCTTACATTCTACACCTGAACATTGCCTTGTCAAGGGTGGTTTCCCTTCATTTTGGTGGAACAAGCCACGTTTCAAATGGTTGCAACATGTATCTTTTGTGGCAACCATCGTTTACATCGATGGTATCATCTGCTGTTGGTTTAGCGTACACCAAAATATCTCAACTAAGACTGTCGGTAACTTCAAAAACCTCCTCCTTGTGGCGCTGACCGCGCGGTCTCCCCAACTCCCCAACTTGATTGACGTTGGAAGGGGAGCAAAAATTGAAATTGTAGCAGTTAAGTGGTTGGATTTCCCACTAAACCACAATAAGCAACAATGTAAAATGTTTCCCAACGACAACCATGCCAAGTCTGCCTCGGGCTGCTTCCAGGATCCGCTGGGCGCGCGGGTCCCCCAGGCAGTCGAAGTCCGGAAGCTGCTCCGAGGCGCAGAGCCAACTGGCCGAGAAGCCGGGGAGCCGGGGCTCGGTCGCCATAGGGATCAACCCCAAAAACCACCAAAAACCCCCCAAAAACAACCAAAAACAACCAAAAACCACAAAACAACAAAAAAAAACACGGAGAAACGGCGATCGGTTTTTGAAAAGAACTGAAAAGAATGGAGACTCAAGCCCTAGAAGCATAGGTGTCCGTTTAGGGGAAATAGATGGGTTTCCCTGATAGGTGATGAAATCACCAGGTAAACCAGGAATCGAAACCCAGCTATTTTCTCCAGCAAAACAAACAAAAAGGACACCTATGCAGTCGCGTGTCAGAAATCTTTGGCCCGGTCGAGCTGAAACCGACCGGTGGACAATTGGGAAGGTGAAGCCAAACGAAGCTCTGTCGAGATCCCTTGCAACGAGGACACCGGTGACAAGGGATTTCACAAAGTACTCTCTTTTCAATCATAAAAGTGGACAGGTGGCTTGATTTGAATGATGGCAGTCCAAAAACATTCTGAGCACCAACGCAGTGCCTGCAGGAAAGCCCGTTCCAGCAAAAGAGCGGAAACCTGCCTAGTTCACTCATGCCATCGTCAGCGCTTACACATGAAGTGCTGTAGACTTGTAGCGAAGCCCGCGATGAGTTTTTTCCAAACATGCTTCGTCAAGCGTGTTTCATCTGCAGGGAAAGTCTTAAAAACCAGATCATGGCTGGCGGCCCTATCCCTGGCCACTAGCATGACAGCCCACTCAAAAGGGGACACGCCCATCATAAAAGGCAACACCTGTAGCTGATCTTGTGCCCTCCCCCCGCCTGGGCTCGCAGCTGCCAGCAACGGAAAGGCCGACAAGCAACAGCCTGCGGAGCACAACCGCGGCTCTGTTGGACAAGAGCCAAGTTGTAGATCTCCGCAACCGGCAAGCATCGCTAAGCATCACTTGGAGTCAAAATCAAAACTGATCTGTACTGAAATGCTCCACCAAATCCGCGGAGGCACCTATTTCTAATTGGGATTGTCCCTACTCTTCATCAACCCGGATTTCGATCACGCGGCTCACTTGACAAACTAATTAGCACAAGACCCCCGGTACCATAGGTGTCCTTTTAGGGGAAATAGATGGGTTTCCCTGGTGGATGATTAAACCACCAGGTAAACCAGGAATCGAAACCCATCTATTTTTGAAACCAAAACAACTTTTCAAAAGGACACCTATGATGCCCACCCGACCCTGGCCTTCCCTCGCTTCGCAGTAGGCGAGACATGGCACCGAGCCGGCCATGTCAAGGTCCGTTGGCTTCGCCCCAGAAGACAGCACGCATGTGCGAAGAACCGACCGCTGAAAAAAAACAAAACAAGCACGACCCAAGCGTCAACTCTAAATAACCTCAAACGTTTGATTTCCAATTGCACAATATCTTATAATGCTCAAAGAAAGCGAATGCACACGACATGTGCGCGTCTGTGCTCAACTTGTGACACCTAAAACGGCAGCACGGCCGACGTGACCAGCTCCGCGAGTTGCATTACGCCGAGTTGGAGTACCTGGATGGCGCGTTGCGCCACGCACTACGCTGTCCTCTTTTTTTTGCAACAACCGCTTGGAGGCGAGGGCACGGCGGGCAACTCACTCAGCACCTGGGGCCCGGCACCTCCTCCACTGACTTGCAGTGGGGATTTGTAATGACCGCCATGGACCAACCTCGGATGCTCTGTTGTGAGTCGGAAGGCGAAAGCAACCAACAGGTGAGACATGGAGTTTCACAGGGCATGGATAGTTCCAATTAATTGAATCTGTGCCGCCAGCTATAGCTACACCAGTCAAGCAGCTTCTTGCCGTCAATGACTCTAGGTTCCATCCTGCCAAACAACGTACTGGTCGACAAAATTCCCAGCTGCGAAACATCAATGACTGTTCAAACAATTCTCTGCTACTGAAATTGGCTAGTTCCCTCTTTTGCCAGTCTTCCGTTGGCCATAGCAACACAACGCCCTTCTCCCCGCAAAATCATGTTTGTTTAGATCATCAGTTGGCCGGGTGTAATGGTGTTCCGTCACCCCTTTCATTCTACAGCTTGTGGCTCTAGCTGCGCTAGAACTGTCAAGCCATGATCAGCGCTGAGTAAATGTCTCTGGCAAGTGAAGCCTCGGCACTTAGATGCAAAGTTTGGCGAGTCTATCTCGCTCGCTCGCTCTCTCTCTCTCTCTCTCTCCAGGTGTCGATTTGGAGCTGGCAAGGGGTGACCCAATCTTGCGGAACTGGCGTATGCCACTGCTTGCCGCCGCGCCGCTGTGCTCCCTCGGTTTCCTGGATAGCTGGTCTTGAGCCAAGCTGGCTAAGGTCCGCAGCAGGGTTTTCCCGGTGCCGCCGCTTCTCCAAAGCCTAATGTTGACCCCCTATTAATCAACCCCAGTTTATTAATAGGGGGGTGTTTTTATTGTAGAAGTGAAGAATCCCCACCAAAAACATAAACACCCCCATATTAACAAGCACTGGGGTTGATTAATAGGGGGTGTTCAGCCTGTCCCAACGGGCCATGGGTCAAAATATTGTACCCCCAGTGAACATCCCATTCCAAGCACCAAAAACTCCGGTTCCAAAATGGGTGGTGAATTCACCCAATCCATTTCCAAAATGGGATCCCCCTTTTTTTCGGCTTTGACCACCAGCCAACTCAGCCTATTCCACAGCGGCCTGTCGGAACAGGAGTTGCCTGATCCGGGATCCGCTGGGACCGGATCAACTCGGGGCTAGAGCCGCGTCAACAGGGCTGGAAGTGGTTGCAACCAGAGTCTCACAAAGGCATCGAATCATTCAAATGGCTGCTGCGAACATGGGTATGCAATGGAAGCAGAAAGGGCCGCGAACTGCCTCATGCGGAAATATGGCCTGATTGGAATAATTCGCTTGCCGCTCACCTGCAACAGAATGTCTGCTGAAGCTTTTCGCGCCAACTCTGTTTCTTAGAAAGGATGTTCACAAGTCAAAATGTGGCCGCCCCACATCGCAAAGTCTCGATGTTTTTCAGCCCACACATAGTTTTTGTTTGGGTTTGGCAGGCCTCAAGTAACAATACGGCCGTACTTCTGCTTCTGATGATTGAGTGGAACTCGTGGACAAACTTCGCGCACACGCCTTACATGAAGTTCACAGACAGCATTCTTTTTCTAGAAACTCTAGTAGAGAGGTTAGAGTAAGGGTATCCTTCTTTATGTAGTCTATTTTAGTGGGGGAACCCCCAAGAAAGGGTAAAAGGGCACTACTGGGGGACCTAGTCTTGGTCCATCTTAGTCACCCCCAGGCCCCACAAAGCCTTGCCGCCAGCTCCATTCGGCCTCGGGTGCGAGACTGACAGACCCAGTTTGGGCGAACAATGCGGCTATGAACTAGTTTCCAGGGCGCCCATTTTGCGCAGGGAAGTCTGTAAAGTTATTGCGTAGCTTCATTAGCACGGAATAATGGAGTAGAGACATCTGTCCGAAATGGTGACCCCCAACAAAATATGCAATGGTGAGCTTTCGGGAAGCAAGTGTGGGGCTTCCCCTCAGCCAAACTTGAAATCCCCTGCGCGACTTTTTGGTGGGCGTGTCAAAGCCCAAGGGCCCTGCGGCGCTCTGCCGCGGCTGTCCTCCGCCACCCAAATCGGTCTGCCACCCACCTCAGCGCGACGGCCCCCCGCGATGGTGCAGAAGGTCAAGCCGTGGCACAGGGCTCCACTTTGAGGACCCAGCCTGGACTGGTCAAAATGTTTCATCGCGAGAGGGGTTCAAGAGACAGGAAGAGCGCCCAACTGACCGCAAAACAACACCCAGCTATCAACGAATCGATCAACCAACTGACAAACCAAACAGCCAATCAATCCAGCCAAGCCAACCAAGCGATTCATCCCAACCAACCCAGACTATCCAATCAAGGCAACGCAATGCAATGCAAAGCAATCAATCAAACGAAGCGACCGACCGATCAACCGAACAAAGTCGTCAAGCAGTCAAGCAAGCATCCAACGGATCGACCACTCAATCACACAAATCAACCAACCAACCCACCGACCGACCGACCAACCAACTGACCGACCGACCGACCGACGAATGGATCGATCCATGAATCAAGCACCAGCAAAGCAGCCAAGCAGCTAAGCAGCTAAGCAAGCAACCAAGGACTAGTCATCAGAGTGTGGGGTTCCATGTCAAAATTATCGCCTTTGCCAGGTCGCGTGGAAAGCAACATCCAACTGTTCAGATCCACCCCACCAGTCTGAAACAGAAGGCCAACATCAAGGAGGTGAATGTTAGAAGCTAGCAGCTAGATCAGTGTTCCAGATCTGAAACACCGTTTGTGTGCTTTGACAGAACACGTGCAATTAATTAGTTCAACGTGGCCCACCAGCTTTTGACGTCAAGAAGTATCCGATAAGCCGGAGGAGTCTCAGCGCATGCTTTGATCGACCCGGTCAAGCGACGCAGACGCCAGCCCTAGCTTAAGCTCTGGGCGTTGACGTCGCGCAACTGGATGGCATGGAGAGCAGACTCTGGTCTGTCGAAGAGACAGTGGCCTGAGCGAAGCCACCCCTCAAAGCCTGAAAGTCCAGAATCAGGGTGAGCAACAGGATCACTGAAGCATGTGTTGATAGCCATGCAGGTGGCATTTGGTGGCCCGAGCAACATCAAGCACCAACACCGAGATTTAATGTTCCGCATCCTCATCTCACCAGCTCCAAATTAGCAAAGAACTTGCCAAGCTGGCATTAGGGCGGAGAAGCAAAACATGCCGCACTTCACCTGACGCTTGAGAGGATTTGTCCCATCTTAATGAAGAAAACTTGCAACGCCAGGAGTCGCAGTCGCCATGGGTTCCCCTTTTTCGTCCCCCCTTTGCATCCTTTCCCTGGCAGCTATACTTGGATGACTTTGGGGGCAAAAACTCAAATTTTAGCAGTTAAGTGGTTGGATTTCAACCACTAAACCACAATAAGCAAAACTGCGAGAAATGTTTCCCAACAATGACCGAGTATGAGCCACAAGGTGAAAACCAGTTTCGAGAATTTCCAACGCTTGCAGAGTCTGGCAAGCGGACATATTAAACAAAAAAAAATACACGTGTATATGTATATAGATATAGGTTCACATGTTATACTAAGTTATACATGTGATTGAAGCTTACAAACCTGGACTCAAACCGCGTTTGACAACGCCGGTGCCCCCTTAAATGCTGCCTGGACCGGCACTCCCAAGAGTTGGCTCAGTCATGTCTCCATGCCTTCCCAACCTGAGACCAACTAGGTCCTCCAGTAGAGAGGTCAGAATACGGGTACCAACTTCTTTCTGTAGTCTATTCTAGTAGGGGAAGGTTCTAACCCTGCCAACCAAAAAAGAAACGGGTGAGAAAGGGCAGGCACCTAGGTGGACCCAGCGCCAAGCCATGGAATCTGCAGGTCTCGGAGCCTCCCGGCCCATGCCCCGGGACCGGCCCAGGTCGTTCTTGAAGAGGTTCAGCTCCAGCACCGTCCCAGCCTGCTGGAACCTCACGGCGTCGTTTCGGGTTTTTCTGCGTCTGACAAATTTGCCTCAAGCAAAATCCACCTGGCTTGATTCATGATGCCTGGGTGCCGGTTTTGAGAGGCAAGAGCAAAGACGGCAAATGCTGAACTTAGCTAATAGCAATTGAGAAGGCACCAACTGACTATCCAGTTGGGTCACTTCAAATCCACTAAATCATTTCCCCTGTGCATTTCCCCCCTATGAAATGGCTCAGAAACAAACGGCTCAGGTTCACCTCTGGGTTTTTGGGTTCATGTGAATAATGGGGGTCACGCCTCAGGTTGGGCCACCCAAATCCAACGGAATAAAACTGCTCACCTCGGGCGCCGACAGACTAAGAAGCTCCTCCTCAGAGACTTCATACGGCACGTTGCTGAAGAAGATGCGGCCTGGGATGTCGGACACCCCGAACCCCCCAAAAAATACTGCCAGGGAAGGGAGCTGGCATGCATTGACCATTTGCCAGAGCGTACACATGACAAAGGCTGCAAACAAAAACAGCCGTCAAAGCCAGCTTCCAAGGGCTCTGCACTCAAGACTGAGTTCTTGCTCGAATCACTCACACGCATAGAAGAGTTCTCTGCAATAACACGTGCTTGTCGCGACAGGCTTCGCGCCAGAATCCAACTGGCAGAACAACTTTCTAAAACATCAATGGGTCAGTGAGTAGAACATGATAACCATCTGCAAGTTAGAGGGCGGCAAACCATGCCACGGCTAAAATGGCAAGGCAACAGAATGCAGCCGTAGTTTGCGCGGGCAATCAAAGCAAAAGCAAACATAACTAATCCATGTAAACATAGAGTTGCCTGACTCCGGTCAAATGGCAACTTTGTTGAGCTGGCATCACATTCTGATAAAGCCATCCTAGCAAGACTCATCGCAATGACAAGAATACGCAGCCACATGGCCAGCTGGAAGTAAATGACAATGATTGCTGGCAAATCTCAAGTGATCTGTGAAAGAACGGACAACGCTTCTGCAGCTCTTGTGGAAGTTTTGTTGCTATCTGCCATGGCCGGAGCACCTCCGTTGAATTCTGACCTGCCTAATTGCCGGCATGCGTTTTCACGTGGATCGTTTCCAAGAGAAACAAGGGCAGCCCTGGAAGTCCTGAAGGAACCTGCAGCGGCGAAAATGGATCTATCTGTCCAAGGCTGTAGGGAACGACCACTTCACCCACAACACCCACAACAAAACACCCACAACACCCACAAAACACCCACAAACAACACAAAACACCCATCACCCGGTTCTCTCTCGTTAGTCTGCGGCTGGAAGTGGCAGCATCGGGAACAGCTCCTCCGGTGCGCTTCCGAAAGGTCCAGGGTTTCAGCTCCATGAGATGCTTGGTTAGGAATATGGAAGAATCCTGCCCGACGTGAAACATGTGGGTGGTGTATGCCTGATGCTGGCTTAAAATACAGGTGCAAGCAAGACCCCAGAAATGAGGCACGAGGAAGTTCGAGCAGGGTGGCACTGAGCATCAAAGCTAATCAGCTAGTGCCTTGGTGCCTTGGTGGCAGGTGCAAGCAGAACAGTCGAATAAATTCTGAGAGGGCAACTGGCTGCAAAAATTGGCTCTCCCAACGGAAGGCGCAGAGCTGTTGCCTTCACCAAACACGCCAGGCAGTTCCCGACCAGGAGCCATGGATGCCAGCCTTTGGAACTCAAGCAAAGCACCCCTGCCAGAAGGCAACGGGTTGGAGAAGAAAAAAATGGGGAGCCAACGAGGCTCCTGGAATTTGCCGGGGGAAGGCTCGGGACCCATTGAAAAAAACACTTTCCTGCTATTTGAAAAACTTTAAACACGTTCCTTCGATTTTTTTGGGGGGTAGAATCATCCTCTGCACATCGCGGCCGAATGATTCGCCATCCGTCACCCCTCCCCCAACCTCGGAAGGCGGGTGCCGCACCGTATGAGGCAGCCTGCGGCGCGTCTGCCATAGCCCACAACTGTTGACCCCCTGTTTGTCAACCCGAGTTTAACAATAAGGGGGTGTCCGATTCTGGGTGCAATGTGGGGAAGCAGACAAGCAAACGCCCCCATCCCATGTTTTAACAGGTTGGTTTCTTAATATGGGGTCAACATTTGCGGAAGCATGGCAACAGCCAAAGCAAGTGGCTTTATCCAAAGAAGCTATGGAACAACTACCCTCCCAAATTATGGAAGCTGACGATCGGAGGGTTTTGGAACATGACTTTCCTTTTGGAGAACCTCCCTGTCCACTTCGGAGGTATCACTTGCTGGTATCAAGCTGAGGGCCCGCACAGCGTCAACTAATAGATTGATCTCCCGGTCATACGCATGTGTCTATACTGTTGTTGGCTTGGGGAGAACGATTGCCAGCTTGACAACCAAATGGTCGCTGAAAACGCATACAAGAGCCCGGTGAGCTTGCAGTGATTGGTTGACGTTGGCAAACATGATACGAGTAATTAAATATGCAAGATGCATGCCAAGGTCCAAGGTAGTGTGAATTTAGATCATCTTAAGTCGGTGTTACTTTGCAAGGCTCAACCAGGCTTCTACAAGCTGCCGGCAAAACATGCTCGGCTACATGCAAAGCCCCACTGCAAAGGCCGAACAGCGCCTGTCACTGGCATGCAGTCTTCAGCGTCAAGTTGCAATCAGGAGATTGCGCTGAGCGGAGTACCATAAATGCGCTAATTGATGGATTCAATCCGAGCAAAATATATCTAAGTGAATCATACCAAGCTCACAAACAGGCCACAAGCACGAGCGGAGGTTGGCCTCCTCCTACATTGGCTGCATCTTATGCAAGGCAAGCACAGGCAGGATTCATATCATGAAGCTAAATCAGATGCATCGCATCTCCCCATGCCCTCGTTCATCTTGCCCTTGTTGGTAAATTCTGCTTATCAGAAGTGCCAAAGAATGCCCGTGACCTTAGGCCCACACGGCAGGTGCACCGGCTGACGGCAAAGGGGGCGCGCGATCCTGCCAAGGTGTCAACGACAACTCGCCAAGGAGCAAGGGCAAACGTGATCCTGGAGACATACTGCAAGATTGCGGCCAGGATGTTTTCAAGGGTGATCTGGATGTTTCGGGGGTGATCTGGAGGTTTCAGGAGTGATCTGGATGTTTCGGGGGTGAGCTTCCTGCATCTCAAGAGCAAAGCCTCAGTCTTTAATTTCAACTGGACCTGAGGACCAGGGCTTGCCCGAATGTGTTGGCGTGTGTGCGTGTGTGTGTGTGCGCCCGACAAAGTTGCCCTTACTGAAATGCCTTGGACATGGCAACGCAGCCCGTGATTGACATGAGGCGTGCATGAAACTGTTTGGGCACCTCCCAGAAGATTGCACCGCTTGCTTCCGAATCCTTCATGAACGCAGAACTGAAAGTTGCCGCCTTCTAAGCGGCATGTCCGCCAGGCAAACCACTTTTTGTCAGGGCCAAGGAGTGGGAAAGGTCCACACGCTTCAAGACCCGACCTGCTTCACCAGGAGAGGTCTTCCGCCCACCTGAGTGCCCGCTGGCGCATCAGAAAGGCCACTGCTAGTTCAGCGTCCTAAATTGTTTGAAGGTTTGCGCTTGCCGGTTGATACGTCCAAAGGGATGAATGGATAAACTTAACTCAGCAATGCTCCAGCAACTTCTTGCAAAGCAAAACTGATCGCGATCCGACCCTCTGAAAACAGACGGAAGATATCCCCAAAATATCTCCAAGGAAAATGCTCCATGTACGCGTCCGAGTGCGCCGACGTCGCGATCCAAGAGGTACTGGATGGCAGCGGCTGCCAGGTCCGGCGTGGCGTAGGTGCAGTGGCCTCAGCGCATCCCGGGCACTGCGCCACGTTCTGCTCAAGGGCAACGGTCCAACCCTTGGGGTGGTAGCAAAATAACATGGGCAATTGGGTTCTTGTTTTTCAGCCCCCTCCAAAAAGGAACAGCACACTGCACCAAAAAAGAACAAACTATCACAAAACACGGGCCAACCATAGCGAAGGCAAGCATAACCGCCACAAAAACGCCCCTGACCTCCTCCCCCGACGTCCGGGGATCCACGCCCATACCCCGACTCTTCCCATCCGGCGTTCGCATGAGGTTCAGCTCCACGATGGGGCCGATGCTCTGGGCATCGAAGAAGCGTCAGCAAGGGCGAAGAAGAGTTACCCCGGAGCCGTTGTTGTTGTTTTTTTTGTTCCCTCTTTTTGGCCGAACATCCAGAGACCAGGGCAAGCAACAACATGAGTGAGTCACAGTGATTGGCATTTCAGTTTGAAACTAACGAATTGGCAGAATCGCAGAATCGCCCATTCGACACTTCTCACCGGGCGTGCCAGTAACAGGGCTCCTGGGCTCAGGCCAGAGTTCGCCCCTCTCCTGGCCCTTGTTCAATCTGAAGGGGCCCTCCTACACCAAAAACAAATAGCTCGAAGAGCAGAAACCGAAAAAGAACTCAAGGCTAAATTTCGGGCTCCAAAAACCGGGGAAGAACTCAAGGCCCTCAAATTTCCACGGCCCCGGTGGGTTTTTCCTCTTTCCCCAGGGCACCTGGAAGACCTGCTGCAGCTGCAGCTCTTGCACCTCGGTTTCTGGACGCAAAAATGCCCTGAAGTTCGGAAGGCAGGGCACTGAGGGGGCACCCTCCCCGGTGCCATGACCAAGGGCAACTCTTCAACCGTGTGGTTGAAATATCATTGACCAGTCCTCATGATTTTGCCATGATCAAAGTGACCCCCTAAGTGGCGGGTCAAAGGGAAACAACCGCGCTTGCCGACTTTGATAAACCCCAGAAACAGGCAAAATGATGACCCCAGTGAACCGGTTTAGTGGTCTTCCAACCGATGGGCATCCCTTTTCAAGGACCTCTTCATCAACAAATCCGTCGTTTCAACCACGGCATGCACAGAAAGCCGTCTGGTGGGCCTCCAGGAAAAATCCCGGGGGGCCGAAAAAAATTCCGCCGGGTTTCCGTAACTTATCTCAACTGACCATGAAGTTCCAATTCACCGTGCCAACCCCTCTAACCAGCCCCCCCTTTGCCGGATAGAAGTCAAGTCGACGCGGCTTCAACGGGCTCACTGGGCCGGCCAGCATCGAAGGGCACGTTGCTGAAGAAGATGCGACTGCCGGAGGCCGCTGTGGGAACGTTGAGCCTCCAGTCGGGGCCAATCCTTCCACGTCTTTGCCCGGCTGCTTCGTTGAGCATTGGACAAGTTGGACCATTCGTCCGACGAACAAATTCCGGCAATTTGGGGTTAGTCAAAAATGCAGCTGATTGCCCCCCCACCAGCAAAAAATAAGTGAAGTCTGCGCCAAGCGACAAAAATATTTAAAAGAAGATCAAGCAACAGAACGCAATCACAGGGTCTTCCCATAGAAACCTACAAGCATCACCACCGAATGCGGTTGCTGCCCACTGGAGCAAATATCTGAACTTGTGCCATGGCCCCTTGGTGCAGCCAGCTATTGAATGGCCAGCTCTATCCTTCCACTTCCTGGCACCCCGATGCTGAGTGCTTGGCTCGGGCTGCACTGCCTGCACCACTTGCTGCTGGAGAAGCGGCAGGAAGGGCGCTAATTGCGACATCTGCGACATCTGCAGGAGCCTCAGGTGGCCATGGGTCAAAATCCAAATCGTACCCCCAGTGAACATCCCAATCCCCGCAAAAATAGACTAAAATGGATGGTGCACCTACCCCAAAATGGTATCATTGGTTTTGATCCACAGCCAGGTCTTGTCCAATGGTCAGGGGCCCCCCAATGAGGGGACCCACAAAAGGAACCCAGCCCCTAAGAGGCCTTAGTCGCTCAAATCGCCCCTCTTGGGATAATCGCCCTTGACCATAGGATCTAAATGGGTAAGGGTCAAAAATAGGTACCCAACACGTGCAAAAACCCTTCCATAGTGTAGAAAAGACCCTGGTTGCCGTCGAAATTAACCCCAACCCCCCAACTAAAACCAGCCCTTACCATAAGTTCTTGACCTCAATTGGTATGGGTCAAAAATAGGTACAAGCCGGAACCCTGGTAATGGAACCAAATACGAACACCTGCGGATTCCTGGTGTTTCATGGCCGCCCGGCTGCGTCATCGGCGCCAACTGCGTCAGCTGCGCCATCTGTGGCACAGCCAGAGGGGCGACGCCCTGTGCCTGGCGACCGACGAAACCGAGCAAACACGCTTCGCCGGGTTTCCGCTGCTGGCCGAGGAAAGACACACATCCCTCCATTTGCTTAAGTCCCCAGGAAAAATATATGTCCAGTAGTGATAGATTCCCTTTCAAACCAACAGGGGATGTTGTATTTTTGTTTTAAGCCATTCCTAAAAGACTAAACTACGCAACCCGCGCCCCGGCAGTCACGCAACCCGAGCAATCCAACCCAGAATCATTCCTAACTTGAGCAGAAGGAACCCTAAACCCACGTAATACCAAACTGAATCAACCCTAAACAAGCCCTAGTCCAACCGCACCCTAAACCAACCCTAAACCCAGCCTAACCCTGCACCACAACCCAACCCCAGGAAGAAACATGAAAGCCGGGGGGGTCTTTGCCCCTGGTAAAATGATCTTCCTTCGAGTCAGGTTTTCTAGTGGGAGGATGCCACACACAAATGAGTAGTGTTTTTTTTGTTGGTGCTTGGGGCCTATGCACTGCACACATGCCTACGCGAGCGCCTACGCAACGCCTCCGCGACTGCAAGGGGTGCCTACGCGCGCACGTTTGTCTCTTGTCGCGCCTACGCGGGCGCCTACGCAAGAAAATTGCGCGCCGCTTTTTTCCAGCTCGAGCTTTGCAATGCCAAGTCAATCGTTGTCTGACACAGATGCAGAGAAGCAGATGATGTGGAAGATGATTGCGCCGCCAAAGCGTGATAACATGTTTGATTTCCCAGGGATCCCCTTTGCCGTGGCTCTGACTCAGCATTTGAGCAGTGTTTTTTTGGGTGGTTCGGGGCCTATACACTACTTGCGCGCCTACGCGAAGGCCTACGCAAGCCTACGCGGCCTGCGAGGGGTGCCTACGCGATCACAAGTCAGCTTCCAGGCGCCTACCTACGCGGGCAACCGTTGAGTTCAAGTGTCGAAGCGCACTGTGGCAGCTCCAGCTGGAAAATCCGAACTTTTCAGTGCAAGTGCAGTTTTGGCAGCTCCTCCACAAGTGAGAATCCAACATCTGTCCAAGGATCTGGCTGCTAGAAAGGGTCTACGCACCCAAAATGCCTTGAAAGCCTACGCGAATGCCGGAGCCTACGCGAAGACTGCAGAAGGAAGGCAAAAGAAGCAAATTCCTTCATACATGGCAAACAGTCATGATTTGTTCAACAAACGCCTACGCGAAAAGCCTACGCGAGGGGTGACACAACAGCCTACGCGCTGAAGCCTACGCGAGCCTACGCGAGCCTACGCCCCCAACCAGGATTGCCTCCGCAAAGTGCATGCAGTTCCCTTTTTGTATAAACTTTCATTTTAATCAAATCGCATTTGAACAGTGGACAGCCGCCATTATATGGGCGTTCGTTTTATTGGGGGACCCTTTTGATGGACATATCTGGGGGGGATTCATGTCCGCCAACCGCTTTGACAATTCTTAGCCACGTTGGTTCAAGAACCCTTTTCCCAGTGTGTCTGCAACAACTCAGCCAAACCCATGCCCATCCATATGCATTGTAATACATAAAGCTTCAGACAATACATAACAACTCCATCAAGTGCCTACGCAAGAAAAATACAAGGATGTGCGCGAAATGCCTACGCGATGCCTCCGCGCGCCTACGCCCCCCAGCTAAATTGCCTACGCGGACATGATGCAGTTCCCTTCTTGTATAAATCCTTGATTCCAAGAAAAAAACGCTGCCCAAATGACATGTCCACAAGCGAGGGCTTCTAAGGCTTTCTGACACGGGAAGTCACCACCGCTCGCTTGAAACGCACTTCGCTTGCCAGCCGCACCCCAGCGTGCCTTGTTGTCCTCCGCAATCCAAATTGGCCGCCCCCCGACCTCGAAGGCGGGCACCAAACACGCGCTTCTGGACACGCCCCGTCATATATCAGTTTCATGGAGGGACACTGTCGTGGCTTCGTGGTGCCTGCAAACCTTCCAGGAGCATCTCAACCCCATGGCACCCCCCACCCCACCCCACCCCACCCCACCCCACCCCACCCCACCCCCACCCCACCCCCCACCCCACCCCACCCCACCCCACCCCACCCCACCCCACCCCACCCCACCCCACCCCACCAAGTACCACACCTCACCAGCCAGCCGCTCCCCTCGGGCGGCCGGGCGTCCCGGTCTCGCAGAACTTGGATCGCCGCCGCTGCCATGGAGGGCACTTGGAAGGTGCAGTGGCCTCGATGCCGCTGCCATCCGATTCGCCATTCGATCCGCGATCGGGTACATGAGACCTGGGAATGTTAACAGCCAGTTGCTAGGGAACCGGTCCCCGAAAAGGGGAAAAACCGCCCGTATGGCTGAATGACCCCGAAAAAGGGAAACCACCCGTTGGATGGCTTTCTTTGAGGGGTCACCTTCCAATTCGCATTCCAATTCGCATCTCTCGCACCGATCGCGAGAGATGGTAAGAGGAATCAGATCCAAGTCCAGGGGTGCTATATGTACTTCTCTTGCTCAGCAAGCGAGAGAAAACCTGGGGATTCCCGAATCAAGGAAACCATAGGTATGGTTGAGGTCATTCCCTGAGCCCCTGCCGAGCACCAGCAAGTCGCTCTAAAGGGTTGCTCCCTTCAAACCACTTGTTTCGCCTGGCGCCAAAGGCCAAACAAACCAGGGCCATTGCCGGGGACAGGTCGAAGGGGGGTGGCTTTCAGGCTACAACCAGCCGATGGCCAGTGGGGCCATCAGTCGGGGCTTTAGGGCGGCTATTTGTTTTCCGCTTGCGAGAAGAGGGTGTGCTGGAAAACGACTGCCAAAACATCAGGCTGGAAAGGGAGGGGCCTCCAGTGCCCAGTGAGTGTGCACATAAATGGGGCCATGCATGGGCTATTCAGTATTGAAAACCGCAAGCATATGATAAGCACGCGCTGAGCAATGTGGGGAATTTTCAGCCCTCGTGCCTCTGCGGCTTTGACTCGGCCCGACTAGGCCCTCAGCCCATTCCTCGCGACTGTCCATCCTCAGTAGAATTGCAGCGCCGTTGGTTTCCGTGCTCAATGGTCATGTCCCGCACTTTGCCCGCCAAAGGTTTTCCCCTACCCACCATATACGAAGAGGGTTGAAGTAGTTATATACTGTATTGGAAGGGGGTCAATCCAATGACGCTCTTGCATTGTTCTGGTGCCCCTTAACGCTTTCAAGTCTGACACCACCCCGGCTCAATCGCAGGCTGTTCAACCGAACTACCGAACCAACTTAGCCCGAGTTGCAATCAGCACGGAGGGAACAACTGAACATGTCAACCTCAACGTCCTCCAAGGATTCCAAAAGTTTTTCTTTTTCCCCCGAGCAAATGTGCTGACCTGAGATGACCATTCTCAAAGGCTTGCCCTCCTGGGTGTGTGGTCTCCCTATGAGCTGTGCCCCCCATGCCCCAGCCCTCGCCTTTTGGAAGATCGTAAGTTCCTGGCTACCAGGACTCTTTGAGCATGCAGTTGATGCAGCTAAATGAGTCGTGCATGATTGACCATGCATCTTGCCTCAGCAAAGAAAAACGCATCACAAGTGCAAAGAGCCAACCATAATGACAACGCAACTTGAAAAGAAAAAAACACACAAGCTGTCTCTGAGACCTATCAATCACGCAACCACCGTGCAGCGCTGAACAATAACCTGCAGCAGAAATGAAAACGGGAAGCCAGAAACATGCTCGCGGAACTAGCTTTGAAAGCAACCAGAAGAATGCCAAAGTGATAGTTTGCATGCGCTATTTTTTTTGATGATTTTATCGATGCGTTTCCTCATGCAGTCGCACGCCCGCCTTGACGACACCCACCTCTGAAAATAGTGTGGTAAGCTGATCCTGGCAAAAAAAACGCAGCGTGATAGAATACGCGCTGAAATGATGGCACTCGCATGCTGTGGGAGCGCTCCTTCTGCTGCTCTGTTGCTGGTGTTGCTGTTGGTGTTGCTGTTGGCGTTGCTCTTGCTGCAGCTGCAGCAGCTGCTGCTGCTGCTGCTGTCATTGTCAGGTGGCTGTGGCTGTGGCTGTCGTTGTTGTTTGTTGTTTGCTGCTTGTTGTTTGTTGCTTGTTGTTTGCCGTTTGTTGTTTGTTTGTTTGTCTGTTGGTTGTTTGGATGTTTGTTTGTTTGCTTGCTTGCTTGCTTGTTTGTTTGTTTGTTTGTTTGCTTGTTTATTTGTTTTGTTGGCTTGTTTGTTTGATTGTTTTTTTGTTCGTTGGTTTGTTTGTTTGTTTTGGTTTGTGTGTTTGTTGCTGTTGTTGCATTTGCTGTTGCTGTTGTTGATGGTGGTGGGGTGGTGGCGTAACCATAGTAATTTCACCATTGGCTCCAATTACAATCTCAGTTGCGCTTTGCTTGCACAGGGAATAAGTAAAATAATGACATCATTACAGCAAGCCGCATGTCTTTCCCCAGTCACATGTTTTTCGTAATGATCTTCTTTGTTCACTCTTGTTTCTGCTTGCTCCCATTTGCTTCCAGGCTGACTCGAATCATGCACATCAAAGGCAAGAAAATGACCTTGGTACCACACAAGCTCTGCGATGCTATTTCGACCCTCATCCCCTTGCAAAGTCTTCAAGGGCTGCACAAAGCGGCATGAGCCAGAGCATATGACAAGGACTGCAAGCCACCGGCCGTAATTACCTCGTAGGCAGTGCTTGGCTCTCAGAAAGATTCATGGCCTGCTTCAGCCTTGTGACGGGAAGGGGAAGGAATTACGCGAAAACCAAGCGGCAGCGCACACCGAGTCGTCTGCCTTGTCAACATGGAAGGGCACATTGCTAAAGAAAACCTCAGCTTGGAGAGCGATGTGGACGGCATCAGCCAAGAGTCCAATGCTGTGGCCGGACACGTGATGCCTTTGGTTGAACCCAACCATATCTCTTCTAGTGGCACACTCGTACAGCTGAAATCATGACAGGTACAACCCATTCAAAGGTCAGCTATGTGACCATGTGTATACATACATGTCCTTTGCCTCCAAGCGTGCAATAAAACACATGATGACCCGGATGACACACAGCACATCAAAGTGGAGCTTCATACTCTTAACTAAATCGAATGAAAGTGAGCCAGCCGCTCGCACCCATGACACGTACACCATGCTCCTACATGTCCAGGCTGCATCTCTGGCTGACCTGTTTGTGATCACCTCTTTGCCAGTTCTCACCTTGCCGAGAAGTAATGCAAAGGCGCATGGCGCTTAATCGGTTGATGCGCGGGACGTGTCAAGCGAAACGGTGTGGTGAAGGGCGCGGTGGGGGAGCTTCACGGCGCCGCCCCCCACTGGACTCGATCGCTTGGGCCCAGGCTTTGGAGCTAGTCATCTGCACCGCCGGAGCGCCTCGCTAGCGTTCAGGCGCTGGGGCGAGAGGTGCGTTGGGGCGAAGGGGGTAAGGCAACCCGGCAACCCTGCCAGCTCCGCTTGTGCTTGAACGGCTATGTCTGAGGGGAGGCTAGTGATGCTAGTGATCCTCATCTAAACCCTCCCTAAGTTCCTAAGGTGTCTAAATGGGCTGGTAGGTAAAAAGCGGCCCCATCTTTCAACTTCTTCCCCTGGTCCTAAACATGAGACCCTGCGGTTCTCGTGCCTTGCATGGTCCGAAAAATTGCGAAATGGCTGGTATCCAGGTCAGCCAACTGGTGCTCGTAGCTTATAGCGGGACCAAATGCAAGTTTCGCCCATCTAGCATGATGAATTGTTGCAGGGTGCCTAAGACCAACCCACACAAGAGGCTGAAGAACGGGTAGAACCTAAACAGGGTTTTAACCTTTGACTTTACTTTCGGTGTTGTGATGTTGGCGGGTTGGACATGAAGTCGGACCCCTGATGAACCCCCCCACCACAGATGCGAGGGCCGTAGAGGAAGGGTTGCCCAAGTTCCACTGAAGGTTCTAAGGCTACATGTGTCAAAATACCGGTTTTCCCAACAAATCACACACACACACACACACACGCCTAGCCACTCTATGTCCCATAGGTTGGCGGTTGTTCGGAACGTGCCCAGGTTCATTGGCGTTCCAGCGAGTTTCTGGGCGGGAGAACCAGGCTCAGCATGTGCTGGGCGGGAGAAAGCCAAATTTTGACCATGCTCAGCATCCTCAACAGGTGACAATCAATAGGGCCGTTTTTTGGGGGCTTCCCCTTGTTTTTACTGCGGTCCCATTGCAGCAACCAAAAGTGAACAAACCCCTGGTCCCACCTTCCGGTGGAAGCAAGCAAGAGCACGGGCTTTGAAGCCATGAGTGCTGGGATCTCCCGCCTCGCGGGCCCTCCGACTTGCTGTGGGTGGAAACCCACATCGCCCTGGCCGTGGCAACTTGCTCTTGTTGGCTTTCCGGCTGCGGGAGTTGAATCCACCAAGGGAAAACGCAAGATGATCAGTTTGCCGGGCGCTAGCAGCCCAGCAGCGCAATCAAATTCAACTACACACTTGGAGGGGTCCTACCAAGAACACCCGACCGCCCATGTGATTCTGAAATGCGGGCCTCACTGCACAAGATGCGCCGTGCGTGCACCCGCAGTCAGCTACGACAGGCTAGCGTCAGCGCAAGGAACCGAGCTCATGGGCCAGTGCATCTTTCATGACCCAACCCCCAACCTAAGAGAAAGCTGTGATGTTCCAAAGGGCAGAAGCTCACTTGCCCAAAGGACTCAGAAAAAAAAGGTTAACCTTTTGGCACCTCCACTAAAAATGGACCAAAACGGGAAAACCAAAAGGTCAAAAGGTCGATTCGCTTTGGGCAACTGAGGAAGGGTACAATTGTGGCTTCTGCTGAGAAGCCAGGAAACCGCAAGGTGTACTTTTGTGATTGGATCCTCTTTGCCCGGGGTGCAATCTTGATGAAACCTTTCTAGAGCTATCAGTGTCTTCGCCGGGCCGCCGAACTTTTAGTGCCTTGCCGTTGTCCGGGGGAAAAAAACAGGCTGCTTCCCGTGAACTGAAATCGCATTCTTCCAAAGGGGGGATGCCATGGGGGGAGCTGGGGTAGGGGGGTGAGGACTGGACCATGTATATACAATTGTCTATGAATCTACATGTATATGGCCCAATGGCCAGGGGAGAAAAAGGGCATCCTTTTTCGTTGGCTGAGTTTAAAGGGGAACCCTTCCCAAACAAAAGTTGAGAAAAGGGCGGAATCCGCTGGGCAACTGGGAACGTATGCGGCATCTAACAGGTGCCTTGCCTCAACCTGCCTGAAACTCAAACTTGTGGATGAAACTACCTGTATGTCATGTGGCATTTAAAAGGTGCATCTACGCCTCAACCTGCCTCAACCTGCCTGACACTCAAACTTCAGGCGCTTATTTTTCTTCTTTTAAACATATATATATATATGTGTGTTTTGTTTTTTCCCCGTTTTTCCCCCCCTCCCCCGCAGCCTGTCGGCGATCTGGTAGTCCCTGAGGTTCTGCACTGCGTACTGCACCGACTCCGGGTCCGCAAAGGTCACGACCCTGGCGGCAACCGCGTCGGTTGACTCAAATGCGCGTGGCGTAGAGAGGAACAAGAGACATATCCCGAGCCGAGCATTGGCTTTATGGTTTGCTTCGTTGTTTTCCCCACAAAATATATTCATTTGTTTAAAAGAAAGAAAGAACGCAACATGCATGTGGTGGTTTCTCTATATATATATATATAAAGAAAAGAACTAAAAACAACGCGGCTTTCTATTTGACAAGAACAACCATGGATGAGGCAAATTCATATCAAGCCACTTCGTTGCTGCCATGGTCGATGCGCAAGTGGAAATCGAAGGAGCCAACTTCGGGCCGTGCTTTGGTCCATGGGCGCTGGTTGGAGTCTAATTAAGCATGCCATTTTTTTTGAACCTTTTTAGTTGGACAGTTTGGAGGGCCCACGCGAAACTAATCACTAGGGGCCAAGTGCTGTCACACACCTTTGAAACCATAGCGCGCCCATGTGCACATGGCGCAAACGGTTTGGCTCTTGCGCGGCCGCCCTTCACCAAACATGCAACACCAAAAGGAAGGGACTCATATGCTGAGAAAACCACATATTTGTTGGTGGCATGAGCAGCATAAATTTCACTGGCAAAACAACCTATGTTGCTCAGAACCATGCTAAAAAGCAATGTCACTCTTGTGTTTGGAGCACCCGCCTCACAGCTTCATTGACTTCAGTGCTCCTGACTAAATTGCCTGCACGTCGCGTGAAGTGTGCTTTGCCATAAATTCACAGAAACGTTTTCAGCTTGTCTTCTCATGACTTTGTTTGTGCAACGGGGCAAGCACTAAAAACCGACAAGCTTACTACAGATCAATTCACCCGGGGCATGATGTGCCTACCAACTCATCCTGCACCAAGTCAACAGCTGCTCGCTCCGTGTTAATCCAAACGTCCGGAGGAACTAAAACTACAGGCCGAAAAAGACGCCCCCATACGGTCCCCGCCAAACAAAGCTTCCCTGGAACCCGCCGCCGTTCACAAACCGAGAATTCATGCACAGAGCCTCTCCGAAAAGCGAAGGATTGGCCACCGAAATTTTTCAGAAATCCATTTCGGGCTCCTGAATCATATCGGCGCCTCTCGTTTTTGAGGGTACCTAGAGTCTCCATAACCCTTAAAAAACTGGGTCATTACCTAAAATAACGGGGTCGTTGACCCATTCTTATTTCGGGTCATGGAGACTCCAGGTAGCCCTTTTCTGGCGGCTTAAGGGAAACCGAGAGGAAAACCCCATTTCGCGGGGCTCCATCACAAGCAGGCCCCACGAAACACATCCAGGCCCCGGCTTGAGGACATGGTCTCGTATTGAGGTAGTACCCTTTTCGGGTTGGTTTTCTGAGGGAAACGAAAGGAACCGGTTCTTGGGCTCCCCCAAACTTTGAGCCTAAGTCCCCTTCAAGTGACTCATCCCAGCCCCTGCGCCATCTCCGAAGCGGGGCAGCGGCGCCCCATGCCGCGGCTCTCGCCCGTCTTCTGGCGGAAGAGTTGCAATTGCAGGACGGTGCCCGCGCGACTGAAAACCTGCGAGGCGTGGAGCGGCAACTTATGTTTCCCAACAACAACCATGTAATGTGTACCTACTGCACAAATGGGCAATGCTTCCCAACAACAACCATGTTTGGATGATTCGCTCTGGGCATCTTCAAGGAAAACCAGCCCATTCGCCACCAAATCGATCGAAACCGCCCGTTGCGGGGGTTTGGTGATTGGATGAATCGCCGGTCTGGAACTCAACTTTGCCAGGGGGTGATTGCGATCTCATTATTTTCAACCATCGTCCATTCAAAAAGAAGAAGAAAAACACCGTTTTCCCTCGGTTTTTCCAAGGTTTTCTAGAAAGAAGGATCCCTGGAAAGAATGGGGAAGGTATCCCTAGAAACTTTGGATGATTCGCTCTGGACATCTTGTCCCTTTGGGCTTCCCTTTGGGGACATTCAGCATTGCGGGCTACTTGGCGGCTGGTCTTACTTTCAATCTTGGAGGATCAAACACGCCAACAACTTGAGGGCGTGTAAGGCCGCCGCTAGAGTTGTGTTTTGTTTGTGGGGGACGCAGGGCCTTGCATGTTTTGCAAGCTGGCACAACCTTCTCAAGCTTCACCTTCTTGCTCGCCATGAGAATATATATATATATATATATACATGGTTGCCAAAAAGCCTCAAGGAGAACAGATTTCTTTCTTCGCCTTGCCAGGCTTCAGGTGCCAGGTGCCCTTCACCAAAGCGATTTGGATGAGAAGGCCAGAAAGGAGCTCCCGCCTCCTGCAAAGTCTCCTCCGTAGTGCCTGCCGTAAAAACCGCCTTCACAGGTAAAGAAGGGACAGCGCCAGCATTTGCAGTAGTCTTGGCCCCTTGCCGGGAAAAGCTACGCGTACATCGCGGCTGTTGCTTTCTACCCCAAGGGGTGGGATGTTAAATCGCAATCCGGATTCCAAAATTCCAGCATAAGGAGGTACCGAACTTGCTACTTACTGCTACTTACTGCTACTTACTGCTGCTTACTGCTACTTACTGCTACTTACTGCTACTTACTGCTACTTACTGCTACTTACTGCTACTTACTGCTACTTACTGCTATTTGGACAACCTGGAGCTGCTACTTCCATTCTTGCAGGTAAGTTGGAGCAGTACCGAACTCGTCGCGTCGTGATTCGAAGCAATGCCGAAGAATAGGACAGCATTCAGGTACTCGCCAGGGCGATTGGTCTTAGGTAAGCGGAGCCAGAAATAGTTGAAAGCCGCAGTGAGTGCCAAGAAGCACAATGTTATAAAACTCTTGCCACTGAGACCACCAACAAATCAGAACATCTGATGCCTCTTGGTGATACTGTTTGCATACATCATCATTGCTTACACAAAAACATACAGACGACAAGTAGCGCGGAACAAACCGAAACATGACGAAGTGCGGCCACCTTGTACTTGTTGTTCTCAGTGCTTTTCCACGAGAGGTTTCAGACTAGAGGAAGGGTGCCACGCCGCGGAAATCCAGGGAACGACCTTGTGACATCACTGGAATCATACTATGGACGACTCGGATGTGCAGAACAAGCAGTAGAAAGACTCCGGCGCCGAGTGGGTCAAATGCTTGCTGGCAAGGTATCGTATTTTGATCCCGTCGTTCTCGGTGGGCGGGCTTTGGTGTTGGCTTGCTCAAGCCGGCTGTAGGTGCCTCAGAAGCAACAACAAGTCAACGACGGCCCAAATAAGTGTCCAGTCCAACACTTCGCCCACTCTGAGCGTGTCGCTATCGTTTTGTCTCCTCCTCCTTGCTTTGCAGCTGTGTTGCGTTGCATGGTTGAGAATTAAAGGGCGTGCCTTCACATAATGAAGGGGTCTTCAACATACGGAGGCTCCAGCAACTCACCGGCCATACAATAAGCCGGCAAGGCTGTATGGCACATTGCTGAAGAACACCTCCTTCGGCAGCGCCATGGGCCTAGCGCAAGCTACAGCCAGGGCTTGTGACGGGCTTGTGCCCCAGGAGTCAGCTAGAGGGGCCCGGGGGAATCAACAGCACAAGCAACGTCACTCCCCTGAACCTGATTGAGCCCAAGCAGTTATCTCAGTCTCAGGATGTTCACTTCTTTCTTTGATTGTGGTTGGGGCGCCCTATTCATTTTTTTTTGTTAAAAAGAGGCTTGCAAATAGCGGTGAGCATTTGAACAATAGTAGCTACAGTTGGAATGATCCACGCGATTACCCTTCTACCATGCTCCAAAACCCGCCAGCCACGGGGCGCGCCTGCGCCTGAATGATCAGTCAGAACACTGCAATCGATGGAGGCAAGCTGGTGCTATGTTGCTGGCTCAGTCACCCTTCACAGTTGCCTCGATGTATTGAGGGTGTGCAAAAGACCTTCCATCAAAGAATGTCTCTACATTTCTATCCAAACAGCTGGCAATGCCGCGGCGCCGCGGAGCGAGCGCAATCCTTGCAAGGCCAAAGGCCGAGCGCAAACAACGGCCGGGCACCTCGCCCAGGTCCAGCTGAAAAACGTTGAGCTGAGCGGTGGCGCCCTTAAAGGGCTTAAGCAAGTTGAGGTCCTCAAGTTATCCCTGCAAGTTGCCCAAAACAACAACCGTAATCTTGGTTGACGTTGGAAGGGGAGCAAAAGTTTAAATTCTAGCAGTTAAGTGGGGATTCCCCACTAAACAACAATAAGCAAAAGTGCAAAATGTTCCCAACAACAACCATGTAATGTGTACCTACTGCGCGAGTTGAGCCACGGCATGTCCCGTGACTGCATAGTTGAGGGGTAGCAAAGGCTCCCGACACAAAAAGTACCGTGCACAACTCGACGGGCCCGGGGTTTCCATGTCGCCCCAAAGGCGAAGCCACTGACTCCGCGTTGGTAAAACTGCCACATTTCAAGCACCAACCACCAACCATACCTCGCGAAGTGGGGCACGTCAAACCCACAAGGAAATAAAACCAAGAACTCCAGGTCAAGTTGACTGCTTAGCACTTTTCTCTTGTTCCGCTTGTTTTTTCTTTTTCTCCAAGGAACTCGCACCCAGCCCTGTATGCACCACTGAATTAATTTGCAATGCCTAAAGTACATTCAAAGCAATGTACAGGCTGCAGACACAACCTGATGTCTTGCAATAACTTCCTACCGAGACGCCCAAGTTGGACCGAGACCGTCATCCTGAGAGAAACGGGTTAATGCTTGCCCTGTGGAGAAATGGCCGCTGTGGTGCACAGTTTTGTTTCATCCGAGCCACGGTCAATACTTGTGCTGTCCCCAACTGACACTGGGAATGTGGTTAGTATCTTCCTGTCCCTGTGGCAGTTTGTGTGGTCCCCTTGCACACCCCTGGCAAAAAAGGTAGATGATGGTGACTATTCACGGTTGCCCATGTGACAAAGAGAGTTTGAGGATGAAGCTATCAAGCAACACATCCTCTCCCGCAGGCCTCCTAAAACAAATCATGATATATACAGCCACTACAATAGCCATCCTGTGAAGGGGATATATCCCAATAAAAACCCCTGAGGTGGTTTGGAGGTAGTGAAGCCCATCTTAGACTGCCATACAAAAGCGACCATCCTTTGTGCTGTGGCCCTCGGCTCAGCATCGAATTGAGACATGGAATAGGTATCTCTGGGCATAGAGATGCGCCGCGATTTGAGAAACAGCGATTTGGGGCAGTGTGTTTTTTTTGAGGGTGCCCTTTCTGCTTTGCTTTAAACCAAAAAGGTCAACCGAGGTCCCCTAAAACTCAGACAATTGAATCTCTTGCGAGCCGGACTGCCAATCTGATGGATGGGGAGATATATATATATATATTATAAAACACTGGAAAATACAGGTCAAACACACCAAAACAGGGTCCATGGATGGGGTACCATATATATATATATATACAATCCCCAAAAAAAACATAAAAAAATAAATCGGCGGCCGGCCATGGAAAGACCAAAAAGTCACAGCTCTGCCAAAGCGAAAGCTGGCCACACTTCCACCCGCGGCAACGCCAGTTTTTGGCGCTTCTTTTTGGGCCGGAGGTTCAGCGGGCAACGGCGCCTTGGGCACACGTGGCACAAGCCGCCGCAACGTGTGCTTTGGCTGCACGAATTGAAATGCCTAGGGATGCCTGATCAAATGTGTTTTGCAGTTGGATACTTGTTCACCGACCCAGAGAAACCCACAACAAAAACGCCTCAATTGGGTTTGCATGGGTTTGCAACTTGCGCTGTTTGGAGGTCTCAGAGGCGTGGCGGTTGGTCCCTGGGCTGCGTGCCATCTACGCCCTCTCGCAGTCGCGCGATGGCCTGCGGCAAGGTCTGGCGGCCCTCGCTGGACTTCTCAAAAAAAGTCCTCCGTGACTCACTCGAGGTTTCAAAAAACCCTCAAGGAAAGCAAGCGGAATGATTCAGCAAATGGCATCTGATATCTGACATCTACAAGAAAGCCCCGGGTTGATGTAGTGTCATCCTTAGGACGTAGAATTAGTTCGGAGTCGCAGGCAAAAACAACACACCACAGACCTGCCATACAGGAAGTTGTTGCCACACCGCAAGTTGCCCACGGACATCTTGTCAAAGTGGCCACCCAGGCCAACGGAGATGCGAGCCAATGGTCAGCTGCTGTCTGTGTCCATTTGCGTTTTCGCCCCCTGGAAAAATACAAACGTACGTACCGATATCGCGGGACATCTCCTTTAAAACCAACAAGGGGACAATAAACACTATTCTTAGGCAAATGGAAGTTAAACGAAGCATGGCGCTCATCATGAGTTGCGACACTACATCTCGTCGAATCTCGTCAGGAGCCTGAAGGTTATTACACAAACCTGGTTCGCTTGAAAACTTGCCCCCACATGGGTGGCGGTGCCTCCTTCCCGGATGCCCTTTCCAGTTGGCAAATACTCAAAGGCGGCCCAGCTGTAAAGAAAACAGTTACTCACCGGCTGAGTGGATGGCCCCAAAAAAAGTCCAAACTTTCTACTTTACCACTAACATGGTCTTCCCAAAAAGGTGACTAAAGTTCATGAAGTCAGGAAGTGAGAACATGGATTCTACTGTTGCCCCACCGCCCGGCACCCAACACGTGCGAATGCATCTACTTCTACCGCCGTCACTAGTTGACCCTGGATGAGCCGAACCGCCACAGGGCTCATATGCAGCGCCTCTGCATCCGCAGGGCTGAACACGCGCACGCCCATGCCGCGGAAGCCCTCAGGACGAGTCATCAGGTTTACTCAGCCTTTGGCCAAGCAGCTGAAATGGCGGAACTGAAGTGGCCATGGGTCAAAATCCAAATAGTACATCCCAGTCCCCAATAAAATAAAGACTAAAATGGGTGGTGAATTCACCTACCCATTGGTTTTGACCCACAGCCAACTGTTGCTTGTCCCGTTATCCCCTGTCTGAGAGGAACATTGGGGACACGAGAAGCAGAGAATTGGTGGTGAGTGGCACTTGGACCGAGACATGGATTCGGCATCAGTGCGTTGGTCCTTTACGCCGACATGTTGCAAATGGAGTCAAATAGAAGAGCCCCCCCCCCTCACCTCTGATTGGAGGATCGAAACAGCCACAGCCTGCGCGTGAGGACGCAGTTGGACACCACACGGCTAGTTTTGCAGGAGTCAGGTCTGCTTGAGCAATCGGCAAGATCATCTGATCGCGGTGCAAAGGATTCAAACGGCAAAACCGCGTCCAAGTCCCTGATCCGCGAAAATACCAGCGTGCAACACTGTGGAACGACTTAGCGTGTGGCGTTGCCAAAGGGCGGAACCCCCACGTCACCAAGACAAACTTCCAGGACACGGCCAAGCCTCCCGCCTGCGCAAACTCCAGCTGGAGCTTCTAAACCTCCGCACACGGCGAAAACTGCAACAGGCTCGGAGCCATGGTCTATGGAAAAAGAGTCTGGGGTCCGGGGTGCAGTATGAGGACATATTGAGCTATCCCAACTGAGAGCAGGTATGCGCTGAACATATGCATCGACCTGTGATGCCGGCATCGGGCTGCTTCATGAAACCAACGCGCAACCCTGTGATGCCAGGCTGAGCTATGTCAACCTGACTCAGCTCCCAATGGAAAAACCAACTGGTGCCCAACACCCCGCAAACTCTGATGCCAAGGCATCGACTTAGAGCAAGCTGTCTGATCAATTTCGACCTGAAGGACATGGAACTTGAGGTATAGATCCCTGTGCCGGTGCTTGGGCTCTGAACATATGGACATGGCATGAGACATTGAAGCGTGCCCGACATGTTAGTCAGCATTTCTTTGGGCAAGCCCATGGCTAGGATTGAACAGCTTTGCCGCGCCGTAGTTGCTGAACGAGGGGCGATGCGACATCCTGACCGCTTCCTTTTCTGTCCGAAGAAAAGGTTACAGCTTTCATCCAGATAGTGAATGGCATGTGGGATCCCACGTTTGCCTCCCCAATTATGTATTTATGTATGTATGTATGTATGTATGTATGTGCCTTCCACGCAGCAAAACCTTAGGCCAACTCCTTGGCACGTCCAAGTGATGGCACAAGAACAAGTGACTCAAAAGTCCATCTTTTGGAAGTGAGCCGTTGAAATTGCAGGATCCTGAGCTTCATGATTCCAAGGACCGGGAAATGCAGTGAACCCTGGCGGGTTATCTTTAACTGGCTGGACTACCAAGACTCGGTTACTTTCTGCTCCCCTGCTAAAACTTTAACTTTTAGTGGTTTAGTAGAAAACCCATTGGTTGGCAACAAGTTAAAATCCTAACAGCCCTTGGCAAAATGCACCAAAGAAGAGCCGGGCTGCCCCTTGGCACCCATGGGGTTTTGCAGCTACGATTGCCATCAGATTCCGATCCCTTCATTGAAAGCTGTGCCCCCTACCCCGCGCTCCGCGGAGTCGGACTTCTCGGCAACCTTGGCCGAGTGGACAGGCGTGTGTGTGCGCTCTCATGATTGACAGCCGCACAACACGATAACCGAACAAACAAACAAACACACAAAAGGAATACATGCATACGCACATAAATGTACATAAGTGTATGAATATACATAAATGCAATGCATACTCCACAAAATCGACATTGCGCCCAAACGGTCATAATACATTAACATGTTGTACACATACAAATGCAATTGCAAACAGCCATGTAAAGTACACAGCCAAATAAACACGTAAGTGAAGAGACAACAAAAAAATAAAGCTGCAAACAAAACACGTCAGTCTTTGGTTTGGGAGTACCTCTGTTTGTTGGTGGTTGCAAAAAGAAACCAAAACGGAAGCCACTCAGTTGCCGGGGAGGGGGGGGTCCCTCATTACAGTCTAACAGAAATAGTTCAATAAGTATATATATATATATATACTTATTAGAAAATAATAAACAAATAACTGACTAAACAGTTCGATATGATTACACATACGTAAACAAATCAACAATACATATGTCAACAAACAAAACACTAACTACCTAACGAACTAACTAACTGAACAAACAAAGCAAACCAGCAATACGTAAATGAAGCAATAATACAAATGTGAACAAAGCATATAACCAAACACATGCATGAAACACAATTAACACACACAAACAAAATTAACAAATTAACTAATACATAGAATAACTACATACATAAGTACATATATATATATATATATTACACATAGGCACATGTATAATATATAAGCGATATGAGCAAAACCAAATAACAAGCAACAGACTTTGAAAAAGGCAACTCTAGATAAATATGTCAATATTATCTTAAACACTGAAGCCAACAAACAAAGCAAAACAAACACACATTCCAAGCGAATCCTGCTTCTCTCCGAAGCTTCGCCAATGTTCGTTCTCTCGACTTTCAACCGGAGTGTGACATGGTCATATGCCAGGGTCCTGCCGAAAGCCGTGGAACCGTTGTGTAAAAGCACTGCCGGACCGTTACTCCGGACCATTGTGAAACCGCTCTGTCTCGAACAGAGCAGTGGCAAATGCACTATCTTCATTGGTGGTTCTGCTACAGGCATTGCTCGCATTTTCCGATGAGGATTTAGGTGCACAATGGCAACGTCCAGGTGCATGAACACGACGTGGCCTCTTTTCCCTTTGGTACCAAACCAGTCCTAACATTCACAAGCTGACTGTGTCTGGGCCATTTCCATTTCCCACTCTCCCGCCATCACAGTGAGTCTACAAGACAAACCAGGGGCTCCAGGAAGCTTAGAAGCCAAAAAGCCAAGCCAAAACGACAGGAAAACAGCAGGAAGCCAAACCAAAAAGCTAAAAGCCAAACAGCCAAAGCTACAAAAGTCACCAGCGGCCTGAAAAAACACACAATCCTGAAAACATGGCCCTCCGTTGAAATCTGCTCAAAGAGGCATCAACGTCACAACGCTTAAAATTTACAACCTTCAATTGGAGTGGACACGCTATGGGTTTTCCAAAACGGCTGGACCGTTTACACGAGCCTCTGGCGCACCCCCTACTTGGGCTACCAGGCACGTTGCCTTGAATAAGACGCGACGCGGCCAGTCGCCGCCTCGCAGTCAAGGCTGTGAATGGGAGCTGGGCGTTCCAAACGTCCCGTTCAATATTCTACCTGCAATGTTGGTGTTGGTATCATTTGCAGCTTTTGGGAGCGCATTTGCAATCGCCAAGAAAAGGCCAACGCTACCCGGGGGGGGGGGGGTGCCAGGAGAGGGGGGGGGTGCAAGGGGGGCGGGGGGCTGCAATGAGTGAAGCATTGAGAGGCGTATCGATTGGCACCAACGCATTGAAGGCACATGACCTGGAAGCGGCTTGGCGCAAGCAAAGGGAGCACATCCCAGTCTGCCAACTTTGCAGCTTCAACAAAGTCTGTGGCACCTCGGCTCAAGCTTTCTCTTTTCTCAGCGGGGCGGTCGCGTCATGGCTAGCGCTTTTCGCGGCTCGCCGCGAGCCGCCCGCCATGAAACCGTGCCGGCACGCCAGATACACGACACGGCCAGGTGCTTGGCGGTTGAGGCTGGTCGTCAAGTGCAACGCACCTAACCTTCCCGGGAACGGAAATAGCGGAACCTTTTAATGAATGTGATGCATGCGGTTGCGATAAATGCATGCATGTTTTTTTATACCTGAATCCATCTGCTCTTGTCGCTAGACATCAGGGATCGTGGTGGGTTCGAGGGGTTCCCTCGAATGCCCGATTCAAGCGATGTTGATGATAAACAACCAATTCGTTGATGCATGCCTGCAACTCAAACAAGTTTATACATCGTCACAACCTATACGTGCTTGCCGGTCAGCCAAGAAAGTTGCAAGTAGAAGTGGATGTAGGCATTCATTCACTGGGGAACAAATGGGCATGTCTATTTGTCAGGGTACCCTTTCATGGTGTTAAAGGGACACCAAAGGAACACCTTTTGGAGCCCCCTTAAAAAGACACACCCACATATCTCATGGGTTACCAAGCATCAACCCCGGGGTGCAGTGTTCATGGCTCGCCAGGCACATCCTTCTTCACACGAACCTTGCGTCTTGACGTCGGCATCTCCACCACCGGTCGCCTGCAACTGATGCTCAAGCGATCGATTCACTGAGTCACTATGAGCCCTTTATTTGGGGATGGGAAGGCTGATGCTGAGCAGAGGGTTCAACATGGTCAACAAAGCTCGGCGGTATTCGAGAGGCTCACCCCTATGCTGATCATGATTCCTGGTGGACCCAAATCAACAAAACAAACCTGTGCACCGGAATATCTCGGTTTAGCGGACAATCTGCTGACTTTATCACGTCTCGGCAGGTGCATTTAGCACATGGTGCGTACCCAGGATTTACACCAACTTTTCTGTTCCGTCTGCTTGGGCTTTGTGTATGGACTTGCCCTGTTTACCGGAGAATACCCAAAAACTTCTGCAGCGCAGGGTAGGTTTGGCCTATTCGTGTGTGTGGGGGCATGGGAGAAGACAACAGGCATCACCGAAGGGTTCAAGGCGTCGGACAAAAAACCACCACCGCCATCCGCAAAGGCTTATGCTTGTGACATCGGATTTTCCCAAGTAAGTTAACTTAGACGAGGACAACTCATGTCGTTTGTTGACAGCGGGATTGCCCGGCGGGCTTTGGAAAAAGGGCGGAAGCTCAATTGACAGTGCCACGCTTCAAGTTCCGAGGCTTCCCGACGTGCCATTCTCAGAAAGAAAGGCTTGCAGCTTAGCTTCAGACTTGCTTTCTGATCAGACCAAAGGCGCTGGTTGGATGTGGTCGAAAGGGTGCTAGGCACGTTGCGAACCTGGCAATGGTTGATGGTTGTTGCTGACTTGAGCAATGTGCTGTTCCCCTACGTCCCCAGAGTTGCGTAGTCAGGAACACTGTGTTCCCTGCATGGTCGGACAACACAATGCCAACATAAACAAAGTTTAGAGGCCGCAGCCTCAAAAGCAAGCTACCTTGTCAAGCTCCCCTTCTTCACCCTAGCAGTGGATTGATGCGAGCTCTCTGAAGGGCAGGGGTAGTGGAGTCTTGGGCCCCTTTTTTTGCTTCCAAGGGTTGGCAGAAACCCGGTCCCTCCCCCAAAAAACCGGCCACCTCCGGCCACCAAGCTGTCCCATAGCCCGGCCGCCCAAAATAAGAAAAATACCGACCCGTTTCCGAGGCCCGGGGCCCCACTTGACTTGAGCGAGCGGCAGGTGTGCGAACATGGGGTCGCAGAGGATCCGATCATCTCCGGGGATCAATTGCCGTGGCCCCCGCCGACTTTTCATGTGGCTCCTCGGGAGAAATTTCGCAGCTTCCAAAAACGCCAGGACCGCCTTGCATGGAAAACACATCCATCCTGGAGCTGGTACATGCAAGAATGCTCAAAAAGGCAGTGAGAGATCCTAACATGGCCATGTACCATGGAGTCGGCTCGGTGCATTCTCCAGGACTCCATGATTTCGCTCCAAGTGGCCACAGCGGCTCATTCTTCCTTGCCCCAAAGCCTCAGTCGGAATGCTGTGAGCTTTCTTTGACGTGCATCTCTTCATCCCTCCTACGGCACAGGTCTAGTGGCAAACTGGAACCCCCCCCAACGGCGCGAGGGCATGCAAGCACTTGGCAGGCTTGCATGAACAGTGCTGTCTGGCGCGAGTCTGCGAAATCCGTGAGCTCAAATGGACTAGGTCCTCCAGTAAAAAGGTTAGAATAAGGGTAACCCTTTTTTCTGTAGTCTATTTTAGTAAGGGAACCCTCCCCCAAAAAAGAAACGGTAAAAGAAACGGCGCTACCGTAGAGGAGATCGATCCCATGCAGCGCGCATGCGCAGTGCCTTATTGCAGGCCCCGAAACCGAAACTTCCAACACCGAGCGGCGGATCTCGCAGAAGCGACCGCCCTGGGGGCAGGGGCGCCAGCGCCCGGCCAAGTTGTAGCTGCCTTTGCCCAGAAGCTCATCCTGAGCTTCTGCACTTGAGTGCCGCTCAAACCCCCAGCAAAAAGTTCTAAACTTTTGGCTGGCTAAAAAGAAATATGAGGGTGGCTAAAAGGAAACATAATGGGAATCCAAAAAGTAGCGGTAGAGGAGTCAGGCTCAAGAGGTCATGGGTTTTCGTGTTGATTCTCAGACTCTGCATTGCTTACATGCCCGGGAAACATAGCAGATTCCCCCCCGGGTGCTTGTACCAATGTCGCTCTCCAGCTGAATCAATCAGGTCAAAAGCTTTTCAGGCGCTGGCCACCGTGCTCGCGGACGGTCCCATGTCAAACAAGCACTCAGGAAACTGCCCCTGGAAACGTTCTCCAATGATACGTTTGGAACTGAGGCTTCCAGCCAGCCGATGTATCAGGTACGCAAGTCAGGTATGCAAGGTATTCAAGGTCTGCAAGGTATTCAAGGCCAGCCTGGAGCTGATGCGGCCTCTTCGGGGCGCTGTTGATTCAAAACTAGCCGCCCCTCCCTCCTCCCGCAGCTTTGCCAACAACAAATCCGCCTCTCGCGCTGGCTCTTGCGCTGGCTCTTGCGCCTGGGGCCTTCGTCCGCCTAAAGCCCACAAAGCCCTCCCTCCAGCCGACAGAAAGCCCCCCGGCAGAAAGCCCCCCGGCCCCACCGGCCCTGCCTTCTCCAGCGCCCAAACCTCGCAGTTGGAAGGGTTCCAGACCTGCTCGAACTCCTCCCGCACTCGCGCCACTCGCTCGGGGCGAGGCGCTGGGATCCAACGCGAAGCTCAAGGATCCACCGCGAAGGGCCAGGGATCAGCGCCGGCCAGCGGATTTCTCTGGATGGAGGGTTCGTTTTTCGATCTGGGCTTCCCCCAAAATGAGTTGGCCCCACCCTTTGGCCTTGCCAAACGGGCAAAGAGCCCCATAGCGATCACACATATATATATATATAGCCATGTGCCGACGAGGGGGGGAAACAGACCTCGGGAACTCAAAGTTGCAGGTGGGGGCAAAGCCAGGTGGTCCTCAGGTCGTGGCTGATACGAGGTCAGAAGCTTGAGGGGAAACAATCTTGACAGCAGCAAAAGCAAGGCCCACATGCTTTTGCTAATGCCTGTCATTGGGTCTAGCTCAACTAGGCAACCCCCCACCCCACCCCCCCCCACGACTTCTGCAAGCCCACTGGGCCACTGGGCGAGGTGCATGCTGGGCATGCTGATGCCCGTCCTCCACAGTCCAGTGGAAATAGACCATGCAGAAAATGCGCATCAGCAGGCCATGAGACACGAGCACCAGGTTCTCTACTGGGGACTTGTCCTTGGTCCCGAAAAACGAGATGAGTGGCAACAATGGACAAGTTCAAGTGGCGACAATGGAACGAGATGAGTGGCGTCAAGTTGAACCCAGAGGCCCAGTGGATGTCCATGGGAAAAAAGAATCGGCATCCTTTTTGGCTGGTTGACGTTAAAGGAATCGGAACTGTTCCACCACAATAAAGGAAATCAAAAGGGGCACCACTGGGCAACTGGGTGAAGTGCCCGCCACCCGCCACACTATGGGAAGCCTTAACCTCCAAATGACCCGGGCGATTGTGTTGACGGGGCATCTTTGCGCCTGCAAGGTTTTGGCAACCCAACAACTTTTCTGGAGCAAGCAACGCAACGAGTGACCCAAAATAGATTGAACGAACACGGTCTCTGCTTGCTTCTGAAAGTTGTGCAGGATATTTGAGTGCTAACCCGTCCTTGGAACAAAGATCCCCTGAGTGGAACTAGTTTGTCCAACATCCAAAGTCGCCAAATCCTTTATAGGGGGAGCCTATCTGGGGACAGAGGGCTGCAAAGGACCAAAAAGGAAGGAACCCCAGTTAAAAAACATCCAAGGGGGATGCTTTTCCTCTTGGGAAAGGGTCCCCTTTTATTACCTCTTTTATTGGGGGGAAGGGAGTACTTGGGGGAACACCTCGTGCCATGTAGAGAGGTAGCAACATCCATGTCGGATAACCCAGGTGAACCACGCTAGCTTGCTCAAATGACCCGATGCAATGTGCCTGTTCTGCCCATGGTGAAATGCCAGCCAGGCATCTTCGATCAAATCCTGCCCGTCTCATCTGCTATGCACCATTTGCCCAGGACCCTTCTCTCTGTCATGAATGCTTAAAACATCTCTTCGACTTCTCCATCTGAAGCTTCATTTGCTTAAGCCCCACTGGAAAAAAACAAACAATAAATCCAGTAGTGATATATTCCCTTTAAAACCAGAGGGAAAAGTAAAACATATTCTTAAGCAAATCGAAGGAAGGCTTGAAACAACACCTCGCTTTGGACCCAAGTTCCCTGTGACGCCTTTTTGCCCATTGTCAACCGAGGCCGAACGAAGAAAGTGATTAAACGTATCTGGCGGAGAGCCGTCAGGGTAATTAGCGGGCGAAAAGAACACACACGAGATACCAGTCGTTTGTCTTCCCCCCACAACCCCCCACAACCCCCCACAACCCCCCACAACCCCCCACAACCCCCCACAACCCCCCACAACCCCCCACAACCCCCCACAACCCCCCACAACCCCCCGCAACCCCCCGCAACCCCCCGCAACCCCCCACAACCCCCCACAACCCCCCACAACCCCCAACCCCCAGGGAAGTTTCCATGGACTCGTCTGGGAAAAGGTCTATCGACCGCCCGCCTCTTTGAATTTCCCCCTTGGATCCGTTCGCGTGGCCATGGACCGCAGCAAGCTGGACCAGAAGTCGCTGACGCGGTCGAAGACATCCGTGCCAGCCTCTCCTGCGAAGCGGAGATGAATCCAATGTGAGGCGGACATTGACTCAATGTGTGTTTTTTTTTTTTAGTTTTCTTTTTTTTTTTCTGGGGGGGGGATGCTGCTTCCACTAGGCGTTGACTCGATTTTGTCTTCCTTTGTTTTCTGGTGGGGCGCCGGAGGGATTCTTAGGAAGGATCCTGTTTCCGAGAAGCATCGGCGCGCGCTTTTTTTTGGTTCAGAGCAGTCGGTGCCATGAGACGCTGAGACAACTTGAGCGGGCTGCACAAATTGCCTGCACATGGTTGCCGCTGTGCTGTGGCAAATAAATAAATATATATATATATAATATATATAAAACCTTTCCAAATGCGCGGGTCCGAAACCATCCGCGAGCCATCCATATATATATATATATATATATGTATTGCAGTATCAGTATTATGTTATTTTTATTTTTACTTTTTAAAAATGGCCTCAAGGGGCTCTGGAAAAGCGTTTCCACTCACAGATCTGCAAAGCTTTACAGTGGCAACCTCTTTCTTCGCGCAGGTGTGCACTGCTACGCCGCCACAACCACCCTCAAACGTTCACGTGGAAAAAGTTCCGCCAGCTTGTTTTGAATGCCAAGCGGGCTTGCCATGGTTTGTTGTCAGCTGGTGTCAAGAAGAGGCTGGCGCAGGAACTCGAGCCAACCAGTCACGTCACATTTCAGCAAAGGAGGGGTTCGTCCAAACTTGTCAGACGGAAAGTCACTTGGAGGTTGAAAGGAAACCATCGTTGACCACGGTACCTCAGAAAGCCGTGGCTTGACCAGTCAAGCCGCCGTTGGGGAAGCGATAGTAGAAGCGTCCGAACTGTTGCCGCTCGCTGTAGACCTGAAGCCCCGCCCCCGTTTCACTGATGCTGAGCCACTGAGCATGAGGCCAAAAGTATCAGAATGTATCAAACATGAACATCAGATTCAGAGTTGTATGTTGACCTTTCAATGCTAAACAAGGGTGCATGCTAAGCGTGCACACTGCAAGCCATGGCCAAAGACTCATATCCAGTCCAGGGTCAAAAAGGGACCCAACCCCCAGCAGCCCATGACCACCCAATGGAATTCGAATGCCTCCTAACTTTGGTTCAGCTACAAACAAAAGCTGTTGTTAGCCTTCAGCTGGCACCATTGCACATGCAGCTTGTATAAACACTGATTGGTGTCTAATAATTTTATCTTACCTAGCAGCTCTCGCTTTAAAAATTGTTTTGACAGATGTGTAAAGGTCGACCTCCAACTCGGGGCGGGTCAAGTTCCGTGCTTCCCATGCCTCATTAACAACTTGAGGTTCCCTCCGCTGTCCAGTTTCAGCGAACTGAGACATGTCTTACGCGTGCATACGTGCTCTTTCAACAAGGCCCGGGTGTGGGAGACTTATTTTGGTTGAAAGCCACTGTGCTCGCACCAACAGTTATTTCCTTTGTTTCGCAAACGCTCGCAGCAAATTCTCTGCGTAAGCTCTCCGTGCAATCCATCCGCACAACCCCGCCACAGACCCAATCTTAGCAGTCCTTTCGGCAGCTAAGCCTCTCAAGCTACCCAACGCGCTAAAAGCAGATTCAACGCCAGGCCTTCTCCATTGCCTCCACGTTTTGGAAGTTCCCAAAGTCCTGCGTTGGGGCATGCCGTTCAACCATGCCCACGGGCCCTTGTCAGGAGCACGACTGTCAAACTAAGTCCTGCACAGGTCCCTGGGTATCCGGTGCCCTCCCCTTCATCCAGGAACTCTGATGTCTAAAAATCGGGTTGCCTCTGTTTCCAAGTGACTTCAAGTGACTTTCTCAAAGCGTTGTGACGGCCGCTCCAGTTCTGAGACAAAAACCCATGTGGCCCCTTTCCAACCCTTAGCCTTCAAAGGCCTCCATGGCGCGAAAGCACGGCCCAGGCCAAAGCAAACTTCCGCCCACTCATTGCCAGATCTAGCATGATGACGATGCTGCTGATGATGATGATGATGATGATGATGATGATGATGATGACAATGATGACGATGATGATGAGAACGACGACTTCGGCCAACCACTCAGTGGTTCCTTAAACCAACAACGGGGCCGCCTCGGGTTTCCGACGGTTCCGAGGACCAAAACCAGCAGCCCGAGCCATCGATCCATCGCTTGGGTCGCCTGCTCCCGGAGCCGCGGCTCGGCGCAGATCTCGATCTGCTGGCCCTCGAAGGCGCGGAGGATGCCTCGAATCGGACGGGATCGGCGCAAGCCGCGGATCGGAGAATGCGCGGCGATGAAGCGACTGGAAGCCTGGGAAAGAAGACTGGAGAAACCATGGGTGGGGTTAGATCTTTGAGATTTGACCTAGAGAACATGGTGTTTTCTTGATAAAGGCAAGTGGGCTTTTAGATAAACACAATGCTCTCAACCTTGGCTTGGGGGGGGGCCTCGGGGGGCGCACGCTTAGGCACCGATTCAAGCTAACTGTCACTTACAGGGCTACAGTGCCACTTGCGAGTTGACCCACAGGCAGTGTACCGGACGCACTTTGGATTCCATTGAAGAGCCCGGATCCCAAAATGGGAAGTTTTGAGGGGCTTCCAGCCTTTTCCGTTCTTTCTCTCTTTTTTGTTTTCTCACTCCCCGAGTTCCTCGACTTGAGGCCTTTACGGGAAGACCGCTTCAGTGTATAAACCCTGCTAAGCAAGAAATGTGTTTTTTTTTGCCAATCCACCGTTCGGAGGTGAGTTTTTCATGGGAGGGCCATCCCCGAACCGTTGTGAGCTGGGATAGGCGTGAGGCACATCGCCCGGAAAAAAACGCCTTTACCGCGCCGCACTTTCGACGAGAGAAGTGTTCATTGGAGGCCAGGGCATCTCCCACCCGACTCCGCCGAGGCCAAAAACGCCAGGGGTTCAGGGCGCCGGGGCCCGGCCCTTTTGCGGATCCGCCGCGGAGCCCATGCCCCATGGAAATTCCGGGCGGCATTGCAAAGTTTGGCGCGTCCGTATGTAGGGCGAGTAGAAGAAGCGCACACTTGAGTTGCCAACCAGCTTGCCTCAGGTGTCAGGGAGTCTCAGCTTCTGTCCGGCTTCTCGACTCTCCATTTGTGGGTCAAAAATAGGTGCTCAAAATGGGTTGCCCTAAATGGAAACAAGGACCAAAAAACCTGCGGTCCAATTCCTGGTAGATTAGTTAACGTTAGACCACCAACAAACCGCAGATTTTAGTCCTTGGTTCCAATACCCAGGGTTCCACTTTGCGCCTTTTGATGCCTTTTGTGTACCTATTTTTGACCCATACCCATTTCACAGGTCAACCAAGTCAGAGGATCCCCCAGCTCCTGGCAGATCCCTCCAATCCCCAGCTGCCGCCCAGATTTCTTCAGCGAGAAACGCGAGGGCTTGAACTGCTCAAGCAAAGCTGAACGTGAAAGCAATGCAATCCTCACTTGCCCAAAGGACCCAGAAATAAAAGGTGATCACCTTTTGGCACCTCCACTAAAAATGGACCAAAACGGGAAAACCAAAAGGTCAAAAGGTCGATTCGCTTTGGGCAACTGAGAATCAACCAGCGCACAAAAAAGGATAACCATGACATGAACGTATGTTGGGAGAGATCAAAGGATAACCATGACATGAACGTATGTTGGGAGAATTTTTGGAGAATTGAACTCAAAGTCTGTGAGAGATTCCGTGTGTGCAGTGATTTCCCCGCTTTTGCCTGAACATTCCTTGGCTGGAATAAGGGGACCGCAGCAAAACATACATGTTTTGCCTTCGTGGAAAACAAAAAGGACCCCAAACAAAGGGGACCCCACAAAAAGGACACCCCAAACACCCCACAAAAAGGGGAGCGAATTCCGAAGATTCAACACGCCCGACGTAGAAGCCGTGGCAACGTCAAGCCCTCGTAGCCAAGCTGCGGACTTGCTCGCCCGCGGCTTCCCCTTGCAACCGCCCAAGCCTATCGAGGAGCGCAAAAACTCCGCGCACCTCAACAAGGACTGGGAGTCATATACTTTTTTCAGGAGGGGAGGATTTGGGGGGACCCATTTAAAAAGGTATGAAGGAGTGACCGTGCTGGGAATCGGGCGCCCAAGCTTTGGCACAAAAAAACAACTTGCCGGAGTGTCCGCTGTTATTTTTCATTTCAACAGCAAGGCTCCAGCCAGGTTTGCTGGAAACATGACTTGGCTCCTGAAAGGCTCCCGCTGAGTCGTTGGCGTTCCCTTTCAAAAACATACGGCACGGGGAATTGCCGGGCATAGGCCTGTGGATTTGCAGGAGCGAGAAGGAAACCCTTCCATCCTACGTGTTTCGTGTGCGTGTCACGTCGAAAACTGCCGCCAGTGAGACATCGCGCCACTTAGTGGACCCCCAACAGGGGGAGAAGTGTACGTTTTTGTTGGTTCAGAGAAGGCTCTTTCAAAAAAATCTGGGGGCACTCAGACACAATATATCACGGCATAAGGTGTGCTCTGGCAGTTCGTTCCCGGCCTGGTCAGCTCAATCTTGTTATCTGGCGTCCACCTGCAGCGCATGCGAGCCGGGCAAGGCTCGGCAGCTAGGCTAACCTGATCAAGCAAGCCCCTGGCTTTATGTTTCGAAGCAGCGCAACTTGCTTTTCCAAACAGCTCCTGACCCAGGACATGTCAACATAGCCATGGATCCAATGGACAAGTCGAAGCAGAATTCACGCAACTAGGTCCTCCAGTGTAGAGGTTAGAATAAGGGTACCCCTTTTGCTGTAGCCTATTTTACTGTAGTAGGGGAACCCTCCAACAAAAAAGGAACGGCAAGAGGGGCCCTAGCTGAGGGACCTAGAAAACGAGCGCAAAGATCTTCCCCAACCTTAGGCAACTTTTCTTTGCAGGCGTAGACCTGGCCACCTCGCATCCCCGCGAGACTCGGCATGTGAAAACTGCAGCAGGAACGGCAGGGGATGCGAAACGGACGTGCGCATGCTTACGCAGACCATCCATGTTGACAGCGAGGGCAAAACCGAACACAGGAAGGCCCTAGCCTGATCTTTCTCTGCACTGCCAAAAACCAGCAGGCTTGAAGCTGCCACACCACACCGCTTGGACACGTTGAACCAAACAAGATGTTCGGGGAGGGCCTTGACCTCGCGAAATGGGTAAAAAACCGACAGCGTGAGGTCCAAATGTTCAACCACGGCACTGGTAGGCGGAGCGGTCCTGCAAGGCGGACAGGAAGATGCGACATCCAGGTGCTTCTGAGTGTCTGTCCCAAACTAATTACAGCCAGCACTTGTGTTGCACTAATTTAGCCACTGGCAAATTGACTAGTTCAAGTGTGGCAACCTCTCGCTGGACCAACCAATGGTCCCGTTGAATGCGCTGCCTCAAACACATCACGACCAAGTGCGCTTGCAGGATCTTGCAGGCCAACTGTCAAGTCAATCGACGCGCCACACAAAGTCCCCGTTTGGTCGAATCCGCATCTCTTGGGCGCGCAAAGCAGAGAACCCGGGAAGCGGGGTCCTTGTTTCCCACGCTCTCGCCATGTCGCCTCGCGGCTTGCAAACGGACCATTGGGCCCGTTCCCAAAAATGCACACCGGCAGGCGTTCGTTGGGACCTTTGGCGCGAGAAGTCTTGGGTGGTCCAGGAAAATGGACATTTGCCAACTGCGAATGGCCCAATGGTAGGAAAAACCCGCGCGCGGGCTGCTTTCTGCCGCTGGTTGCTCAGGAAACTTTTGGAATGATCAAAACAATGAGCTCATTCCGGAGGGGACCACGTCTGCCTATCTTGTTCCTGACGCCTGGCTAGACAAACGAGGCTGAAATCAGCCTCGGTTTTCCGAGGATGCAACAAGGCTCCTGGGTATCACCTTTGGTTCCAGGGGAAATGGTACAAAGGCCCGGGCCAGATCATCTGAAATCAAGCTTCGTCAAAACAGGTCCAGGCTGATGCAATCGCGTGTCACATCCCAAATCTGGGTCATCTTGCCGAAAAATGTTTGAATGCTTCGTCAACCCGTGCTCATCGCATTGCTTGCCTGCCTTGGTGAGCTCTACACGCCTTCGCTACAAACATCCCAATGGTGCGTCCTAGTCCCTAGCTACGCCAACCATGCCGACACCAAGCTCGGCCAACTCGCCCTCAGAAACCGAGCGGCACTAGCACGATGCGCTTTGGCCGCAGTCGATCCCGCAATAAGCGGCGCTTGCCCTTGGCTAACTGGCTTGCGGCCAACAACCGCGGAGTGATAGCCCTGCGAACATGTTAATCCAGAAGAAGACCTTGTGATACCAGCCTACCAGTCTACCAGGGTAGTGCCACAAATAGGCCAAGGGCAACAATACAAGGCAAACGCACCTTTGCCACTGTTCGTGCGCGGGAAGCATGGCTTAAGAGTTCCAGTCGTCAGCTTTCATATGTTCATCTGTGACGCAGTGGCAGCAGTAGTAGTGGTACTAGCCAGTGATAGCCGCCCAATGTCTACCTCTGATGGGTAAAGCCCGCTACTTCAAAAGGGGCAGCTTTGTATGGATCACATGACAAAACAGAAGGCGCCGCTATCTGATTGTTTTTGACATTTCATTTAAAGGGCTCTTGTGCTTCGATAAGGAGGGGTGGGGGGGAGGGGTTGGTTGTTCCGTCGAAAACGTGGAACAACAAGTCCCCCCCCACCACCCTCCCCCCCCCCCACGACACGAACAACAACAATGTTGTTGTTCGAAGCCACCCGCCCACCCACAACAACCCCCGCCCCCCAACTTGTTAACACCCCCTCCCCTCAACAACAACTCCCCCCCCCCCGCACGTGTTGTTTTGCCCCCCCAACAACAACGACAACCTCCCCCCCTCCCCACTAATCGTTCGAACCCCTCCCCCCCCAAACAACAACTCCCCCCGCCCCACTTGTTTTTTAACCCGCCCCCCGACAACCTGAAGGTGTTCGACGAGACCTCGCACAACACCTGTGCCTGAGCTCAAAGCCAACAGATGGCACCATGGTTGGTATAGAACAACAACCCCCCACCCCTATCGAAGGGGCGTGACACCGCCTGCCAACGCTGCCAAATGCTGGGCGCCACTTCCCAAGAACGCGATGACGTTGGGATGCAAAGAATTGCCCAGCATGTTAAAATTTGAGGATGGCAGTTCTGAAGGTACAGGGCACGACAAGGACGGGAAGGGACGGGAAGGGACGGGAAGGGACGGGAAGGGCGTGAAGGGATGCAGAAGGACGGGAATTCAGGGGAAGGGATGGGAAGGGACGGGCAGAAATGGCAAGGAGCGACAAGGACGGAAAGGGACGACAAGGGACGGGAAGGGACACCTTCGATGGGGGCCCCGCGAATAGACCTTTGCAAGGCGGCCTGCGCGCCGGTTTTGTCTACGAGTTCGGGTCAAAGGTGCGACTCGATGACTCCGACCCTGTCAAGCGAGCGGCTCGATCGAACAGCCCTTGGGCTCAAGGCGCAAGTTCGCTTTTCAAGGTTAGAAGAGTTCGGGCCCCTGAAATTTTGAGGGCCGGGCCGATGAGTCGAGTGTCCTGGCAAGCGAGCGAGGCCGCGAACAAAGTTGGGGCTGAAGACCTTCGTGCTTTTCAAGGTTACAAGGGTTCGGGCCGAATACCTTCGATGGGGTTTAGCCTTCGCCATTAGTCCGGCCAACGGGCAGAAACCCCTGGCGTGGCTGATATTTTGAGGGCCGGGCCGATGAGTCGTAATGTTCTGGCAAGCGGGCAAGTTTCAAGCTTGGAAGGGTTCGCGACCGGGCTCGGCGCCTCACCGCGAAACTGGCTTGGGTGGAGACTCTTTGCGTGGCTGAAAACCTTCGAGGGCCGGGCCGATGTTGTGAATATCCTGAAGAGCGGGCGACGGGGCGACCAAAAAACCGTTTGATTGTTGGCCGACGTTCTTGATTCAAGGCGAGGCTGCGACAAACTCAAGGGGTTTGGAGGGCCCTTGCCCGGAATGGTCAGTTCAAGACAGCTCGGCTGCGTGTACAGTTGGATAACTCTTGCCGATCTGACTGCGAAATGCCGACCTACGCGTTCGCCCTTCACTCCATAGCCTTGCCGAGGGCCTGAATGTCGTCCTGGCTTGCTGGCGCAGCTGTCCTTCGCCGCCTCCGCCAGTTCCGGCCAGGCCCACTGCTGGAGGTGTGCGAGGGCGGCGCAGGCCGCGAGGGGGAGCAGCTTCGCAAGGTGGCTCTTCCAGCTGCGCGCCTTGATCTTCGCATACTTCTTCGCGCTAGACAGGTCCAAGTATCTGCAGCACTTTGGGGATCTTCTCCACACACTCCTGATGTGCTCGGCCCTTCGCGACTCCTGGCACAACACCTGAATCTTGGTGAGTAGTTTGCCGGTCTCAGCGGCGGTGGTGACGTTGAGTATGAGCTTTTGCTGCAGGCGCCCCAAGGTTTCTTCGGCTCGTGCGGCCCGAGTCGGGGAATTGCTTGTGCCCGCATCAAGACCAACAAGCCGTACTTGGAGTCCTCCGCGGCCGGCAGCATGCCGTGCTGACGCAGTGACGCGTGGAACTGCGCCGCCTCCCGAATCTGCGCCGCTGTCCCCGCCAGGTCCGCCGGGGCCGTGGCTGGAATGCCGTACTTCTGCTTGATAGCCGCTGGCAGCTGGTCATCCGCGAACGACTCCTCGCTTGCATCCTGAAGGCCCACGCGACGAATTCGTCGACGGGCCATTGGCTTGCTGGATGGACTGGGTCCGCTTGGAGCAAGGTTTTTGAGAGTTTCTCCGAAGAGGTTTCCTGCATCAGGCACAAGTCACCTGCTTGGGTTGGTTACTCACGATGTTGTTTGTGGAGTTCCGGAACGCACTTCCATGAGTTTTTTGGCTCTTTCAGCCCGTGCTTGGCTCCTTCGGGAGCCCAACTTAGGGCAGGAGATGCAGATGCGATTCAACCTCACGACTATCCACACTTTCCCTCAATTACGGGGCGCTGATTGTGTTCAGCTTTCATGGTGATTTGCGGCGCCTTTCAGGTGTGTGTGGAATCCCTATTGCATTTTACCCGTTCTTTCACTACCTCAACTACTCACCATTTCTGTGTGAACTGGAGTGTTGCACGTAGCCGCCGCGCCCCGCGCTCTGAGCCGCTGCTGCGCCATTTCCTGGTCCGGGCGACGTGTCCTAGACGGACTTTCCACCCCGATCTTGGCTGCGTGAGTTGCTCTGGCACCGATGCCAGACGTCTTGGGCCCCCCCACTGCGTGGGAGGCCAAGGCCGCGCCCCTCTCCCGCCGGACTTACCTCTCGACCCCCCTGCAGGGTGGACCTGCTTCTCCTGAGCTCTTGCTCATTCGCTCCCCACTCCTACGGGGCTTATGCTCAAGGCGCCTGCAGGGAGGGTTTGCAGGCAAAGCCGCTCCCCTCTCCTGCAGGGCTTACCGCCCGCAGGGTGGATTTGCTTCCACAACAACCAGGCGTAAGAAAGGTAGTTTGTGTGTCGCTGCTGAGAATGTGAGTCATGAACAACACCCGGGCGGCCTCACAAATAGAAAGAAAACTGTGCCTCTGCGTGCCAGTTGCAAGGCGCGGACGCTTTCATAGTGCCCCTTTGCGCCTCAATCAAGCGCTTGCCGCTACAGCCCTTTGCCGGGGAGCTGCGGCAAGCTCCCCTCCGCCTGCGCACCGTGGTTGGTTCATCGATCCCGGGTTTTTTGTTAACCCAGGCGGGGGCGCTTCCCGGGATCTCACCAACCGCGACGAGGGAAAGCGCGCAGGTGGCTTGGCTTGAAAGCTAGCGCAAGCGAATTTTTTGGCTGCAGCGCCGGCCAAGCCATCAACTCTTTTGCCCCCAGCTCGGGGGAAGACAAGGGGGTTTAACAGGGTGCAATTTTGGGTGGTAGGGGTGGCCTCATTCCGCACGGCGCCGTTGGGCCCTCCACCCTTTCAGGGGAGGGCCCAGGCGCCCCCGCTGTAGACACCCTAAACCCTAAACCCTAAATGTAGAAAATGTAAACCACCAAATAGAGCTCTTCTCAATGGTGATGAACCTCGACCAACTCCAAACGTCACGCAAAAATCCAAATACAAAGTCTGTGATCTCAAAGGATATCTCAAATATGCCAACTATCACAGATCAAGATAAATCAAACAGCTCGCCAATATACAGATATAACTCAATCTTCAGATATATCAAGTATCCATTTTGCACGCTCGTCTCACAAACCTCGGCTTGAGCCACCCTGAGGACACTGCTGTGGCTGAAGGTACAGTCCTAGTCGTGACCCTGCATCTGATGATGACACATTCCGGCGTGCCTCTGCGGAGACGGTGGTGGAGCTCTCATCTGCTGCCAAGGATCACCTCCAGCCATCCACGGATCACAACTGCCCCTGCCTGATCCCAGGCATTTCCGGAAGGTTGAAATATGCCCTGACCCAAGGTAAAACTAGTCCCAACTGCTGGCTGCACCTGTGGGTTCCCTGCGCCACCAAATGGCATCTGATGACCTCTCAAGTCACACTGCGGTTGGCTCCCCGAGCCGGCCATTTACCTGCAAAGGCATAAACTGATTGTCTCGCTCTTCCCTTCGCCGATCTCAAACAGCGCTGCCATGCCAAAGGCACAAGCAAGAAGTACCCTGCACGCAGAACGAAACGGCTGGGCAGGCACCGGCGACGGCCACAGTAAAACGCCTTCTTCAACCTTTCTGGCTATTCAACTCAACTTGCGTCCGCTCATAGCACAAACAACCCTCCCACCAGCCTCAAACCACCATGCCTTGAATGTGTTGGCGGAGCTGCGCCGGAATTGCGTGAGACTGCCCTGAGCTATGTTTTTGTTGTGATCTTAGAGCCCCGCTCGGGAGATGTAGCACATACGCGCGCAGGAAGCGGTCTTCTACAAGGCGTTGGTTTACGCTTGCTTCTGCATCGGCATCATGATACCCTGAGATTGATTCTGGCAAGAACCCACACCAGCACCCGAATCGCCCAACAAGTGTGCCGGAATTATGACGTGGATCAAGACCAAGGCACCTGCGGGAACCTTCCCGAACCGCCTCATTTCGAAGAAAAGCTTGACAGCAATCCCACGGCTGAATCTGAGCATGTCATGCGTTGCCCTCTTGAAAAGCAACTGTGTTGTAAGCATGCACACTTTTGGGCAACACATAGTTTTGAAGATGAATATGTGGCCGCGTAGCCATGAGCGCATGAATTGTCTGCCAAACGACTCTCAGCTGTGAATGTTCCAGCGGGCTACTGGCTTAGAAGCTTAGCATCCTGCGGCCTGGGCACGGACTTACAAAAAACCCAAGTACTTTTTTACGCTTCGAGTCTTGGAGCAGAGCGAGGCGCATATCCAAAGTCTTTTCTTCAGAGTCAAGCACGTTTTGGACCCTGTTTGACCCCCTCCCCTTCCCCAAACAACACCACCCACTTGTTGTCGAACAACATCGAACAGCAACCCCCCCCACCCTCGCACTTGTTGTTTGACCCCCCCCTGCACTTGTTGTTCGAAGCCCCCGGTCCCCCAAACAACAACCCCCCCTCCGGACCCTGGCATTCTGAGAGCCGCCAAGCAAATCCTGCTCCTGAACCATGAGTTCTATTGGCAAGTCGAGAAAGGCTTGCATCGACAAGGCGGACGCTTACCAAGCCCAGGAAGCGGCGCAAGAAACAGGGAGGCAGTCGGAGCAAGGCCGGAGCGGAGCCGGAGCGCAGCCGGAGCGGAGCTGGAGCGAAGCCGCAGGCCGAAGCAACAGCTGAAGCGGAGACGCAGCAGAGTCGGAGCGGAGGCGCAGCGAAGGCGAGGCAGCGCCAAGTGCAGAAAGCGACGCGGCGCGAGGCCAGAGCGGAGCTGGAGCCGGACCTAACCACAAGGGCCACAGACACATCGGTCGATCCTCTGTGGAATTAAGCCATAAAGCCAGAACGAGGCCACTCTCGTCCCTCCGCCCCAAGCAAACAACAACTCCCCCCCCCCCCCACTTGAACCCACCCCCCCCCAACCAACACCCCCCCACCCCCCCTACGTGTTGCTCGAACCCCCCCCCAGAACGATAACCCATACGGAAGGGGTACGCCACACAAAGAACTCATCATGAAACACTCCAAGATGTGATATTTGGTTGGCCTCATAAAGGGAAGCTTTCAATGGCACCAAAGATTGGAACCTGCAGGGACTACACAAATTCAGGGGCAACACACAGCGATTTTTGGGGTATTGTTTTATTAGTGTACGTGATTTTGTGGGAGGAGTACCCTTGGCTGATTGTTTCAGGGAAGGTTTTAAGCAAAGAACACGTCATGAACATGGACGCCACGAATACGTGCTGGGTGTTGGCTGTTGCGGTGGGTTCAGAAAACAGGGTATGGTCCAAAACATGTTTAAGGGCAAGCTAGGTTTGGGTGCATATCTGGCTTCGGGAGATGTTTAGCCTTATTTGTACGTAGTTCCTAATCATAGGTGGACATGAAACGTAGTAGGGTTGCTACTTGGCAGTCATGGGAGTCCTTGGCTAGAACTCAAGGTGGCAAGAATTGTAATAGTAGCAGTAGCCATGGTGGCACTAGTGCTCGTGCTGATGCTCCCGTTGTTGCTGCTACTGCTAAGGCTGCCACTACTACTGCTACCACTGCTACTTTGCTACTACTACTACTACTACTACCACTACTACAACTACTACTACTACCACTAATACAACTACTACTACTACCACTAATACGACTACTACTACTACTACTACTACGACTACTTCTACTAGTACTAATAGTACTAGTACCACTGGTACGCAAAGCAGCTGTTTTGGTCCTAGTACTGGGAGAAGTGGTCAGGGCAGCTCAATGAATCTGTCGTTGAACTTCAGGAAGCAGCTGGGGCAAATGGCCCCAGCGAAGATCGTAGCTTGTGGGAGGGAAGCCAAAGCAGAAACGCCTCTACAAAAACTGCAGTGTCCTCGCAAGGGGACAGGCAGCTCAATGTGGCAACAGCTTTTCGAACGATACAACTGGCCCCATTGTTTTACCATAGGTTAAAGGGAAACAAGCCCATGATTTGACTTTGATAACCCCCAGAAACAATCAAAATCCATGGCCCTGCAGCAAACTTTGTGACGAGCTGCTTCAAGCCCAGCCAGCCCTTCGGTCTGAACCAAGCCATCTTTCAGCTTCCCTCCAATTGGTGTGATTGGTGGTTTGGTCAACAAAAAACAAAAACATTTACCCTCCACAAGAACCAGAGGTTCAAATCCTCGTTGCGAATCCAAACCACCAATTGAGAGGAACCTGATTCTTCAAACAATCCGAAGAAAACCCAAACCTCGCTGTTGCTCGCGCTGGGGCCCCGGGGCGCCGGGCCATGAAAATCGGCAGCAGCCTCTCCACAAGCCGCTCCAGCTCGGGCGACCGCATCTGGCCTGAGTGCCAGGGGTGTCTGCTCAAGTTGCGCACATCCCAACCTTCAACAGCATGTTTGTCAGTTCACCTGGCCACTGAAGCTGCTCGCAAGTGCAGAGAAATGACCAGTGACCAAGAGCAAGCGGCGAACCGCGTTGTAAACGGTGCACTCTTGAACGCGCCTAAAGCGCAAGGCTTGCCAGGTGTCAAGAGACTGCGCGGTCTCTGCCATTTGCTGAAGCCCCCTGGAAAAAATGAAAACATATGTCCAGTGGTGATAGATTCCCTCTAAAAACCAAGAAGGAAAAATACAAATTCTTAATTTCAGCAAATGGATTAAATGGATGGCCTTCGGCATTGGCGAGAGGCTGATTTGTTCCATCACGCTGGCCACCACGTCGTCTTCCCTGGCTCAGAAAATACACGGACCCTGGTCATGCAGACCGGGGATACCAGAAGACCGGTGAGGCCCAGGCAAGCCTTCAAGGAACACTGCTTTCATCACGCTGCACGTTCATCCTTTGAAATACATGGCAAGATTCAGCTCGGATCAGACTGGGGGGCTTCAAGACGTGGCTGCTGCCAATGTGTAGGGCTGCTTCTTGGACAACTGGCACGACATACGGCCTGGGACAGAACGTCATGGCCATATAAATGCTCAGTTATACACAAACCGATATGGAGCCAATAAACATTGATTACCACACCTACCTGAAAAGGCGATACCCTCTATCAAAAAGAGCTAACACCTAAGAAGAGATCTTGTCTGTTGACCATATATATTGCTGCTTCACGGATTTAATCGTTCTGCCAACATGTTGGTGTGAAAGCGCAATGTTCATACGGGCTGCACACAAGTGACCGACAACAGAAACCAGAAGCTTAACCGAGACAGCGGGTCATAGCGGGTCAAAAAAAGGGCGCCAGGCTGGCGGATGGCGCGAATTCCCTGTCAACTGGCTGGGTTTAGCGGACGAGCAAACGAGCACGGGATGACAATTTACTCACTTACCAGCGAACTAACAAGCAAAATGGAGATGTCCAATCACCAGACAGTCGAGCACTGAGTACGAAGGCACGCATGTGCCAAATCGCAACCAGTAAATTGGAAAAGGTAACTCCCAGTTGCTTCGAGCATGCAATACGAAAAGTTCAAATCCCTGACCTTCCGTGGCACATGTTTTCATGCTCATGGCACTCATCTCATGCGGCCAGCAAAGCAAATCCACCAGCTGCTAATCAGAATTGCCAAATGTCCCGTTTCAAATCGTCGTTCATTGCCAGTAAGCCAGTGTTAAACCATCGAAACCATACTATCCATCTTTCTGGTCACCGTTGAAAACGTCTGACCTGACAAATCCAGTTGAACGGGCATACTCATATCCACTTGCACATCCCTGCGTCACTGACCGGCAGGCAAGGAGACAGCTACCATGCCCCCAGTCCTCGTTGCCGCTCGCTGCACCAAGAGGTGCCGCGGTCGAGGGCTGGCAAACAGAAAGGGCCTGGAGGGCGGCCAAAGTTGAGCGCAAGGAACCCCAGCGCCAAAAGTGTAAGCCGCGTAGCCTTTCAAGAGAGGCTACGGGGTAGGCGTACGGGCTGTTTCAAGCATTGTGCAAGGATGTTTGGAGAATATGCATGCCGACAGAAATTCCGCGGACAGCTCCAATCGAAAAAATGGCTCGCTTTCCGATGGTTTTTTTTGTGGCCGTGAGGCCCTTAGCCATCACGAACAGCTCTGGGGCTTGACGCCTGCAAGCGTCACCAATCCAAAGCCAAATCTGTTGAAAGGTGGAATCTACCTAAATGTCAGCACGGGCGGCAGTCAATTTTTCTTGAGCCAGTATCATGTCGGAATGCCACTACCTATCAACACCCCCCGCTTTGCAGAGGTGCGTTGGTGAGAACAGTACTTTGTACATGTTTCCCCCCCAGGCCTGAAGCAAAGTCCTCTGAGGTCGCGACGATGAAGACGTTGAGCCTCAGTGTGATAGGTGGCAAGCCATGGTGGTTTGAGGCCTGTTGCATCAATGGCCGCTACAACTGCAATGCATTTGGTCTTTTGCAGGAGCATGCCAATCGAGTCGGCCGACCACGACTTCCGTCGGGCAATACACATGTAATTTTCATGTGAGTGCTTGAAACTGAACTCATTTTGTTGCCGCAAACGGAGGTGATCTCACGACCACAGCTTCCGCTGGGCAAAATCGAAATGACAGCCGGTGGTGGCGGCCGTGGATTGACCTACGGCCGCAGCTTCCGCCGGGCGTGCAAACTTGGCACAGCTAATGTTGCGGCATCAATGGATGAAAGATAATAGGTTTCGAACATGACATCACCAATGAAATTTGAAAAGGTCACCGCAACAAAAGCTAAACTTTTCGTGATTGATGCGGGTGCTCACCATCCCCACGGGCCCTGATGCCATTGATCCCATCCATAGGACCACCCGTAATTCCAAGAGCTCCAGTCCTGGCGCCCCTTGTTCTTGCCTTTGCCCTTGCCCTTTCCCTTGGCATAGGGCTCGGGGCGGATGGACCGGGTGATTGCCCTCCACTGAGTGTTCCTCGCCTCGACAGGATAGCTTCTTGTCCGGCCGGATGAGAATTGCGGGATCTCCAGTTCGCCTGTGCTAATCGTTCCTTGGGAGTCGTGCTTTACCCAGGAGGTACGAAGAAAGCTGATCATCACCTCCAAGATGTTCTCGACGCTCCCTTCCGGGACGTATGCTCCGCTGTGCCCAATGATAATAGGCACCTGCTTGCCGGGAATGAAACGATAGGCACACATGACCGCAAACTGCATGATGGTGTAGAATCTCGCATGGTGCGCGATGAAAGCCTCCGTTGACACGTTCAACTCGTGGGGATCGCGCTTGTTGGGGCTGGGAATGAACACCAACTTCGTGCCAGTGTTCTGAGACCCTCCCCGATCGCGCTCCTCCCGTGTGCGGCCAGGGTCTGCAACGATCGCTCGGGCGATCCTGCCTAGGAAATCCAGGCTTTCAGGAGTCAACCCTTGCGTAGCGCAATTATAGGCATAGAACGGGTCGACCGAGAGGCGGTCGGACACCTTCTCGCAGCCCATTGCCAGCGCTTTGGTCAGATGCGTCTTTGCCGTCTTTCTGAGTGACGCCTCGACGGAGATTCCTCCCCGCTTGTCGCCTTCCTTGGCGTGATGCTTGGAGCGGATCCACTTCCCACCGCCCCCCTGGAGGTCTTCCAAGTAGAAGACCATGTTTTGGAGAGACGCGGTATGCTCAAGGCGCACAACCTCGGTGGCGATCCGGGCATCCGTCCACTCGACCATATCTGATCGGCATTCCTGACACAAAAGGTAGCCGTCGATCTGCTGGTTGCCACACCTCTTATTCCAGCACTTCACAACCGGGTTCTTCATCATGGTCGTGAAGAAGAGGTCTTCCCACTTTGGCTCGTTCTGGTAGCGGTTCCGAAGGTTGTTCCAGCCGCGACCATGCCCTTTCTCTCCCCTGGAGAGCTCGGGCACCCGTCGAAGGGTTGCAGGCGCAACCTGATATGTCGGCCCTGCAGGTCTCTCATTCGACTTCCCCTTCCGGGGGGCGAGCTCATCGATCGTGGCAATCTCAGTCACGGCACCAGGAAGCAATTTGCCGTTCTTCGTCCCCTCAACGACAGTCCGCCAATGCCTCCATGCCTTTTCTGCGGTCAGGGTGTTTTCACTTCTGAAGAAGTTCGGATTGGCGTCCTGGGGACCTGGCGTGAGCTCGGATGTCAACGCTTCGCGGTACCTTTTGCGAAGCTCGGGGTACGCACGATTGAAATAGAGGAACTCATTCTTGCGGGTGTGGAAAGCGTAAATAATATATGCATTTCCAACCCAATCGGCAGACATAAACGCCTCATCGCTCGTGAAGAGTCGAATGCCGTCTTGCATCATGAGCTCCGTATCGAAAGCAATCGTGACGGGCCTTCCGGCTCGCGTTCCCGCCAGCTTCCTCATCTGTGCCTATCAGGGTGGCGTGGGGTTGAAGTAGACGTGGGCTCTGCCTGTCGACTTCGGATAGCCCCCCGGGACCAGGCCAAACTTGATAATGCTCTCGGCAGACCTGAGGTCACAGGTATGGTAGAGAACAGCAGGGAAGCCCCTGCGCCAGAGATCCGTCTGCTCGGGATGCCGTACCGCTCTCGGGTATTGCCCGCCCAAGTACTTTGCCGCAGTGAACTCTTCGTCAAAGGAATACAAATTCGTCAGAATCGCCTGCTCAGTGTATTTCCTGGTGAGCTCGTTGTGGTGTCCTTGCACGGCCCTCACCCGCAACGCCTGATACGGCAATCCTTTCCAGGATGCTTCCCCCAATGGAGGGGGTCCAACCATCACGCGGAATCTCCGGGTATTGTTATTCCGGATGCAGATCATCACCTCCCAAGGCATGACATTGGCAATCCGGTCGTTCAAATGCCTGACCAGTGCATCGAACTCCACCGACAAATCGATTCCACGGAATGGTGGGTGTGGTTTCCCGTCTTTGAATGCCCCTCCCCGGAGGAAGTACGACATCTTTTTCGAGATAGCCACAAGCCTGTAATCGCGGTCCATATTGACCTTGGGGACATGCCCCATATCCTCAACCTCGAGCCACTCGCACTGCTCCTCGGCCGGGATCTTCGTGTTGATCTTCCGGGTTTTGGCCCAGTCCTCCCAAAAGATATTTTCCTGCTTCGGGTCCTTCTGCTTCTTCGACCGGGGTTCCCCCTCGGCGTTGCCAGGCGGCGCTTTGGCCTTTGCAATCCTCGGCATCGCCTTCACCTGGGGCGTCGGCCAAACCGGCAGCCATGGGGTCCGACTCGTCTCCAATTTCGATGAAACCAGTCGACTGGGGTTGCGCTCTTTGCAGCAGTTCCGCGCCTCGGTGGCGGCGGAGTTGGCGGTTGCTTGGATGTACTGGTGCCCTCCGTCACGGACTCAAAGGCGACCGACTCCGCGGTGATCATGGAACTCATCCCTGCCGCCTCGGATTCCAATGACACAACCGTCTCCTGGTCGAACAAGTCTCCTTCCGCGATGATGATCGACTGGCCTTCCGGCGCAGCGCGGTGCACTCCTGGGGGCAGGTTGGTTGGGTCCCACCTAAAATCCTGGGTGTCATCGCCCAGCAGGAGCCACTTGTCCTTGTCCTCATCGTCAGGCACAATGGACAACCCGTGCTGTTCCGCTGTGTGGCCAATGTATTGTGACATGGCGATCTCGACGCGGTCTAGCTCGTCGTCGGAGTTCTCTTCTCCCTTGTCGACGGCCTCGAGAATGATCTCGGATTCGTCGACCGTGGCCCCCCGCATCTCGATGGTCATGGCATTGTAGGACTCGTCCTCAGCCACTTTCATCCAGGCGGCCACGTCGGCGTCGATCTCCTCGCCCTCCTGGTCATGGGACCAATCGGGCCTCTCCTCCATCGCAGCATACTCGTGGAGTGCTTTGGCCAGCTGTATGTCATATGCGCGTCATCGTATCTGTGAGCCAGCAATGTCATGACCGACGGGTCGATCGAGTCGATCGCCTTGATGCGGGTCCCATCGTCGATGTCCCCATTCGCAAGGTGTCGAAGGCAGCCGTTCATGGCCTCATTGTAATCGGAAGTGAGGCCATAGTCCTCGGCGTCCGGGTTACTGATGAAAGTAATGTCCCGAACGCGTCCGAGCCCAACAGCCTCTTTGAAGAGTCGAGCTGCTCAAACACGCGGGTCTTCTGAACCTTTGGCCATTCCGACGCGGCCTTCCGGCCCGCCTCCGTACGATTGAACCGTTTCTCATGGATCCATCTGCACCCCACGTACCCATAGTTGCCGAAGACATCGTTTCCTCCCCACAATACGTAAACCGAAATGGGAAGCTGTTTGATGCCCTTCTTGGAGTTGTCCTCGGTGATGAATCGCACTTTGGCCTCCATGGTGCTATAAATAGCGTCAAGCCCTTTTCCCCAATCCATACCGTGGTAGATGTTGCGGACCCCCTTCAGCTGTTCGGCCTGAAGCAGCTCCGCCACACGGTGCTTGGTCGGGAATTTGTCGTTCGGCTATTCGACCATGGCGCAGGAAGAGTCTCCAATGACCAAAAATGTCTTCCGAGGGGCATGGCACAGCGCGAAATTCCGCTGGGGCGTTGCACCCTAGGACTTGGATTAAGTCCCAATAAGCCATTTCTGAGTTGCTCCCGGCTAGGGTTCCCCCCAGCATCACTCCCGGTGCCTGTTCTTGCGATGCGATAGTCCGAGTCACCGTGTCCGGTTCCGGGATAGTCGCAATCGCTGCCTGCGTCTGGAACTGCTTCATCAGCTTGTCCCATTCCACCAAATTGTAGATGGTGCGCTGAATGTCGAGCTCCTTCTCCACCACGTCATTGAGCAGGATATCAACGGAGGGCGCGAGGGACGACATCCTTACTGCAGGAGTTGAATGAATCACTCGGGAGGCTACTGAGATCGAAAAGGCTGCGTGGATCGCATCAGTAAGTTTGAATGTGTAGTTTTCGGTGTTCTTAAGTGATTGGCCCCTACCTTGCGCATGTGGCGAAGTACACCGACACTTGAACTTAGACAAAGTTTTCCCTAACATTCCAACATTGGTAGCAACAGACCAAGGCTTCTTAAGAGGGATGCCGTCGGCGTTCACTATACCCACAGCACATCCATCAAAGTCAGACTTGTCAAGTCCGTGCTTGTCAAGAATGCTCTTCACCTTTGGAAGCTTCCAATACGTGCATCCCTTGGGCCATTCAATGGCGATTGAGGGGTTGAGATGTCCCATTTCATCCAAGAACGCCTCAAAAGACTTCCACAACGTGTTGAACAACTTCCTGTGGTTAGCAACTTTCTTCCTAGCTGAGGGAATCTTATTGTTGATAAAGTTCCATGGTGTACCCCCCGTGCAAGGCAGGCTGGCCCAGATCAGTATGTGTTGAAATTGTTTCGCAAACTCAACAGCAATCTTTCGGTTTTCATTCTGATTGAAATCGTTATTGAGGGTGAACCTGAACACCTGGCATCCAGCTGCAGTGGATCTGCCTACGTCACCTAGCTTTGAATCCTCCCCACAGCACACTTCAATGATGCATCTGGGAGTTGGGCATGATGCCGCGGCAGCAGGTTCCCCTGTGCGTCCGTCCATCCTGGGGGACGATCCGCGATTCTTCGATGTATCTGAATTGAGATCGGTATGACTGATTAGCCTGAGGGCGTTTTTCCGTTTGTCACTATTCGTGAAAGGTTTGGTGCAGATGTCGGCAGATTGCCTGACTGTGTCTGCATGAACCAATTGATAGTGCTTCCTACGGAACTGTTCCGCCAACCAAGCTAAATTTACTCTTTGGGTGTTGTCCGTGTGACGAAATGCAGGGGATTTGCCTGATTCAAGGATCCTAATAGTCGATTGATTGTCTTCGACGAACACTCCTCTAAGACATTTGGGTCCGAACAGTGAAATGCTAGCCGAGCCAATCCTCTCATCTCCCACGTAGTCCCAATCAGTGACGGCTTCCCTGATCTCGGTGGACTCAATTTGGTAGTCAACATCAAACATCCCATATACTCGAAACAATGTTCTTCCCGTCCATCTTTTCACAGGCCTATGGGGTTGGAATCTCCAATCGTCCTGCATGAGATCTACCTCCGCTTTCTCGTCAATCATGATGGTAGTTCTGGATCTACCCAACATTTTGCAATCAACGGGGCAATCTTTGGTGGATTCGGGGTCAAACAAAGCATTCCTAACGCGTTTGTGCACTCTAGATAAAATGAATCTGTGTGGTTCGTAAATCCAATAGTCCCCAGAATCGACTTTGGTTACGACCTTGCCTTCCGGCGGGCTCTTCGTGCTTATTCCCCCCGCGTTCTGGAGGTACGCCCACAGACCGGCAGAAGGAAGTCCTACTGCACGAAGGCTGACGTTGGCTGCCACAACCTCACTTTCAGTGGAACTCATCGACACTGAAGTTTGTTTCTTGCTAAAGGCAGTCAACGGATAGTACGTGTTGGGGCCACGCCCACAGACCGGCAGAAGGAAGTCCTACTGCACGAAGGCTGACGTTGGCTGCCACAACCTCACTTTCAGTGGAACTCATCGACACTGAAGTTTGTTTCTTGCTAAAGGCAGTCAACGGATAGTACGTGTTGGGGCCAACTAGCGCCAACACGCACCCACTTGTGGACTTGCTGTCATGTTCACCGGCGTGGTCTGCATCTGCAAAGATCCACAATCTGCATTGAGTGATTGGATCGCCGATGAAACATGACATTTTTAGATCTTTGGTGGTATCTACATAGCACACAAGTCTATGCAGTGCCTTGTCACAATCGGCAGACCACTTCGTTACTCTTGATGCAAGGCCTTGGACTGCTCTCAGCAAATCGAAACGGGCCATTCTCGCAGCAAAGAGTATTTTCATTAGCACTTTAGTTGCAATGGGTGCCAAAACGCCCTTGATTTCCTGCTCGTTTTCAACGGGTCGAGCAATTTTGTCATCATGAAATGGCGTTGGAACTCTCTTGATTGTTTTGGCATTACCCCCCGCAAGGTCAACATACCTTTCAACACAGCTTTCAAGGAAGGAACACATGTCATATTCAACCACGGTTACCGGTTCACGCATGGCTGGTTGATCCTTCTCTAGCTGATCAAGGTAGAAGAAACCTTGCGCTCGGGCCTCAGACTTCGCCTGAGATTTGCTTCTTGATTTCTTAGCGGCCGCTAGGGCTACCATGGCATCACCTACGGAGGTGTCGAAGAAGTACGAGGTTCCCTGCCACAGGTGCGGCAGCGACACTTTGGGATTCGTAACATCATCCCACATTTCTCCGGCATCCCCTTCCGGGGTGCAACCCCGGTACTCAGTGTACCTTTTACCCGTAAGGCCGAGCTCTGAGGTGACTTCATCATTTAGCCTCATGAGCTTACATCTTGGTTGAACGTGATGGCAGGCCAGGACACCGTGCTCAGGCATGTATTCCCAGTAATCTTGGGTCCGCCTGGCAGGTGTTGCATTCTTCGCTGCGGGGTCGGGCAAAGAATGCTGAAAAACATCAGCGAATGGATGGTCGGTTACTTGCAACCCAAATACCTACCAATGGGCTCAGGCTCATCCATGTCAATCTGGGTTGAGATGAGCCTCCATCCCTCCTTCATGTTCTTCTCCGGGCCTGACATTTTGAAGTCATCAACGTAAACTATCAGCAACAGTTGAAGTTCATGGTGATAGAATAGAGAAGGCCACGTGTCAGGGTATAGCAAAACGAAGTTTACTACGCCCAATCTATAGGTGCAATCGATCTCCCACAACCCCCCGGAGTCTGGATGCCCATATAGTGCAAGCCTAAGCGGCACAACCGGGTCCTTGTACTTTCCAATCCACGACTTCGGCCATCTGGTTTTAGGGAGCCTTACCCAAGTCTTGGTACCGCGCATTAATGATTGCGTGTATGCTTGCTTTCCATCAGCCTGTTCCGTTTTGTAACCAGGCTGGGCACCGTAGGCATCAACAACTTTGCCGGCCTCCATCGTCGCCGGACTCGAACCCAGTTCTGCAAAGAGTGCTGCCTCTGAATTTTCGTCCTTGACGTCATTGCCCTGGAAAACAGTTCGCCCTTTAAACTTCCTAAGTTTATGGCCCTTGGGTAATTCACTACCCTTTTCAACGCAAATTTCAAAAACGCGTCCAACATGAGCTTTTTCACCAGATTTCTTTGCTTCGGATGACACGTGGTCCCATTCCCGAATACCTTCGAGATCCCATGCTTTCTTCACACTGAGCTTTTCCCACTCAACATCGAGGGACTTTTGAGCTTCGGGATTTACGCGAATCTCGGCGGCGTTGACTGGCCTAGCCACCGCAGCATACATGTGTTCATGGAAACCTAGCTTGTGACGGTGCGCCTGCGACAGTCCCTTTACCGTCGGCATGGCGGGTGCCGGGTCCTCTCCCGAAAACATGATCAATTCGGTCAACTGCTTGACTGACAGACCGGCAAGACCTTCCGATCTGCGCTGCTCCTTGGCTTCGGCGGCGGCCGCCTTGCGCTCCTTGCTCGACGCTGGCCGATCAGCTGTGCTTGGCAACGTCTCGACCAGTTTATCCTTTTCATACTTCTGCTTAGCCTCTCTACGCTGCTTCTGAGACATAGATTGCCAAATGAAAGAGGATATAGTGGGTGGTCGGTTAGTCCCTTTGTACTTCCTCACCAGAAAGCCTCCCGCCTCTGAGAATGAGGATCCTTCTTTCGGGATTTCAACTAACCTACCAGTTTTGTGATCAACAGTTTTGATTGTTTCCACCTTGGATGGAGCAGGTTCATCTAGAAGCGTCTCATCTTCCACATCGGCAACAGCCTCCGGATCTTGTCCCGCTCTAGGAGAGGGGCATCCTGAATGGTGGGACCAGATTGGGTTGAAGAAATCTTACCTTCTCGAAGGGACTTGTAACGGTCCTGCATCGGGAAAACAAAGTTTCCATCGGGCCTCGTGATTTTGAAAACACGATGCAACTTCACAACATCATCAAAGTCCGTTTCATTCAGCTCTTTCAACGATGCAACAAGGTAATCACCTCTCCATAGAAAGCCGGGGTGGATAACATATCCCACAAATACTCCCGGATTGGACGTGGGATCAAACTTCAAGTCCTTCTTCGGTTTCTGTCTTGGGCCAATCCAGTAGTCTATGCGACATCCGAACGGCAAGAACTGACCTTCGAACTCTTCTTCGAACCTAAGATTCCAAGGTGTTCTGGAACCAGAAGGTGGTTCACAAACATTCTGAGATAAACACCAATGCCTTGCGGCGTGCGGCCAGTATGAATGATTCAATCCGGCCTGTGCAAGTGCGACTCGAGTTCCCTCGAGCACGGTTCTGATGCTTCGTTCGGCCACCGCGTTCGATTTGTGAATGTATTCTTGACTGAGGACATGTCTCCAGCCCATCTCTTCAGCTGCAGCAATTAGCTCAGGGGCATTGTCGCTATAAAACGTGCCAACCTCGTCTGACGAGGAAGTGAAATGCTGAAACGCCTTCACAGTGGCTTCCGTGTTTCTTTTAGCAAAAGGGTATGCATATTTGAAACCGGTGGCAACGTCACTTATGACAAGAGCAGAGTACTCATCGTCTATGCCTAGTTCCTGTTCGTCTGCAGTGATTATGAAATCGGCTGTGATGTGCTCAGCAAACTTTCGAGCATCAACTTGTCTGGATCCCCCCCGCGAGCGAGAGGGAGACTTGGTCATCTTGGCGCATTTGCACACTTCGCAGAATGGATTCTTTGGCTGGTGTGTCATCAGGTGCTTCCGTGATGCTGCTTCCTGCCTTAGGGCACTTTCTGCAAGTGATCTAGGGCTCTTCTTATCGGGATTGCCAACAACATCTTCCCCTGCCAAATCTTTACTCCCTATCGGCTCAGCATGTTCATTTGGTTTGACTTCGATGGGGTCATCCGCCAGAAGCTCAGCGACAACTCTAGCATGCACCTCAGGGTCCTCTAGAGGGGCAATGCTAGGCGTGTACTCCTCTCCCGCTGCATCTTCAGCTTGCTCGGAGGAGGAGTATGACGATTCACTCGATGCGCTGCTTCTGCCGACCTGACCTTCCGGTCGGCTTGGCGGCGTGCCTTTGGCGGGACATGCCATGGCTGAGTCGCCATCCCACACGTCGTAGTACGGGACATAATCTCGAACTTTGAGATATATTCTCGTCCCATCAGGCTTGACAAAGAATGGCTTGTCCTTCGCGTACCATATGAAGTCATAACCCTGATTCATGCACTTCAAACCTACAGAGAGAACAGATGGTGTTTGTGGCAACAAGTATGGATCCGTGTTCCCAAGGTCACCTGCGGCCATGTTGGCCTGCTTTGACGAATCACTTGGTCCATTGGCAGAACATCACGGGATCATTTGAATTATAGATTGCATATTCGGGGCAATTCGCACGGGTAAAAAGGTCTGTTCCACTCCCAGTGTCGATAATCCATGAACAGTTCGGAGAGAACCTCTTGCTCGCCAGCGCGGGCTTTGCACCCATGTCTCTCGGGGCGCAGTGGTTGCATCCGATATCGCTGTCACATTCGTGTTTGCATCTAGTCGGATGGCCTTCCAATTCACGTCTCACGATGAATGCGAGCATGGTTGCTCCGAGCCTAGCATCATCTATGCTGATTTCATCATGGAAAAACTGATGGTCGATTGGGTAGACCTTTGAATACACGCGCGGTTTGTCCGCGATCTTAAACTGCTCACCATGTGCTGGTATCCGATTCATTTCAACCTTCGAGCTGAAACGCACGCTCGGGAGGGCAGGCACATGCTTCCAGTCCGACATGAGGTTCCCCTCAGCGATAGGGGCGTTCATCATGGAAGACAGCAAGCATCCCAACACACAAACAGCAGCAGGAGAAGGCTTTCCGGAAGACTTTCCCTTGTGACCCTTCTTCTTTTCTCCCTTCGAATCACGGGAAGTGGATCGAGAGGTCGACTTGGAACGATCCCTGCTCGATTTGCGATGCTTCCGATCCTTTCCCTGCTTCTTATGCTTGTCTGCGGATGGCTCCCTTGACCCTGGAACGGCCGGCTTCGGGTCGATGTGAGCAAACGGGCAGTTTTCACCACGGTCACACCTCCCCTTGGGGTAGAAACGGCACTCTTTCTTCCCCTTTGGGCTATTCGTTCGGCCTTTACCCTTACCCTTCTTATGGGGTCCTACCCCTGGCATCGCCCGATGGCTGTTCATGCTTGTACGTGCAATTGTCCCGCCGACACGACCCATACTTGACAAATGCAATGCAAAATCCCTTAGGCACACGTTGGCTCTCAGCGGCGGGTGCGGCTGGCCTACCCCCGTTCTGCCTAGCAACCCGTTCTCGGTTGCGCTCGAGCCTGGCTCGAGACAGGTATTGCCTCACAGATTCAATCAAGTAGGTGTATGAGTGATCGGCGGACTCTTCCGAGGCGCTCAAATAGACATTCAAATGGTGTTGCATTTGCTTACTTTTCTTCAGCTGGTTGTAGAACAGGGCCTCAAGCATGGAGTCATCCGGTGTCTTGGCATTCATCCCTGCAAGGACACCCTCCCAGCTACGCATGAAGGAAGTGAGGTTATCGTTCACGAGCCTCACGTTGAGGAGATCCTCCATGGCATAGGTGGCTCCGTGCTTGATGTTCGTGCTCAGGTGCTCGTGCACCATGAGAAGCACTTGTCTCCCACGAACTGGATTCCTCTTCTGCGCCTCTACCTCCTTGAAGGTGTCGACTTGTCTCGCCAGGTCACCCTGAATGATGTTGGTGAGGGCGGACAGCAACTTGGCGTCCAAGGTGAGGAAAGTACCTGGTTCTTTGAGCTCCTCGATCGTAACGGCGGGCTCCCACACTCTGCTGATCCATGTAAAAGCGTCATCGGGGCGATCGGACGCCGCGCACACGGCTTCCCGAACCTTGATGCGCCAATTCCTGTAACTCTCAGGAAGTGGGAAGGAGGGAATGATAATCCTCTCCGCCTCCTTGACCTTGGGCTTGTCATGGTCTGCGTCCACGGCGCTCGCCTGCTTACCCAAGATCTTGTTGAGCTTCTTGCGGATCACTCGTGCTTTCTCCGATGATGATGATGAGGATGATGATGTTGAGGAGCTGGACGATGAAGAGCTCGGAGAGTCGGAAGGAGACCCACTCTTTCGCTTCTTGTGGCTCTTCTTCTTCTTCTTCTTGTCCTTCTTGCTCTTCTTATTTTTGTCCTTCTTCTTCTTCTTCTTCTTCTTGTCCTTCTTGCTCTTCTTCCCATCGTCACTCCCGTCGTCATCGTCGTCGTCATGATCATCATCATCGTCGGGATCGCCGGCAGGTGGTTCCCCACCGCCTCCGCTCTGGCCTTTACCTGCGCCTGATGGATTTCCACCACCTTCGTTTGGGTCCTGTGCCGGAGATGTCGGTTCGTATTCCTCGGCATCCCCGTCAAGATCATCGGCGGCACCTGGCCCATCACGGCGGAGTTCGGTAGAAGCTGACCTGATACGTACCTTAGAACTAAGATCCAAGCCGGGAGGAGGAAACGTATGTACAGGAGAGGCCTTTGGCCTCAGACCGAAAATCGGAACATTAGAAGAACTACTCTGCCCACTGCGAGATTTCAGTTCATGACGTAGTGCCTCAATGTCCCTCGACTGCTTCATGATAATCTCCCTCATTTCAGCAGCGCTCCTGTCCGCGTCCTCCTTCTGCTTGTTGTGGGTGACTTCCCAAATCAATTTGAGCTGTTCATACTTCTTCTCAGCTTCTAAGCGTTGAGCAACCCACTGCTGCCTTGCCTCGTTGAACTCTCTTTCCTTCGCCATTGCCTCTTGTTGGCATACATTGATGTGGTTCACCGCGTCCTGATAGAGTCGGCCTTTTCCTCAACATGGCCGGCTTGGAGCTGATTGATGATGGCGTCGTGGCGTGCCGAAGCATAGGCAGCCACTTCCTCAGTACTCGGACCTGTGTTGACCACATTCACCGTCTGGCTATGTTGATATATGTTCGGGGCGCTCACATGATGTTGATGAAGGTGAGTCTCATTCTTAGTCATGTGCGCGTGCATCTCTTGCCTAGGTTGATGTCCGGCGAGAGGTTCCCCTCCGCTTCCCATTGAATCCTCCGGAAGGACAACCGAAGTGATGGGCACAAGCGCATCGCCTTGGTCGGACTCAGGAAAACTGCTTCGGGAGCGCTGTGACGGATTGCATGGCGGTTTCCCTTCCGGATGCCCACCCTTGATCAATTCGTTGGCCACTGCTTCGTTCATCCTTGCTATGGCAGGGTGGCATCCGTCGCCGCTTGACGCCATTGCGGCGCGGGTGAGAGCTGACTGTACAAGGTACCAGCGATACGGCTGATAACCTGTTGAAAGGTGGAATCTACCTAAATGTCAGCACGGGCGGCAGTCAATTTTTCTTGAGCCAGTATCATGTCGGAATGCCACTACCTATCAACAAAATCCAAGCAATCCAAAGACCTCAGGGCGATCGCCGCACAAAATTCATGCCGACTGAGCATCCCGGCGCTGCAAAGCAGCCCAGGAGAAACACCTTGGGGATGTCATCCCGCCCACCTTTTCCGAGCGAATATTCATTCACCATCAAGTATACGATCCCCAAACATCACAGTGACGTTGTCTTACTTACTCGAAGGGCAGCATCCAGCCGTGAAATGCATTTTAATTTGCTTTGCGGCTGCGCCTTGCCAAGCCTGATCCGTAAGATTTGGTGTTTGCCCATGATCAGTCCCGCCCACTCCCACCATCAAGGCCACAATGTTACTTAGGAATCTCACGACTTGGCAACCAACCACAATGGAATCCACATCTTGGCACCGAGTCGGGGCGCTACGTAATGCCGAACCGCACAAACCTCAGTAGTTGTTGCATAACCCTAGTTTGGCCCTAGTTCATAGGGTTTCATTCCAAACACCGCACACAAGCGCACTACCAAACACGACAAACATCGCACGGTAGTCCGAGTTTAGCAAATCAAGAATCAAAAAGCTCAAAGGTACGCCCCTTAATGCCCAACATGCCTGATAAGTGTAAGAACGCCCTCTCATCATACGCCTGTTCTGACCGATTGAAGCGACAGCAGTCAAACAAACACAAAATGCAACTGCATCATGTAGTACATGCCCTCATTGCCACGCCATGGTTACATGTTTTCATTGTCAACTTGTGCGAGCTTAGGTGTTCAAAGTCACTGCAAGAAGCGTTCCGAGATGTTCCGAGCATTCCAGCACAGAACGCACGAAAGCTCGGAAAAAGACGCTTGTAGCGCCCGCTTACTTGAAACATGCAGTGCAAAGCCAAGAAATCTTGGCACGGCTTCCACGAAGGAAAGGCCAGGAAACACCTGCGAAATGGGTAAGCCTACAGGACTGCGGGTTTTGATCCATTTGCTTAAGCCCCTGCACAAAGAAAACAAATCCAGTAGCGAAATGGTGTCCCTTTGAAACCAGCAAGGGGAAATAACATAAATATGAATTTCAGCAAATGGACGTTTTCCAGTTTTCCCTGAACACAAAGAACACGGCTTTCCGTTTTTGCACCTGCCCTCCCCCTGGCCCTCGGCAACTCGACACTGGGCCGCGGGGCATGCCGAAGTGCCGGCATGGCTATGGCCACACGGCCGTGGAATATTGGAACGGTATACCGGGGCGGGGGGTTGAGGGAGGGGGTTGAAGGAGGAGACAGGACAAGAACCAACATGGTCGCTCCCTGAGTTCTCTCTCAGCTGGCGTGAACTATAACCAACTGGAACCATTTTGCTGCAGCGCCCAAGTGGTTTGGAAAGCCGAATCGTGATCAGTCATGTGTGGCCGCATTCCGTAGGCGAATCTTGGGCTGGATTCGGTTGGGTGGGTCAGCCTGATGTCAGCTAGCACCAGCGCCGAATTCCAAAAGCCCAATTCTCAGGAAAGCAGGCCGACCTGACTTTTAATGTAAAGGGGGCTGAGTAATTCAATGGCATGAGTCTTGATATGGCTGACCAATTTGCAACTTTTGTTGTTTTAAACGCCTCTGCGTCCGTTTGATCATCGCATCTGCGAGCAAGGTGCTGTGGACACGGACCAACCAGCTGCCAATCGAAAGAACAAATCCACAAGGCGCCACACGCCTTCACACGGCATGTTTCCCTTTTTTTGCACGAGGAACACCACTGGTGGATTGCCAGGCCATATGAAGTCCAAGAAGCTGCCTCTACCCTACCTGGAACAATCATACTACAAGTAGGGAAAGGTCGTATACCCAGAAAGTCTGCTTCCAACTAGTTTTGCCTGAGACTCGCTGTGCACTTCCTGACCCCAACCACTGGACATTTGGCTGATTCACTCAAGTGGTGCAGCGGCGCTTGCCTAAAAAAGGAAGGTTCATTGGGAAAGGGACATCCCTCTCAATGCAACAAAGTGCTTGAAGCACAAAAAGTCAAGAATATATGTATCTCTGTATTATGAATGCAATATGATATCAAAACGCACCTGGGCTTTTTTGAGGGCGGATATCCTCTAGTGTGTCAGCTGCCAGTAGCAAACGGGTTTGCTACAAAGCAACACGTTGCTGTCCCCCCACAAAGCCGGGATGACCTTGATCAAACCAGACCCAGGGACCTCCGACGAGCATACCCCAACCCAGCTAATACCAGGGTTCTTGTGCATGGTGTGCTTCATGAGTATCTTTATGTATCTTTCCCCAAAACATCTGAGTGCATCTTGCTTTGATTGGCAGCATTCCGAGCACGTCCTTGCAAGAAGCTTGGGGCTGCTGCGAAGACGACGACTGTGACAGAGTAGAAATGGGTCTCCTTGTCAAAATGATGGAACCATGGGTGTCCTTTCTGTGGCTATGGCTGGCCCTGGTAGACTATGAAACAACCATGCTTCGTCTAAATTAAGGTGGCTAGAGCGCATCCTGGCCCAATGCATCCAGGATGCGCCCTTGGATTCAGCAAGTACCCTCCCTGACCAATGCGGTCGCCTAGGTGGCGCTCATCTCCTGAACCGGAGTTTGCCCGGATCGGCTTTTTGCGGTCGGGAATGGGAGGAATAAGCCTTGACACCCCCCGGGGGCGACCTAGGGACTCAGGCCTCTCTACAAAAGGTAGCGTGAAGATGACAGAGTGTCCTGCATACTGCATACTGCTAGAAGGACCCGCCTGGACCTGTAAAGTCGCAACACCCGGGCCCAGCACTTGAATTCAATAGGATAAGGCATGGGGAAAGGGGACCTTTCAAGTTCAAGTCTTCATCTAGACTGGTCTTCCCAAAGAGTATCAAGCCCAGGAACTCAGGAAGTGAGTCATTTCTCGTGTTGGCGGGGCAGCCCCAAACATCCGCGTTTGTCTTTCGGCGCGTGCCTGCTTCGGCCATGTGCCCATGTGAAAAAGTCGCTTGTGCATAGGCCAAACCCCTGCGAGCATCAGTGGGATGATGCCAGCCTGCCCGTGCCCCAGCCTGAAGTCTCTCGCATTGCCACTGCATGACCCTTTGCAAGATCTCTGTCGCTTCATGGCATGAAGTGCTTTCTACACGTTAAAGCTGGAACATCGAAACTGTTCAGTACGCGCAGCGTTTGCAGACGTTATTGTGTTGTGTTTGACTTGTTTATTGGTTTATTGGCAAAACGGAGCAGACTTGAACACAGGGGCCTTGCAAATACCAGCCTGAATGCAAGGGTTTGTTGCGCAACCTCATTGTTTTCCTGCATGCATGCGCTGCATGAACTGTCGGGAGAAGCGCTGAGGCCGCTGAGGCGAGTTGACAGGGACGCCTCTTTCAGCAAACTAGACAGCCGTCGGCAATATGTCCACAGGCCGCGAGCTTCAAAGACCCCGCCCAGAAGCAGCTTAGCAACATCCCCACAGCGGGCCTTTTCCTTTTTTATTGGCCGCGACAGCCATGAGAAAGCGACGTGAAAAAGAGCCATATCTCGCTCAAATAATAAGCAGTGTCTACAGCAAAGCAACATCATCATGGTGAGTTTGGGTGCCTTAGTACAACCGGTTGAAGTTGCAACTAGCCAAACAAACCTATATGAGCACCATTGAGCACTGAAGCTCCAACTTTAACCAATTTGCAATTGCTTTTTCCTGCGAATTCCCTTCCAGTGTTTCAACTCAAATGTGGCAGGAGCAAAATGCAGGCCCAGGATGCCCGAACATCGCAGAAGTCTCCTGAGTCCGTATCCCTGCCGCAGAAGCTCGCCGTTTGTCGTCTGTGTCCTGAAGCGGCCGCGTGTCTTGGCGCCAGATGGAAAATGCTTGAAACCAACAGAACCCCACAAGATTGGGTCCATAAGGGTCAAAACGCCAGAGCCCTGGTGGGTGAGGCAATGTCTTTTGCACCATGAAGCAGTGCCTTGGCAATACTCAGGCTCATCCCCACTAAGGCCGTACCCTGTAAAAACAATCCAATCCCGGTACACAGGACGCCTGTGAATCAAAATCAAAGATCAGCACTCCCGGAGAATACAAAAATTACGGACTTCTGGTAGTGTGCAGTACAATTTGTCTCTATCATGCAGCGTTCATTGAGCCAGCTGCATTATGGCAAGCTTGTCATAATCGCTCGGGTGTCGGTTGCTTAGCGGTTATCAATCTGGTTCAGTTGTTGTTCGTTGAGATCGCGCCCCTGATCAAAGCCTTACCTTGGGCCACCTTATTGGTTCACGTGTCAATCTCGAATGGCTTGAGCCACTGCGCGGGCCGTTGACCTGGTCCCCCAACATCCCTCCTCGGGCTCAATCCCCTCAAGTCCACAGCCTGATCTAGCCAACCCACCCGCCGCGCCCACAGTTGTTCACAGCACTGGCCAGCGATCTTGAATTGATTGTAAGTCAAAACCTTTCTAGATTTAAAGCTGCATGCAGCATCTTGCACAGCCCAGGGATGTTTGACTAAGAGACCCTGGGTACAGGCATGGTGAGATAAGCAGGCTACCGCTGGGTCCCGGACATCCAACGCAGTGAAGGGTACCTCATGTCATCTGTCTCTCTCTCTCTCTGCAAATTCTGGCTGCAGCAACCAACAAAAAGACCCATGCAAGCCTAGGTGCCTCGGCCGGGCAAATCCCCTTGCAGGACATACACATCGGTCCGTGGGCATTTTTTGCTTGAAGCGTGGGCTCGACATCGGTCCGCAAACCTGGGCAACTGAGCGCCCATGGAACGGGCCCGAGCGCCTCTCACGATCCTTTCGGAGTGAATGGACCTGTCCCTACAAAGCCTGGAGGCCTGCATTGCAGACTCCCAGCCAAACGGTGCGCTTTGCACGGGCAAGACCCTTCGAACAAACTCATCCAACGCAGAATTCGCAAGTGACAGATGCATGGAATGCTCTTGGTCCCAAAAGCTGCACGCCATGCACGACGCTGCTGTAAGCATCGCCAGCCGCCGCGTCACCGTCCAGCGTGACCTCCTTTGGCCCGCTCCACCGGAGCTTCCCGCGAGCTTCCGGCTTCCCTTGGCAGCTTGGCCTAGGACTCAGTTTCCGTACTTAAAAATGGGCCTTTTTGGGACCATGTGGGACCTTTTAAGACCTTGTGGGACCTTTGAGGATTTGTTGGGACCTTTTGAACCTTGAAACGGTTTCGAAAAAAGGGAAAACCCAAAGGTGAAAAGGTCGATTCGCTTTGGGCAAGACTCATCGGAGCGCGACCTTGATGCTCACGTCGACGATCGCGTCAGCTCAGGGAAATACGCTGTACTGCGTGATCACCACCATGCCAAAGCGGTGTTATTGAACATATTCTGAAGTTCCAACACGTACGGACCGTAGAAATCTCGAAGCATCATCTTCGTTTCTGGCAGCATACTGACCTCAGTCGATCGAGCTGCTGGAAAGGGCTTGCTCTGATGCATAGGGCATGTCTCCTCCCATCACTCCATTGAAAAAGCTTCGCACGCACAAAGGACAGGCCTATGAAACTGTGCCGAATAGCGATTAGCATATTGGACAGGGACTTCATCATTGACAGCAGGTACCCATCATTGTCCGTGGGGCAGAAGACCCTCTACTACATACTATCCGATAGAACGTTCGACCAAACTTCTCATGCCAATAGCGGAAGGCGTTGATTCACGTTTGATCACTCCCCGCAGTAGCATCTGTTTGACGGAGCTTGGCAGGCTGTCTTTCCGGAAAACATCAAGCATGAATGCGAGTGGCTGGATTGCAGCTCCCAGGGGCTGTGTTAAATTTGTCAAGCGCCAAGATGCATCCCCAACAGCGATTTCAAACACGCATCATGTGGGACATGCGGGGCCCCTCAGGCATGCAACCAATATTAGCCTCATAGGCGGGCTAAAACTAATCACAACTAGGCAAACTCACCAGTCCCGACATCCGTGTGCGATCGTTTCCCATACCACCAATATCATCACTCATATCAGTTAAAACGCAGCAGAACCTAGTGTCCCGCCTCCTTTCCCTCTGCAATCTGATAATTGTCTCAATTCGTGGGGGAGGAGGGGGGGAACTTGAGGCAACTCCAACAAGTGCATATCCCGACTAAAACCGTGTAGCTGGGTCGAATGTCACTCGTGCATCTTGGTGTCTTGTCCTTCACTATTGCGTGACATGATGCAAAACCGTGTCCTTGCCTTCCATTTGCTTCCAGCAGTCATCGGTTACCTTCAAAAGCAACAGGGCAAGACGCAACACATTTTCTTAAGCAAATGGAAGCGACCTGTTCACCAAACTGCTTCAAGAGGCTATATGGCCATAGGGCCTTGGGAGCTTTCCACTTGCGAGCCATTGGCAAGCTTCAGCCGGCCCGAGGCTTGCAAATGTAAAGCAATCGATTCAGTGGTCTTGCAGGGACTGCCCAAGGCAAAATTGTTGACTGGGTTTCCGCCTTGTCCATCTGGGTGTGGTTGTCCAAAATAGGGTAACCCCAAAATGGGTGGTAAATGGAAGCAAGGACTAAAATCTGCAAGCTGGTGAAGAAAAAACATGACCCATACCCATCTACCGCAATCCCTGGAATGACCTGAAGCTGTGAAGGGTCAGATTTTACTTTTCGGAAGCCAACCAAATCGCCATCCCCAAAATCGCCGAACAAAATCCGCACGACGAGAGGTGCCACGCGCATTCGACTTCGAGGCGCTCCGTGCGAGCGCTTCGGTGCGCCGGGCGCCCAAAGCCTCGTTGCATCGAAGTCCATCGCCTCAAATCCCATGGCGGATGGGGCTGGGGGTGGATGGGGGGGGGGAGGGGAGGGGGAGGGAGCCCGAATAAGCGATTAAGCTATTTGGGTATGAATCTTAATTAGGGACCCTTTAGTGGGGATTTCTGTCCACGGGAGTTCCCCATTAAAATTCATAGCCATTTAGGCCTCTTTAGGGCTTATTTGGGCTCCCTCCCCCTCTGCCTCCCCCCCGGTTTGTGGGTATTTACGCTGGGGAATCGAATCAGGAATCCAGGCTTTCTTGCCGTCCATCCACAGGAGAGGCCATAGGGCAATGTAATGTTGACCCCGGATTAAAACAACCCCAGTTTGTTGATAGGGTGGCAACTAGTGGGGAATCATCACTTAAAGAAAAACCCGCTATAAATAAACTGGGGTGGATCACTATGGGGTAGGTCCGCTACATTTCAGGGCTCCTTGTCGAGCAAAAGGCACAACTTGGAGAACCACAGGGAAAAGCCACCCACTTGGATCAAGAAAACTGCCACTTGGTTGGGTCTGGCCTGGAACCTATGCCAATCAGCCCCCTCATTTTTTTTTTCCGAGCCAGCAGCGTCTTATAGCACTTGTCCAGGCTGGCTAAACAGGCACCATGTGCTCAATGCACTCGGGACAATGGGGTTGAACTCGCTTCATAACAAGGGCCTTCCAAATGTTGCAGCCCCGCATTGCTCCAAATCGGCGGGGTAAGTTGAACATCCATGATCTGGGTTTTTGCATCGCTTGCCTCCTGCCTTTGGGCACCTACATGGAAGGGACAAGTCTGACTGTCTGCCTGGATGCATTTAACACTCGATAAGCTGCCACGCCTGAACAGAAATCCTTCATGCCAAGTCTACCCTTCGGGCAAGAGCCGCAAACGCCTGGACTTACTGCAGAAAATCAGCTTCCCTCGATTGGTGCTTTGGATTGGGAGGTTGGTGGTGGGTTCACCCCATGTGTCCTCCACAAAAGCCAGCTCAAATTTCAAGCCAGCTCAAATTTCAAGCCACGAATCCACAGCTCCCACCCTTTTCACCTGGACCGTTCGACGCCCCGGTCTTTTTGCCTTGGCGATAGCGCACAGTGTTGGGGGGAGGGGGAAAGAATTGAGAGGGAGAAGGCCCCAAAAACAAACAAGTCAGTGTGTTTTTCTACCTGCGCTGCACTTTTGTTCCAGGCAAAATGCTGAAGAAACCACCGATTCCCCGAAGGGTTCCATTGGTAGGGTCCCAGGTTTGGAACATCTGTGCAAGCTTTTTTTTGGATGCCCTTTGGATTGACGGTGATCAATGAATGTCTTGTCCAATGAGTCGCCCTCCGCTCGTCCTTCCGCTTCGATCCGCGCCTCGTGGTCGAGGCCCGCGAAGTGCAGCAGCCGCGCCCAGGCCGCCGCGTCCAAATCTTCGGCGCGGCGCAGGAGGAACCGCGAGGCGTCGAAGGCCTGCCAAGATAGGTGTCCTTTTTGGGAAAATAGATGGGTTTCCCTGGTGGATGAGAGATAACCACCAGGTAAACCAGGAATCGCCTTCTATTTGTGAAGCAGAACAACCAAAAAGGACACCTTGCGAAGCTCATCCGCGGCGCGGATCTCAGGCGAGCGAGCGGACGGCGCGCTGCGGGATGCGCAACGCGGAGGACGCCAACCGACCGACTTCGGTCATGTGAGCAGCAAACGTGCCGACCAGACCCAAGCTCCACCATCCAATTATTGTGGTAAATCTAGTTGTTTGCTGTTTGAAGGCTATTTTGGAGATGGAATGAATGCGACTGTTCCGTTTGAACGGCCAAAACTATATACATGTTGCATGCAAGCAAAGTCCAAGCAACTGAGTAACTTGTTTGAGAAACTCAGAGGTTGGCAAGAAACAGGAGCCGGACATGTTTTCGTGCCTCGGCAAACCAGCCGAGGAATACACTGTAGAGACCCCGAAGCAAGTAGGCGCCACTGCCTCCCAGGCGAGCGTGCTGCATGGGATCACTTTGCATCACAATCCCCCCTACCTTACGGGGAAGGGGGGTGGGGTCCCCAATTCCATTTATCTAGTCTTCCCCATAAAGGGAAGATGGAACCACAAATGGAATTCCAGGGGTCACCCCCCTCCCCCAATTCCATTTTTGAGGGGGTGATGCATCAGAAAGCGGCAATACGCACAGGAAAGAAAAGGCCAGATATCTCAAGATTTTGCTACGCGCCTCCAGGCGACGATCAAAGTACCAAAATTTACAAGGGACATATAAATATAAATAAATAAATATATATATATATATATATAGCTATCAACATAGGAACCGACCCCTGTGCCATGTCGAGGGGCTGCGAAAGTTGCCGCAGCTCAAGCTCCGCTCGCCCTGGCGCCAGCACTTCCGGGCCGCACCGCGTCCGAAAGGTCCAGGTCCGTCGCCCAGGCACGCGGTGAAGCGCTGAGCGGCGCCAAGGAAGAGATGATGCATATGCTGGGGGCTACCACTGCCTGAAAGCGGCTGGGATATGGGCGTGGTCAATAACCCCAAAACGTGCCCAGGTAAATGGAAACATGGAAAAACCTGCGGTCCGATTCCTGGTCCACTGGTGGTTCAAGTTTGACCCACATATGGCAAAAAAACGCCCAAAACTCGCCGAGCAAGTTGCGACTGACCCGGTGCTTGCCGACTGCTCCCAACAGACTCTTGCAGTCAAATACATGTCCCAGCAACCACGCTTAAAAGCAAGAGGCTTGACTCCCAATGGTTGGCAAGTTGTACATGTTTTTTGCAAGTTAGGACCCCCGCTCACCAAGTCGAAGCGGCAACCACATGATGAGCCGACAAGATCAATCATGGCGGAGCTCATGCCACAATGCATAACAAACCACAAGGCTACACTGTTTCCGACCTCTCACAACAACAAACCTGCAAAAGCAGATGTGGGCACGCAACAAATCAAACAAAATACATCATGCGAGCAGTATTGTCTGATCCTGCTGAGCTTGTACTGCTGGGGAGCCTGCGCTTGGCGAGCGGCTTCACGGACGGATTGCAAGCTACGTCGCCCTCGCGAAGTGGCCTTTGTCAAACCGTTCGGACGCGAGCAACTACCTTCGCGGACTTGCTGGGAGATGCCCCCTGAAACCAAGATCCATTGCGAAAACAGTGCCTTCCTGCGGATGCCAAGACCGTAATGCATGCCCTTCGCCGGCACCAATGCCATGCTTGAGTACACGTGACGTGCGCGTCGGTATCACAGAGCTTACGCCTACACTGAAGTTTTGGCCTCAAAGCGCCTAGAGGGTTCGCGGCTTGCATTGCATGCATTGATAAGAGGATGGAAGGGAAAGGTGGCGACAATTGTTCAACCACTCATGCCGTAGGGCCTACCCTGACACTCGCGATTTGTGCCGTGCGCGCGCGCGTGCTGCCGGGCGTGCGCTAGCATATTGTATCCCACACTCACCTGTGTTGTGCGCGTGCACGCGCGTGTTTATAATTGTAGTGCGCTCGGAGTCCGTACGTGCGGGCGGGCGGGCGTCTTTGTGTGTGTGATTGCATGTGTGAGTGTATTCCTGCAGGCATTCATCATTGGCATCCACGGCCAAAAGTGTGTACAACCTCTGATAAGCAATACCTCCAGTATGCAATTCACGTAAGTCCCTGGAAACAAAATGTAAATTTCCAGCAGTGACACACCCAGCTTCAAACCAACAGGGGAACACAAACAAGCAGGGTTCTGACTATTTCAGGGTAGGCTCAAACCCAGGGGTGGTTCATTCCCCCCATTTGGGGAGAACCCCTGCGCTTCGGGTAGCCAAAAAGTGGAACCCTGTAAACACATTTATTCGCTTCAGATGGAAGAAAAGTCGAGCCTCTGGAGGTCCAATGAAGGCTTCAGCATGCAGATCGCTTCCCGGCGCCCGTCAAACGCCCGCGTCTTTTGGCAGAGAAGCGGGCCCTCTTTGTTGCTGTTGACCCCCCTGCAAAAAGTTTAGCTTTTTTGTGAGTTTTGTGGACAACCCAACTTGATTTCCCAAAGAAAGTTAAAGCCTAAAGATCCAACCCAATAGCAGTCAAGATTATAGCCACTCTCCTGGTGCCCCTTTGCTACTATCCAAAACCTCCGCCCAGCTGCTATTTTGCTTTGCTCGACATACGCAGGTTTCATGGATCGGTGAGACTAGGTTGATAGGTTGATAATCTAAGCCTTGGATGCCTTGACCATCGCATCAATCATCAAATTCGAAGCCGTCATCATATTCGAAGCCGTCATCAAACTCTAAGCCGTCAACTGGCACATCTTCATAAAAATCATCTGGCGGATTTGCCGCCGTCACTGGCGTGAGCTCAAGCATCAGCTTCTCCCATGGCTTCCCGAAGCGAGCTCTGAGGGCATTGGCTATGGCAGGCACTTCCGGGACCAGGGCCTCGTCCCGCACCATGCCATTTCCTTCGCCAACCTCCTCCTCGCTCAACCTGTAGTGATTCAAGGAGGCCACGCCTCGTTTAAGCTTAAGAGCGAAGGTACCTTCCGCCCAACTTGTAGGCCAGTGAACAAAGACAGAATTCACCACATCGGGGTTCACCACGTATTTAAGCAACTTCCGTGCAACCTTACGCTCCCGCAGCGTAGATGTCGTATCCAGCTCCGAGGCGGGTGAGACTGCGAACTGGTAGCGGGAAAGCATCACCGCATGGACCTCGTTATGTGTCAGCGATGCCTCTGCAGCCACCTGGTCCCAAAGATTAGCCATGAAGTTCGGCCCATGCCACCTGGCCGGGGCGCCTTCTTTGACGATCAAGTACTCATCCCAATCGATGGTTGGCAACACCCACCGGGCATGATGCTTGGCTCGATAGAGGCAGTCGTTGGCCACCCAATTGTGTGTTGAGTGATGGACGGCATGATAATGTTCGAAGTGGGTTTTGACGGGAGTGATGTGGATGCGGGTCGCAAGGCCTTGCTCCAAATATGGTCGGTACACCCGGAGAAACTCCTCGTCCATACCATCTTGGGTGTACAACAAGAAGTGGCCAACGCCGTGCATCAAGCTGTACTCCAACCACTGGGGCGCTCTGGTGCTGGTGGGCTTCATGCCAGGTTCATTCCAAGCCACGGCGATGCAAGCGATGGCCCCATGGCGGCCGAGCAGGTTTGGGGTTTGTTTTGTCCGGATTTCCCCGAGCTGCATGCCTTCCTCGCTTTGCACTATGAGGTGATAGTTGCCATCTGCTGCCTCTTGCGGCCAGGGGCAATGGAAGGCAATAGTCCTCTTCATCCTGTCTATCTCACCACCCCACAGCTTCAACGCAGCCTTATGGCTTCCGTCCGAAGAAGCGCAGAATAGCCGGTGTTTAGTGGCATAGTCCCAAAAGCCGTGGTGGTAATCATGAAGCAGAGCAATGTAGTTGGTCCCTTTGCCGAAGACGGGAATGGCGCTCAAAAACTGAAGTTCGACATCGCCCCAAGGCATTGGTGCCGGTGGCACCACTGTGGCCAGGTCTCGAGGGCTTTGCCACGGACCCGGGCGGCTCGGAGCTCGCGCCTGAACCAGCCAGGCATCCTCGCAGTCCGAGCAGTTCTCGCCGCTGCCGCGGCTGGCAATGAGGGTCAAGGCAACCAGGGCGAAGCCCATGGCGCGGACGCCTAAGTGAGGTTCAATCTCGAATGGCTTGAGCCTCTGCGCGGGCCGACCTGGTCCTGGTCCCCCACATCCCTCGGGCAAACTCCCGCATCCAAACCCAGCCTGAACTCGCCCCGCCCAGAACCATTAGAACCCGAAACGTCATACTGTGGGTGGACGAAATCCTGCACCGCTTACAGGGGAAATCATTCCAGGGTTTCTCTTTGGTGGTGCGAAATGGATTTCGTCCATCCACAGTATTGCAACAGAACAGCATTTGCCCTCTGCACCGAGCTACCAGAGCTTCGGCTGCGGCAGCTGAGGCTCACCGAGAAGAGGGCGAAGTTGTAGTCCGACTCTGCCCGCCGCACCGGGCTTCGCAAGAACGCCACGAAGCGCGCGGAGGGAAGCACCGAGCGGATGACGTAAGGGTTCGCCTCCCATGCCCACAGCGGCCATGCGACGGGAAGACTTTCATGGGCACAAGATGGCACAAGATCTGGATGTTTGCACGCACGATTTGAAAATTTGCACAAGAGAAAGCTTCACTGAAAGGGCTCCCAATGCAAAAATTCGGAAAGACATAATTCCAAGAGAGCCGAGCCAATTCGATTGGCGGTTTCCCATCGGTCCATTTTCCCATTACTCAGACTCAGGCAGCTTAGGCCTCTGGCTTATGACGGGCTAAACCGGACCCGCTGAGAACAAACATGCCTAGATCATCTCGAATTGACACGTCAATCATGATTTCCGAGCACACGGTCAGGTCACATACCCGGCTGTTGACACGTGAGAGAAAAACCTCCAACCTCGGATTTGCAGCTCTGAGAAACCACCATGATGTTGAGAGTCTTTCAGACATGCATATCAGGTAACTCACCAAACGTTGCCTGGGAAATGGCTGAAATCAGCGGAAAAGTGACCTGCATCGACCCGCTCAATGGGACCGTGGTGTGGCAAATCGGCCTCGAAGTTCAAAGGCGACCAATCCACGGAGATGGCATTCGTGTCCAGTTTCTCTGCAAGGGGCTGATAGAACCTGGGCAGCTTTCACAACCAGCTGAGAGAAAGCAACCATGGCAGATCCAAGCCCAAAAACAAAAACAAAATAAAACGGGTAGTAGGGTAGCTTCTGGCAAAGCAAGACATGGGTGCGGCTTGATTATGGCTCAGGTGTTTGCTACCCGGGTTATGATTGTGGCTCGCATGAGACCATTTTTTCAGACCCCAAAAACCAAGAAACCCGCCGGCCCCTCGGATCTCGGATACGAGGCACGAGGTGTAGTCCTCCAAGGAGAAGCTCCGGAGGTTGGGCCAAAAGCTCGGCTCCTGTCGCGCAGTCGGGACCATGCAACGTTAAGGTCCCTTTTGTTGCAAAGATGCAAACATCTCTCAATGAGTCTCAAGGTCCTTAGTTCAATGAAGAGATCATAGTGTTCTGAAAAAAAAATATCTCTTGATGACCTTTTCGGCCACCGCTTGCGCTTTCTGTCTCCAAGGCAAAGTCCGAGAAAGAGGCGCCTTTGTTTTGCAGGTTGGCCCCTCCTTCTCACACCACCACTGCGGGCGCGCTCCGCACAGCTTCGACTTTTCGGCCTTGCCGGGCACGACCTGCGCAAGGCCCAGGAGACGTCGGTAGAGGTCTGTGGTGCCGCTCTTGGGGGGCGCCAAATTCAGCAGCTGCGGCAAGCGCCTCTCAGACGCGCGCCCATTTCGGTTTTCGCCACCCCCAAAAATGAGCACATGCTTCCAGTAGCCGACAAAAGGCAAAACAGATGTGTCCAGGCCAGCCACCTCGGTTCTTTGTGCCAAATTGAAGGTAAATCCTCGTTTCCAGTCGCGAAATCCTTTCCCTTCAAAACCAACAAGGGGACCTCTATGGAAAATAGAAATTTCAGCAATTGGAAGGTGATGTGAAGCCCGCACTCCCCATGCTCCAAGTGATCTCCAAGTAACTGAAACTGGAAGTGGCATCAAAAGCAACCTGTGTTGGGACTTGGGGCTGGGGACTTGGGGAGGGAGCTGCTGAGCTGCTCGCAAGATTTCCTCTGAGGCATGAGGAGTTTACTGAAGCGTTGCAGGAAGGAGCAAGAGCGAACTGGAAAACTCGGACCGAGGCGGTCCGAGCCTTCCGAAAGCTCAAGGAAGCGTCAAGAAACACAAGCCCAAAGAAAACAAAGATACTTGGCCAGCGCAAGCTTCAGGCCAATGCCAGCCTCCGGTTCATGCAACTAAAGAAATAAATCCGATTGGAGCTGAAAAAAAACCCAAAGCTAAGGATGCCAAGGTTCAAAGTCTCACTTGCCCAAAGGACCCAGAAATAAAAGGTTAACCTTCTGGCACCTCCACTAAAAATGGACCAAAACGGGAAAGCCAAAAGGTCAAAAGGTCGATTCGCTTTTGGCAACTGAGAAGTGCAATGCTCATTGCAAGCTCTGGCGACACGCGACACAAAGGCGGCCGGCCCACTTCCCGCCTCGCTTGGAAGGCCTCTATCGGCGTGCTCGGGCCGAGCCAAGTACCGTTGCACTCCGCCGCGCTGACCGCATCCAAGCAGGTCTGACCGGATTTTGGGGGCTCAGCTCACTTTGGTCCAGGTCCTTTGGGGCATGCTTTGAATCGATGGCTCCGTTAAACCGCATCTACCTTGCGGCTTTTTGGGGCTCAGCTCACTTGCCTACGGCGCCAACGGGCATGAAACAAGGCCAGTGCAACCCAACACCGCTATGGATACGTCACTGGCATGCTGTGCGCGCACCTGCCTCGCCGCTTTGGCAAGAGAAAAGCTCCCGCCAGCATCGGCCATCGCTCGCAGGTCGCGCAAAGTGGAGAGGCCAAAGCAGACTGGCCACGGCCGCCAGCCTGGGCAGCCGCAAGCGAGGCGCGCAACAGGTGGCCAAGCTGAAGTGCAAAGACTGCAGAGCGAAAGGAATCATTTATTAAGTAACTGCAACACATGTCAACTATGAGAACAGGACGCTGTTCTAGTAGCCCACTGCCACAAAGTGACACACACACACAGACATACACATTCTGAGTTTTGTGTAAGTATGATAATTTCACTACCAGTATGTTGTTGAAATACAGTTCATGACTTAGTGTGCTTTTGAACTTGAATGATCGTTTGACCTGAGCTTTTGGGTTTTCCAACCTACCAATTGGGTCTTCTTTGGCCACCACGGCGCCGCACTTCCACCCCGGGGTCCGCGTCGTTAACAACCGATAAACGTCCAATACAAAATCCTGCTTTACTTTCGCCTCATCCCCTCAAACTTTCAGCACCAACCAAGCGAAACAACTTCACATCTCAGCTGGTGGTTTGGATTCGTGGCTTGGTTAGTGGCTAATCGAAAAAAAGCCTCTACAAAAGCCCGGGGCGCGAGTCCAACGCCAAACCACCACTCCAAATCGCCAAGGAAGGGGAACCTAAACTGGGCTGCCCTCAGATCCCCCCGATAAAAGTGAATAACTTTTGGGTCAAGTGGAAACTACCACTGAACACTCGAAGGCTAAAAGGCTAACGGGATGGCTGCGAGCCAGTAAAAATTCCAGGCCCCATCTTACTTGCCAGTAGTACCTCCCGCCCTGAAGCGCCGAGCCACGCGAGCAGCGCCAGCTTCCGGTGCATTGGCCGGAGCAGGTCCCGCAGGAGCTTCCAAACCACGGCCATGGCATTTCCGCGGAAAAGGATCGGAATCCCCGAAAAAAATGCCCCAAGGAGTGGACAAATCAAAGGGAAGACGTAGTAGAAACCAAAAAAATACCGGCCCCTACACACCTAATGGCTCATGATTCCTCTGGCCCAGCGTTTTTCTGACTTCACAAGTCGAAACCTTTCCAGATCTAAAGCTGCACTTTGCACGAGCCCATCTTCAAATCGATCCAAAAAAAAACCCAACTCAAAGCACTCACGAAGCTCCCTGTTTTTGGGCTTAGGGTGCGACAGAAAGGCTCCGAGCCTTTGGTTCCGCATAAATCTCTGCAGCTTTCACCCATGCTTTCCAGCCGTCGCCGGCAATTTCAGTGTTCTCAGAGCGGAAAAATGTGCCTTTTGGCAAATGCTGGTCTCTGTCCGTTTTTTCTGCCAAGCTCACCGAAGAGAAATGCTGTCCCGAGGCGGGCGCATTGCTGAAGAAGACCTGGGCTCTTGAGTTTGTGCGCCTCAAAGTCGGGAACCAACAAAAAGCACGCCCGGGACTTACACACATGGCTGTGGCTCACAAAAATGTACCAAAATTGCACCTTGGCAAATGGAACCAAAGACTAAAACCTGCGTAACCCTAGCTTCTTAATGATTTCAGCCACACCCACTTGGTAGTGGATGGTCCTCATTTTTCCGGAAAACCATCGCCCCCCCCCCCCTCCGACTTCGCACCATGCTTCCAAGGAGCTCGAAGGCCATGGCAAACGGTTAGGGTCACCTCCTCAAGCCCCCCAGTGTATCCTAGTGTAAGCTATCTGCAAGCATGGGTGTCCTTTTAGGGCAAATAGATGGCCCTGGTAGATGAAGCCTATCTAAGAATTAACAAATCTGCAAGTCGTAGAAATGAACCTGGAGCGCTGACAAGCCACGTGCTGCCGGAGGGCGCGCTCGAAACGTCTGCTCGAGACACCTGGGACCTCAAAACGCCCCGCTTGGAATGTTCCTTGGGGTTCCATGAGAGGTTGAAAGAAGAGTCCAAGGCTTGCCAAAAGCAAGGCGCTTGAAGACTGCGCGCATTGCAAGAAACTCAGAGACGCAATGTGGCGTAGCAAGAAGTCCGGGGCCGCAAAACATATTAAGCAATCATATGGGGGTGAATTTTAATCATTTCGGTCGGGATTTATGTCCACCAACCACTTTTCAGGGGGCTCCCCATTAGAATTCATAGCTGCATATATGTATACATACATACACACAAATAATTCTTGACATCATGCCAACAAACACAGTGCCAAGATGTGCCATCCATTTGCATTCTTTCGGCAACTCGAAGTGGTTTCACGACGCACAGGATTTATGAGGATTTGAACATTTGTTGCCTGTCGTCTTTTCAGGTAACACTGAAACTCCAGACAGACGTCGGTCCTTCCCACTTTTGGAAGACACTCATCTGCAAAAAAGATGCGATAAGTCCAAAAGCTGAATTCAGGATTCCCCTGTCTCATGATGAGCTGGTTTTCCCCCAAGTGAGCTCGCTATAGGCAGACTCATGCGGCTGGCTCGCGCTCGAAGCCCCCTTTTGAGTCCGGCCAAAGCGACACCTCTCAGCCTGGCTGGGAATGGATTGTGCCTTTGGGCGACCTTGCGACTGGCAAATGGGTGGCTTGGGTTTTAGGGGGCCCGCCAAAAAAGGAGGTTGCCCTTTTGGTGTCCCTTTGGAAACGCCCAAAAAAGGAGACGTTCAAAAAAGACACACCCAAATTGCCAAATGCCCTGACCCAACTCCGCGACTTTTTGACAGCACGGGCTGTGAGACTTTTCTGGGAAGCCTGATTGGATGGGAGGATCATGCACGTTTCGCAGAATTCTGCCAATAGAATGCACCAAAACCCATTGGGTAAATTGGCACGCTTGAGGTACACTCAATGGCGATCCCCCGCCCCTTATGCATCCTCCGGTTGAAAGCTCATTCAGCACAGGCCTATGACGCCTTTAGGCACTCAGCGGGTAGCGGTACTTGGCCTGAGAAGCGAAAGCATTGCGATTTCGCATGCGTTGACTCGCAAGACCCGCATGGGAAGAAGCAAGGCGCAGTGTGATCTCTGGTGCTTGCAACACTTCCCTTTTCTGCGGAAGGCCCCCAGCTCAACGAAAGACAGGGCATTCAAATGCAACGCTTAGCGCAGATTGGCTCCGGCGGCGCTAAGTTTGCGCAAGTCCCGGCACGCGCCGGCACGTTTTCATGCCAAGCTGCCGGGATGGGAGGCTGATGGCTCCTTGGCAAGCGAAAGGCGCGATCAGCCCGGCGCAACTCAGACGGAAAAGGAAACGGCAACCTGGAGGAGTTAGTTTTGCCTTTTTTTCTTCGTGCATGAGGTTCTTCCTCCCTGTGACTCTGGGTATCTCAATGGAAAGCGTGTGTGCGTTTGGCGGGTTAGCCTAGAGTCTGACAAAGATCCAACGAAACTGCAATCTTTGGGGTTGGGCCCCTGCGAGCGGCTCAGCTCAGCTGCAAGCAGCCCTGCTGGCTTCAACAGCCCCGCTCTATAGAAAGACATGAAGGTTGGAGCAAAACAATGGGATCCCATTTTCGGGTAGGTGCGCCACCCATTTTACTCTACTTTAGTGGGGATTGGGATGTTCACTGCAGGTACGATTTGGATTTTGACCCATGGCCACATGAACGTTGGAGCAAAACCATAACATCCAGTCCGGACATGGACAAGAACGCAGCCAGCGTGAAGCTCGAAACTCGAACCCGCCACCAGAATGTGACACGTCAAACCGGAAAGCTTTTGCCAAAGTCTTCAGACTCAGAGGGAAAGGCCGAGCATGGCCGAGCATTCAAGACTAGTAGACTAGGTCCTCCAGTGGAGAGGATAGAATAAAGGTACCCTTTGTTCTGTAGTCTATTTTAGTAGGGAAACCCTCCCCCCACAAAAGGGGAGAGAAAGGGCACTACTGTGGACCTAGTAGCTTACGAAAGCTATACATTTGTACCAAAACGAGCCAAGTGAATGCAGGTGCACGAGGGTGGTCACAAGCAAATGTTCTAATGGTTGATTCCTTTTCCATTCTTTTAAACCATCGTTCTTTCAAAAACCGGATCTGTTTCCCCTGAATTCTTGATGGTTTCCTGAAAAGAAGGATCCCTGGAAAGAATGGAAATGGAAGGTAGCCCTAGAAATGTTGTCCAGGCCTTCCGAAAGAATCGGCGCTTCAGGGCAGGTCGTATTAGGTAGCGCGCACAGCCTATCCAAAGGAAGCCTATGAGCAAACACATTTGGCCATGGGTCACAATCCAAATCGTACCCCCAGTGAACATCCCAATCCAACCACAAAAATTGACTAAAATGGGTGCACCACCCGGATCCCATTGGTTTTGACCCACAGCCATTTCGGCAATAATGGGCACCGGCAGCACAGCCAGGATAGCCAATCACAAATAGGCTCCAGCAAGGGAACCCTCCAAATGGTTCAAAGCGGTATGTCTCATTGGGCCAAGCAGACAGGGCCTCTTTTGTGACAAACACACAGAACCACACTAGCTCCGCCAATTCAAAGCGATAAGCAAGGGCTGGAATCGTGGAAATGATACCCACGATTCCAATCCAGAAAGAGAGAACCACAAGCTAGCTTCAGCACATAAACGCACAGAAGCACAGTTCCCTGCGCAAAAAAAACAGTAGCCTAAACAGGAAGTCTTGCAGATGTCCACGGGTCGATCATTGTCAGGCATGACCCCCCCAAAAAGGCGACCCGGATGCTTTTGTTTTTTTTGGCTTGCGCTTGCCATTGGCGGCCTGCTTTGTGTGAATGCAATACATTACGCCCAGCGTCGCGCGACATGTCCCCGTTTGCAGCCAAAGATTCGGGATGGGATACAGCTGCGCTGGGTCCGCATCATGATACCACACACAGCCATGGCAGGTCGTGTCCGGAAACCTCTCTGAGAAGGTTTGGATCAGCTTGCCTGGCAGAGGATTCCCCTGACCGAAAGTCACAGCTTTGGCATTGGCAAATTTCCCTGAGGGTGCATTCCTATGTGTTCGGGGTGGCGGGTGGGCTTAGGGTTGATGGGCGTGCATGGAACTCTGCCGGAGGACGGAGACAAAAAAACCCAAGCCTACAAAATAGAAAACTGTAGTCAAAACACACATGGCCCAAACAGGGTCACGCTGTCTTCTTCTTTCCGGGCCTTCCACGATTCTTGTGATTTCAAAAGGGCAGTGTCAGATTTCTGTGCCGAGCATGCACGAAAGCAAAGCTTCATGTTTACGCCATTTTCTGACACACCCTCGTTCGAGCGACTTGGCAGCCTCTCATTCGCACGGGTTCAGCACTCCCTCAAGCGCTTGGTTCGCACCCTCGCCTTCCTTTTCTGGCACGCGGTCGTTGTAGTGCTCCTTGTGGTTGTGCTCAAAAGCCGCAGTCAGCTTCTCCGATTTCCTAGCAAGACTGAGTGGCCGCAAGCACTCCACTGACGACTGGGGTGGGTAATTATCGGGACACGTTCGGGGAATCAGTGTTGGGTTGCGATGGTCCACAAGATTTGTTTGTTGGTTGCCATGGTCTCAAAAGCTACACTCGGCCACATGTCCACCGCCAGTCGGCATGCCATGGGGCCCCAACTGCGGTGAAGTATTTGTGTGCTTTGGTGTGCCTTTGTGCACCTTGGTGCGCATTGCGAATTCAACTCGTTCTGCGGTGCTTTCTTCGCTGCTGATACACACCATTCCGAGCATAAGAGCCATTTTTGAGACAAATGGACACATCAACACAGCCTGGCTGAAGGCAAGGGTGCTGTCTCTCAGTGTTTGTCTCTTTGTTTTGCTTTGTCTGGTATGTCTCTGCTCTCGCTCTCTGCCCAACTTCGAATGCTCCCATATTCCGATTTCTGTTGATGCTTTCTGCAAACTGTTGCTGGTTTCTCGTGACCATGGGCGGCCAATTCCTTGGACGTTGTGTAAATTTCCTGATGTATTTATCGTTTCTGCCATGGTGCTGAAACAGTTCCTTTGCTGCCTCAACATTCCTCATCCTTCCTCATCCTTCCTCATTTAAAGGTCAAAGCATGCTTGTCGGCTTCGCGCTCCCGCTTGTAATTGCAGGAGCTTGAGGTCAAGTTCGGAACTATGAAGTGCAAAAGGAGGCCTTCCCGGCTAAATGCACCTCGGTCGTGGCAGAGTAGCCTCTCTGCTTGGAATGCTCACTTGGTTGCCGGTTTTTTGTTTCCGCGTCGCATGGCAATAAAAACTCAAGCACGAGACAATGCCAGAGCCGCTGGGATCTTAGACTCAAATGCCAAATGCCCAGTGGCCATGGGAACAAAAAGCGCATCCTTTTTGGTTGGTTGACTTTCCCTTCCCCCGGAGAAAAAAAAAAAAAAGGAGAAAAGAGAGGCGGAATCCACTGGGCAACTGGGTCGAAACATTGGATTCGCCCGAGTCCTCTCCGGCTCGTCGGGCTTCTTGGGGCTCAGCCAATGCTGTGACACCTCCTCCCAGGGGTAGACCGTCCAGCCCCGCGCGAAGAGCGCCACCAGCCTCAACCGAACAGACGCCTTTGAAAGGAGAGACTCGCCTCTTGGACCCTGTGACTTTTGGTTGTCAAAACCGTTTCGGGATCCCATTTTGGGGTAGGTGAATTCACCACCCATGTTAGAACCTATTTTGGTGGTTGGATTGGGATGTTCACTGAAGATCGCTGGGAGAAGCCTAAGATCGGTCCAGAAGGTAAGACTGACTTTCATGAGCCTGCAATAGGGGCCAGAGGGCCCACTGGATTTAGAACAGCGTTCGAACACTTCGACCTTGCGAACTAGGCGGCATGGCGAAATCGCTGCTCATGGTCTTGTCGCCCTCTTTCTTTTCCATGGCAGCGAAGTCGATATTCTTCACGTGCCTTGGGCGCCGGCAACGAATGGAAACGTCCCAGTACCAAGCTACGAATGCACCCAGCACAAAGCAGGCCCGGCCCCCGGTCCCAAAGACATGGCCCGCTGAAGTCGGCTTCAAAGTTTGCCGAGCTTCCTGGGCCAGCATGCTTGAACATGTTCTTAGTTGCCAGGGCCCAGAAATTGAAGGTTAAGCTTTTGGAGTCGTGACTATGAATGAACCGGTTTGATACAACGCATACCTGTGCATGGGCTTCCTTGGTGACGGGGCTTTGGTGAAGGAACCGGGTATCCCTCCCCGTGTCCACAACGCAGGGATCAAATCCCCAGCCGGCCAGCGATACAAAGTTGAAGGAAATGGGGGTCTGCTTCCAGTTGGTTCACAACCCTTGGCATGGTAGCAAACAACTGCTTGTTGCCGCCCCCTACCAAACATGAACAAAACCCAAAAAGCAAACTGCCAAGCACTTGCCAAGAACAGCGAAGTCAAGGCATAGGCTTGGTTGAAATCCTTCCCATCAGCCTCCGTCCAACTCCTCACAGCCCATCTTCCCATTGGTTTCCTCCTCACCCGAAACCGATCCAGGATCCTGGAAACCCACTCAACCCAAACTGCCCTCCAGATGGGTGTGGTTCTCAAAATTAAACAGCTAGGGCAAACCGCAGGTTTTGCTCCACGTTTCCACTTGCCGGGATTAACCCTCAGTTGTTCAGTGACCCTGGACAACAAAGGGAACCCTTTTCGCGGGAAAAAAAAAAAAAAAAAACAGGAAAAAGGGTGCCACTGAACAACTGAGAACCCAAACTGCCCCCCTTCAGAGCTGCTTGGGGTCAAAAGCGTCCATCACCGCCTGCCGAGCTGTCGAGCGCTCGCCCGAGTGGAGGAGAAAGTGGGCAACCATGGTTGGCACAAGAGCCGCTTCGGGTTCTACCGGTGCTACCTTGACGAAGGGTAGACTTAAACCCAGGGGTTCAAATTCCCAGGAGAACCCCTGGGTTGAAGTCTATGGGGTAGTTTTCAAAAAATGGACCCCGCGCGGAGCCGAAGCACACCAAGCCACTGCTTCTGCTTGATACCCTTCTTTCAAGAAGCTAGCGATCCGACCCTTTCTCAACCAGAATGTCTGGGGTTAACAGCCGTAACATAAAAACTGGACAAGCTGGCAATAGCCCGATGTGAGGCGTGTGTTACAGTCTCTCTTCACGTCTTTTAGTATTGCCTGCCTGGTACGGAGACCCAGGTGAGTTCCGAGATCACAGGATCATGGAATAATGAATCTGAATCGCACAAGAAACAGGTCTGTGATGGTTCAACGATTTCACAAAAACAAAACAACGAGCAAACCAAAGCTGCTTGCACAATGCCTCAGCAAGAGAAATCACCCAGTTGTCACGCATCGCTGATAATAATGTCTATGTGGGCATGAATTTGATTCGGGAACCCTTCTGGTGGACATCATTTAGGTGGGGTGTTACGTCCACCAACCACTCTCCAGCTAGTTCCTTATTTGAATTCATGGCCATGTATTTGGAGATATCATGCCGAGCGCTGCACTCTGCACTCCATACCGAAAATTTTGGGATCAAGGGCCTCCGAGCGGTAGTATGAGCCGCCGCTCAGGCCGAAGTGGATCCAGCTCACATTGAAGTTGGGGTTGCCTGAGCGAGCAAGGCAATGCCATCACAAGGCGGGCAATGCCAAGGCGAGCCTGGAAACAAAAAGCATCAGAAAGCGATGTTCTTGCCTTTTGCTGGGTTCGGGGTTGCCAAACAAGTCACACAGAACTGACAGGACCAGGCTGAACACAGAACTGCGCGGCCTTGAGGTCACACATCCAAGTCGTGCCCTGCTTTTGACGCGGTTCTTTTGTTTTTTTCTCCTTTGTTTTCCCCGGAAGCTTCGCGTTCAGGTCGGACATGCCCGACACGCCTGACATCCAAGAAAATGCTGCAGCCGTGCGGCGCTCGCGGCCCATCTTCTCAAGGTACCTGATGGTCTCCTGGGCACGGCAGGCCATGGGGATCAGCCCCAGGAGAAGGATCTTCCAATGAAGCAACCGCAGTAGGTGTCCCTGGGTGAAATGTGGGGAATCCGCACTGGAGGGGAACATCCCTCTAATAAACTGGGTCAATAGGGGGTCACCCTCCCTCCATGTTCGTGGGAAGGGAATTCCTATACACGCGCTTCACGGAAGACCTCAGGCTGAGGTTGTTTGTCCCCCGCACACACACGAGACTCTGATGCACCCACACCCTCACACAGCTTGGGCCATACAAAGTGCTGAAAACAGAAGTTGAAGCAATGCCAACAACTGTACTTCTGCTGCTCAGTTCTTGTCAACACCCCGTCTCAGACCCCAATTTTCTTCCTACTTGGCCCCACGGCGGTCTCGAACATTCCCGTACCCCAATTAACACTCACTCGCAGGTGAAGGCACGCGCTCGGCCCGCGCTAGGCCCACTGGGCTTGGCAGGACACAAGCCTTTCCTAACTCTTGTTGGCCTTCCCAGGCAAACCAAAACCCCCAGAAACGTGTGGAACTGCTGTGTTCGCTGTGGAACAAGTGCCCGAAACCATGAATGGTAGAAATTTCCAGGCTCGTCTTACAACTTTCAGGGTCATTACTGCTTTTATCAAAGGTCCGCAATTCTCAATTCTCCAGCATCCCGAGGCATGATGCTTTGCAAACTGTTGCCCTCGCGGTCAACTCACTGAATCTCACCACTTGCTTCGCCTGCAGGAAGGGCTTTTGGATTTGGCTCGGAGGGCCTATTGCAGCCCCAGGCAAGTGGCGTGAAATAAGCAACGCATCGCTCCTTGCCCATGTGGGGGTTGAAATCATCATAGATGCCCCCAGCATCGTGCTTCGGCTCAATCGTGTGGTGCTTCCTGAGTACGGCGTGCGCTAGCTAGCTTGTATCCTGCAACAACACTGGTGCACGACCAGCAAAGGTCGCCCAGCAAAAGACCAATGCGTCCAGAGAGCTGGGTCTTTCCGTAAACCAAAGGAACGCACAGGCGGCCCTTTCTGCAGTAGATTTTGCACAGGGAGCTCAACGAGCAAAAAGGCTTAAACAATCAAAACATGGCACCGCAGTGGGCCTCACAGGGTCCCCTTATGTTGAAGTACCTCCCTCAATGATAACACACCAATAGCGAGCCTGACAATGACGTCCGGCTCCAGGTAGATCACGTATTCCTCAGCACTAAAGCTTGTCCATGCAAAGCGATTCACGCGCATCACGCATTCTTAGTCCTGGCTTTGCTAAGTGTGTTGCCTTTTTGGGTGCGGAAACGCCAAAACAGCGCATGCGCTCTTACACGCACAGAAATGCAAGAGCGTTTAGCAAAAAGGACTCATCACTCATGAAGTCAGAGTTAAGATGTGCGTGTGTCTTTTCTGAGGGGTCCCTGCTTTGGGTTGCTTTTCAAGGGAAACAAAAAGGCCGCCAACCAACTTGTGGAAGTTCCAACCTATTTTGAGACAAACCCATACGGAGTGACCTTTGGTTCAAAAAAAAATCCGCCGTGGCCAACTGTCGCCAGGCGGCCGTGCCCAGTGCCGCAGTTGCCTTCCGGAAGCGTGCCATCCAGCTGTGGGGATTCCAGCGGCTGTTCTGGCCATGCACGCGGTCGAAAATGCAGTTGTACCTTACATGAGCGGTTTGCCGAAGAGGCACTGGGGTTAAAAGGAGGACCTTGCACATGTGTTTTTGTGGGCAGAAAGGCCTAAAACTCTGGGGGTGTATAAATTTATCAATAACCCTAAGGATCCCGAAGAGGGAATTCAAGAAGCCAACTTCCCTAAACCTCATGCTCCCTATGCAGAATTCCGGGCCCTCCAATGGAGAACCCCGACCCCGACCCGGGGCCCTTGGAAACAACCAATTTTGAGGGCCCAAAATCGATTAGGGTTACTACGTTTCAGCGCATAGCTGCGAGCCGAAGGGGGCAAACGACTCTGTCCTGCAAGCAAGTGAAGCCCTGTATCCATGTGGGGGTTGATCAAAGGTTGCTTTACATGGGGTGACCCTTAGGGTAACCACCCAAAAAGATGACTTTCACCACTAAATGGGAAAAGTTACCCATGGTTCTTTCGGGGTCGCACGGAGTATTGATCAACCCCCATGTCCGGGACACTCATTAACAAAGAGCTTTGCAAACCCCTTGCCACATAGTGCACCCCAGTGCCCATTCACACAGGCAACTGCCAACTCCATGACACTTCGCCGCGTCTAAAATGCAGTGCGTCCGGGAAATGCGCCGAAGTCTTGCGTTGATAAATGTCCAATTTTGGTTCGCACGTGCTTAAATAGTTGCGTTGCTGGGTCACATGAGATCAAATGCATCTTGCCGAAAGGCCCGGACCCTTTAATTCACAGCCTTAACGGTAGCGCTTTGCTGTTTACAGCCCCCTGAAAATGAACAGAAGCCAAACACACACAAAAAAAAAACAAAAAACGAAACACCTGCCCAACTCTCCAGGCCCTGGCTGGGAATGTGTCATTCGTCATGGTGCAAAGGCTGAAGCACAAAGAAAGAAAGCCCGGCCCCGCCCAAACGAAGAAAAGAAAAAGGCAACCGAACATCGCGCCGGGAGGCTCTTTCTCCTTGCACAGTGGGCCAAAGTCGACGTTTCCGCCATCCTGCAACAAGTAGATGGGCGAGTTCGGGTAGTGCTTCCTCACCTGGCTGGCTCGCTCTCCGACACCTACGAGCCAGGGCCATCAGCTTCTCAGAATCCAAATCGGCCACAGTTTCCGGGAAACATCCACCACTCCAACCACTAAAATGGGTGGCCTAAAATGGGCGGCGAATTCCACCTACCAACCACAATGGGATCCCAAAACGGTTTTGACAACCACAGCCATATTGATTTGTAACTGGCATAAAAAGCCGTTCCAAAGGTTGTTGATGGTAAAATGCTTGCTCAAATGCCCCATGATCTAAAACGCATCTGGAAACGGATGGTCTAGCTCACTGTTACTGAGTTCCTGTATCTCATTCCCCCCCCCGTGCCCCTGTTCGTCCCCGTTCAGCGTTTGGGGCCAGCTCATCCATTGGGCCTGGCACCTAGTGCTGTAAGACACAGCGGAAGCCTCGAATCTGAAGAGCCCAGCACAAATGATGGTCTTGCATGGCTGCGGACTCCCTGCAGGCAGGCGACGGACTGAAGAAGCTCAATAGTGGCAGGAATCCTCAGCCGAGCACACCTGACATCCTCAACCGCGCACGTCCGGAATTCTGCCTAGACTCCTTACCATGCACATCAAACCGCCGCTGAACGCTGCCGAGGGTCTGTGAGTGCACAGGGAAATAGAAGCCAAACTTGTCCTTGGACCTGAAGGGCGGCGAGAAAGTCCGCTGAGTGCAAGGAAGGCATCAGGAACAATGTCAGCCATTACTTTGTTGCTGTTGACCCCCCTGCAAAACGTTGACAACTTTTTTGGGGTGTAGTGAAAAATCCCCTGATGTCCAAAAAAGTGACAGTCTAAAGATCCAATAGCAGTCAAGATTAGATACTGCACCACCATGCGCACCAGGTCCCTCCCGGGCTCTATCCCCCGTCCTGAGCTTGGAGGCACTGCACAGAGACAACGCCAGAAGCACCTGACACCCGAAACCCCCAAAACCGCCGGGTCACCCGGACTTTTGAGTGTGGGAAGTGGGGCGTGGTTGTTGAAACCCGGGGCTAGCATCTGCCAGATCCTGCTAGATCCTGGTTCCTCTGAACTTCCAGGCTTGAAAGGCATCCTCTTGGTTGCCGAACATCCGCACATCGAGGTCCACTAAGGGTCCGCATGTGTAGCTGTCTCGTTCATGGACCGCACATGCCAAAAAAAGGCAATCATCAGCAAGTACATGCACCACACACAAATCCCAAGAAACACAGAGCACAATCAACGGCCCGGTTTCAGCAAAAGCCCTGCTATTCTGGGCGCGGCACTCGGGTCACAAACCTCAGCAAACATCAATGGTGCTTCTGAGCATGGCAATTCCCAAGCACCTGTCGTGGAATAGTGCAATACTGTACTCAGGGGCGGGGCTAGTGCAACCACTTGCCTAGATTTACAGAAGGTGTGGAATATTTTTCAAAACGCTGCTCCGATTCCAGCTGCCAGCTGCATGCCGAGCTGCTTCATCATGTCGGAGGGCCCCAGCGAAATCGCTCGAGCTGTGGCTGAAGAGCAGTAATGCAATCAGCCACACGGCTGCGACAACCACAAAATGAGTAGGCCCCGAATTGCATCAAAGCCGTGGAAGCCTTGGAAGCCTTGGAGGGCGTATCATAGTCTCATTCTCTCATTCACTCTCATGTAAGTGCCTCTGCGTCAAACGCATTCCCAGCGATGCCCGTCTGCCACGCCCCGGCTCAGCTGGCAAAATGTTTTGGGCCCAGTCCTTCCACTGTCATCCAGTCCCCAGGGCCCCAGGTCTGTCTTAGCCTTGCTCTCACAGACGGAAAGTTGGGACATATCGAGAGCCATGAGGTGTATTGGCCGTGGCTTTTCGGCCGCAACGCCGCAATATCCACAATGTCATGATGGCGCCCTTCCGAATTCTGCTTGCCCGGCTGAATATCTCACACACAAACTGAGATTCAGGACACAAAGGCTGCGTCTGCCTTCTTTGTTCACCAGAAAAATGACACGGCGTCTAGCAAAACATGTCATTGGAAAATGGTACTAACCCACGCAAATAGTTGGACGCATAGGTGTCCTTTTGAGGCAAATAGATGGCCCTGGTAGATGATTAAACTACCAGGTAAACCAGGAATCGCCATCTATTTTTCCACCAAAACAACCAAACAGGACACCTAGAGTTGGACAACGAGGTTTCAGAGCTGGGCCCGAGCCTCCAGCCAACCTCATTTTGAACTCTGCTCTGGCAACAGCTTGCGCAAGTACCTCGGCCGAAAGCTCAGGCCACGTCTCAGGCATGGATGCTTAGGGTCTGTGGAGTAAAGGTAGCACTCTCTCTGCCCCTAACCGGGGGAATGTGACTGAGTTGTTAACAAGAGCTCGAGCGTAGCTATTCTGAGCACATGCGGTGAAAATTTACTCGTCACAAAACCTCCAGGTGCTGACATGATGGTCATAGCCGCTTGTTTGCTGGTGCAGCCGCGACACAACCAGGAGCCCTTGATGCCGGTTCCGTGATGCACCATCGCGGCTTGGGGTCTCAACCAAGCACAAAACGGGAAACTCGATTACTCTCTCACCAACTAACATGGAACCTGACAGGGACCCGGTCTCCGCTGTGAACCTTCTCAAGTTGCCGCCTTTGGCCGTCCCCCCCGTTTGCGAAGGGTCAAATGGCGGTGGCTCAAAGAAATGGAGACTTAAAATTGCACCTCGGCAAATGGAACCAAAGGCTAAAAAACCTGCGTATCCCTAGCTCTTTAATTTGGGTATGGGTCAAAATTAAACCACCAGGAATTGGATCGCAGGTTTTAGTCCTTCTTTCCATTTACCAGGGTTCCATTTTGGCTACCCATTTTTGACCGACAGCCATTTTGAGAACCACACCCAAATGCCTGCAGAACCGAGGCCGCGGCTCATCATAGATGACCCAAAGCGTCGGGATGAGCCGCCCGGCAATGTCCACCTGCGCGTCGGACGTCGCAGAAACCCTGTGCCAATCGGCCCCGAACAGTGCAAAGTTCTCCAAACGCATCAGTTCACAGGGATCCTTACATCATTCACCTGAACATTGCCTTGCAAATGCTGGTTTCCCTTTATTTGGGTGGAAGAAGCCATGTTTCAAATGGTTGCAAAATGTATGTTTTAAGGAGCCCTTTCATAGTGTGCATATGTGGGCAAGAAGAAGAAAAAAAACGGCGTGTATCCATTGGATGCCGCTGTCTACAGTCGCACCAACAGATTCTTAGTGTAACCATCACTTTGATCTTGGCTCCGCAGATACCGGGTGTGGGCAACATGCAACGCACTTTGTCCATGTTTGGCTTGCTGGTGCCAATGTGGCACTAGAAGGAACTCACCAGCCATCAGCCAACTGCTGCGCAAGTAAAATTTGGCCTTGTTAGCACCCTCTGTCGACCTTGTGGACCGTTCACGCATAAGATCAGCATTACGGGAGAAGGCGGTGCACACATCGGGCTGCATTTTGCCAGATTCTGACATGTCAACCACGTATCTGTGGGATAGCCAACCCTGACACGCATGGCAAAACGGGATTGAACAAACAATCTACGTGGCAAATACCGGAAGTGGATGCGTCCTTAGACCAACGACTCGCATATGACAACGCAAACCCTGATATGGCTTCTTCCCGTGAAAAAGTCTGAGGGAGAATGAAGCATGAAGAAGCCCCTTGGGCTGCTCATGGCAAGTGTCCCCAAATATTGTTGTGTTTGTTGTTTGACTTTTTGATTGTTGTTTGTTGTTTGACTTCTTGTTTGTTGTTTGTTGTTTGTTGTTTGTTGTCTGTTGTTTGTTGGTGTTGTTTGTTGTCTGTTGTTTGTTGGTGTTGGTGTTGGTGTTGGTGTTGTTGGTGCTGGTGGTGCTGGTGTTGGTGTTGGTGTTGGTGTTGGTGTTGTTGGTGTTGGTGTTGGTTGTTGTTGTTGTTGTTGTTGTTGTTGTTGTTGTTGTTGTTGTTGTTGTTGTTGTTGTTGTTGTTGTTGTTGTTGTTGTTGCTGTTGCTGTTGCTGTTGCTGTTGCTGTTGCTGTTGCTGTTGCTGTTGCTGTTGCTGTTGCTGTTGCTGTTGCTGTTGCTGTGCTGCTGCTGTGCTGTTGTTGTTGTTGTTGTTGTTGTTGTTGTTGTTGTTGTTGTCGTTGTCGTTGTCGTTGTCGTTGTCGTTGTCGTTGTCGTTGTCGTTGTCGTTGTGTTGTTGTTGTCGTTGTCGTTGTCGTTGTCGTTGTCGTTGTCGTTGTCGTTGTCGTTGTCGTTGTCGTTGTCGTTGTCGTTGTCGTTGTTGTTGTTGTTGTTGTTGTTGTTGTTGTTGTTGTTGTTGTTGTTGTTGTTGTTGTTGTTGTTGTTGCTGTTGCTGTTGCTGTTGCTGTTGCTGTTGCTGTTGCTGCTGCTGCTGCTGCTGCTGCTGCTGCTGGTGCTGGTGCTGCTGCTGCTGCTGCTGCTGCTGCTGCTGCTGCTGCTGCTGCTGCTGCTGCTGCTGTTGCTGTTGCTGTTGCTGTTGCTGTTGCTGCTGCTGTTGTTGTTGTTGTTGTTGTTGTTGTTGTTGTTGTTGTTGTTGTTGTTGTCGTTTTGTTTGGGGGGGTCAGGAGCGTGTCAAACTGCCGGACCAACACGTGACCGGCCCAACAAACATCGCATCGAATCACCGCACCTCCACAAAGTCCTTCCGCTTGGCATCGCTGGTGCACCAGCCACGGTCAAACTCGCCGGGCTCTTGCTGCCGCTGGCCTTGCAGCTTGGCTTGTGAAATGCCCAGTGGAAATCCCATAGGAAAGCAAGCGCATTACTGGTTGGTTGCTTGGTTGTGGTTGACCCCTCTACAAGTGTTCAAGTGAGTCACAATCAAATGTGGGTCTGAGTCAAAATGGGGCGAAGGTTCACAAACACAAACGCACACAAACCCATATTCTGCTCATTTGAGTTATAATCAAACTGCGGTATTAAAATGGTAGTAATCCCAGAGCCATGCTTCAAGAATTAAGAAGGCGGATATCCGCAACTATTTCTGGCTGGGACTGCCCCTAACCTTCATCTACCCGGGTTTTGATTGTGGTTCAAGTCGTGTCTCAAATGCCCAGTGGATTTCCATAAAGCATTGAGTTATTTGTTGGTTGCTTGGTGGTGAGCCCCTCTGCAAGAAGTTAACTTTTTGTGGCTTCAGTGGGAAACTGCTTTTAAATTTCCCAAAAAGGTAAAGTCTAATGATCCAACCCAATAGCAATCCAGGTTGGTTAAGTTTAAGGGGCAATCCTTTCAGAAGAAAATGGAAAGAGGAGAGAATCCACTGGGCAACTGGGATGTGCGTGAACATGCACACAAGAATTGGCGAACCAACACCTGCCCACACCCGCTACATCCTCGCCGATTGTCTGGGTGTTGCTTCTTTTGCTGTTGCACAGCCAGTCAAACATCCGCATTGAGCCCCATGCAAGCCGAATCCACTTCATCTTAGTGCCCCGCACTCCGCACCACTGCAGTCCATTACTGCCTCAGCCCGCATTGAGGTTTCGCATATGGGCCAAACATCTGTCTGGCAAGTTGGTCGTTTGCTCATATCGAGCTTCGGGCCGCAGAGTTGTTTGTCTGTGTTCTTGCTAGTCCAGGGCTGGTTTTCTGAAAACATCGGGACCAGGTTGGGCTGGGGAGCTCCCGGGTTGGGCAGCTGGTTGGGCTTGGCAGGGCAATCTGTTGGGGGGTTGTCAGCTTCCCTCTTACCGGTGGTTTGGAGCCCGGTGGTTTGCTGGTTGAGGAGAACAGGGCGTTAAAAAAAAAAAAAACAATCCAAAACCACAATTTAAGGGTTACGTGAGGTTGGTTGGACGCAGAGCATCACCGGCCTCACCTGCACCTAGGATTCTCCAGGCTTCTGCTGGGTTTCGAGTGACTTTGGGTTGGCCTCAAGCTGATTTCTGCTCCCGAAAGTCATTTAAACCCCACCCTAAGGCATCCCTAAAACCACAGCGAAACCGGCAGCACACCTACGAGTAGCACAAATCAGCAGGCCAAGCAAAACCCACCCCGACGACAGCCTGGAAATCAGCCCTTTGCCGAGCCAAACGAACCCCGAACCAACTCAAAACACGCCCTCATTAAGATCTCAGGCAGCCTAAAACTCCAAGTGGCCTGGTGATGTTGGGGATGCGCGCAACCAACCACCTACCTGCCTACCAGGAAAACCAGCCCTAGAAAAAAAACACCTCACCTGCTTCGGGCTCAATGCCGAAAAGCGCATATAATATAACCAATGAGAGGCAACCCTAGCAAACCAGGACCCATGAGCACGGCCATGAGGCCCCAAAAGTGCCGCAGGTCAGGGTGCAAAGTCCTGCCTGAAAGCAACGCCTCGGCAGCATTCCAACAACTTTGAAGGTTCGGACTGGCAACCCGGGGCGCCAGCGGTGTACAGGAGGTTCGCTTGCCGCGCGAGCTTTGCAAACTGCGAGCTCGGATAGCCTCTCTGCGGTCTGCTTTTGTTTGCTTTGGCTGAAGTCCCCAGAGCCACGAGGGGCGGTGACTGAAGTCCCCCAAGCTCCACATTGCATCCCAAAAGCTTCCAGGGGCGAATGGTGTCACTTCGGGAGCGACAAGGATGCGAGAGAACCATGCCAACTTGGCTGTCTTCTCAACTGAGCAGCGCACAAGACTCAGTGACTTCTGGTTCTATCAAAGCAGTTATAACATATAAAGGGCTGTTGAAAAGAAATACTATGACCCTCATGACAAGAACAACCTAACATGGCCAGCTGGGCTGTTGAGCACTGCCCATCCATGCAAGGCACCCTGCCTTGGAGCCGCTCCTGAGCTTTGACTGCAATCAGCAGGTTTCTGCAAGTGCCAGTCACCCTTGGCAGAAAGCACACCGCTGGTCTTCAAACATACATAAATAAAACATTGAGATATAAATCATTCGTATTTCACCGACCCTTCGGAATCCCAAGGAGAAAAAAAACAACAACGGCAGCCAACGGTCTGAAGTCATCAGGGCCCAACCATATCGATCCGAATCGTTTGGAGACCTATCCCAAAATAGGATCCCATTGGTTTTGAACCATGGCCAACTGGCATCTCTTGTCCACGAGGACAGCCTCCAAACCCGCATGGTACCACCCCTACAAAGCAGTATGCCCTCGCTGGTGTACCGTCAAGCGGGTGCACCCCTTGGGTTGCAACCCTGTAGCACTTGGGATTCTTTATCAGCTCTCTGCTGAGTTGGTCACAGATGCACCAAAATTGTGCTGGAAGTGCCGAAATGCGGGTTCATGTCGAAAAGCAACTGACCTCATAAGCACAATTATGGGTGTGTGTCTGACCTCATCCTGAAGCTGCCTTTAGCTTGAGCCAATCCCTTGGTTGCTGTTGACCCCCCAGCAAAAAGTTGACAACTTTTTGGGGGGTTTAGTGGAAAACCCAACTTTATGTCCCAAAAGTTAAAGTCTAAAGATCCAACCCAGTAGCAGTCAAGATTCTAGTGCATTTGCACAGCTCACACATGCTAAAGATGAGTTTTTCAAGCCCTTGCCTCAGGCGAAAGACTCCATGAGAATCCATTGGCTTTCTGGGTGCCTTTTAAGCTTCGTTCCACGGAACCGCAAAAAATACTGCTGAACATCCGAGCGGGCGCTCCTTCAGCACTGCTCCGGGGGCTGGGCATAACCTCGGGATGGCAAAGGGGTGTGGCGGAAAGCCTCTAGCGCTGGCAGCTGACAGCAACGCGAGTAGCTGGCTTGCGTATGGATACGTGCAAAAATGAAGATCAACTGGACCTGACAACAAACAAACCGAAGCGGTACGGCGCTTGGCAGAAGCGGGTGAGTTGGCTGTCAAAGAAAGAAACACCCCTTCCTTGTTGGAGCGTGGTTGCCCTTCAATGATCTTCAACTTCTGTCGATCAGGGTTTTTGTTGCGCTTGGATCATGGGCAGCTAGCAAGCCTCTGATAGGAAGGAAAGGGCAAAGTATTTGACCTAAATTTGAGCCACCCCAAACGTATCGTTTGATGACAGTAGATGACTCGCAACAACCAGACCAATGTCTACTGTCACCCTAACCTACTTACCAATGCCAAAACTATGAACACATGATACCATACTACTGCTAACTCACCCTTGAACATCCCGGACTGGTCTAGGTGGCTCGAAAAAGGAGCCAAGAAAACCAGGCATTGCTCGAGGAAGGAGGTGGCAATTCTTCGGGAATTCAGCACCAGGAATATTCGAAATCACATCGGGGCCCCTGCTGCTGCCGCTGCTGCTCCCGCCAGATTTTGCGTGCACGCGCCAGCACGGAGCCGTTCATCAGCGTGCCTGCCGCAAACACCCGCGGGCTCTATCCCAATAGCCGGGCTGGGCTCATTGTCTGATCTAGCATTCAAGAGTTGTCATCACCTATCTTGGTTGCCGTTGACCCCCCTGCAAAAAGTTGACAACTTTTTGGGGGGCTTAGTGGAAAACCCAACTTGATTTCTCAAAAAGTTAAAGTCTCAAGATCCAACCCAATAGCTGTCAAGGCTGTCAGGTCGGTCTTGGGCCCCAGTCTAAACCCACCTAGAAGAATGAAGGAGTAGCTTCGGTAATGCCCTGCGCCTGCCCTAGGATGGTTTCTTCACAGCAGAGATCAGGGTAGGCCATTGAATTCAGGGACAAATTATTGCGGTTTCCACGCCAGAAACACTTGTCAGCCAGGCACGGCATCAAGAATTGGCCAGGTCATTTCCTCTCTGCACGCGTTTGCTCCAACTGAGCCTGGGTCAAATTCACATGCCAAAATACAGCGCAGTAGCATCACGGGCGGATCGCTAGTGCTCAAATGTCAGCACCGGCAGGCAAGCGCTCAACGCCAGCTGATACCGTTGAAGCCACAAACGGGAGGCTCAGAGTTGTCGCCGCCGGATCGGTACACCTTCGCCTGCCTGGCCCTGCCCTTGCCGCTGCGCACGATGTCGCAGGTCTCCTTCGTGAACGCATTTTGCTGGTTGCTAGTGCGTACTTGACAGGCAAGGGAGCCTTTGTGGTTGCACCCTGTCACGACCTACAACGACCTACCTTCGTGAACCGACGGATCGGTTAGAAAACTTGAGGGCTCCAAAGGCGTGGCGCAATGGCGCAAAGGCGCGCCTAGCAGAACACAAAACAAACGGAGTTGCCGTGCACTGCATCAGCCTGGACATGTGTGCTCTGGAGATACACGGCAAAGGATCAGCTTGGCGGTGCCAAGTTTCAAGAAATAGTTACAATATTATTCCCCGAATTGGGGTTGGAATTGACTCAAACATCTGCAGGGAACACCCAGGTCTTGGCCTATAAATGCACTTCACGCATACTGTACCGACTTAATACGCGCATAGCGAACAGGCTCCTGCGTGCTTTGGGAAAACGAAGTCTCGGAGACAACGACTCTCAAGGCTGCACTAAATTGCCGGGATTTGATGGCAATACAAACAAGTCTATGGGCAGTCGTCAAGGCACCGCGTGTGACAAATCCTTAATTACACTTAATGCCTTACCACAGCTACTGCCCAAACTGAAAACTGCCAAATCCTGCCTTGCCACAGCTACTGCCCAAACCAAAAAACGAAGAAGTCAGGGTGGCTCTAAGGGTTTTTGTATTACACCCTGGGAATACACTCACTGGGTATTGACCCCATTTAGGCACATCTCCGTATAAAACCGTGTTATTTTGAACCATTCTGGGTCATTTCCCAAGGGTGTAATCCCTGGGTGTAATACAACAAAACCCTGAGCGTGGCATACTCAGCTTGTCCTGGCAAACATAGTCGCCCTGTGGCAGAGAAACACCACTTAACACCGTCATCTGAGGCTTCACGACGTTATCGTCCACGATCCATGCGCCCTCGACCACCACGCAATTCCTGAAGGAAAAAGCCGCCGTTTGGGACTCTCCAAAGAGGGCCGTCCAAGTTTTGGGGGCTGCACCTTGGTTGCTGTTGACCCCCCGCAAAAAGTTGACAACTTTTTGGGGGTTTAGTGGAAAATCCCTTGATTTCCCAAAAAGTTAAAGTCTAAAGATCCAACCCAACAGCAGTCAAGGCACATTGCAATTGGGAGACCCGTTTGCACACGTTACCGGCAGCGAATCTGAATCTATCTAGTTTGTTTCTGTCCCTATCTCTCTCTGTCACTCGCAATCTTGAGTAAGGCTGCCAAAGGTAAAGGCAAATGAGCAAATGCACCAGCTTTAGTAAGAATAAATGTTATCTTGCGTAAACCAGTGTACAGGATCTGGGGATGACAAGGCCACTGTGCTGTGTACGGTCGCTTGCACATGTTCATTCCCTCACCTACACACTTACACATTGGTGCTTGCGCACAGTTGTTAAATGCATACTGACACACGGGTCTTCATAAACTATAGCTACACTGTTGTTTTCAATCTTTTCGGCTCAAATAATTGAAACTTCAGCTAGCTAAAGCTAGCTTTCGTGATTTTTCCCCCCTGAACCGACTTGGACAACGCGTGCGTCAAACGAGGTTGGGTGTGCAGCCAAGCTTCTCGTATTGCAAGTCTATCCCAGCCCAGCGATGTGTCCCATCGCACTTGGTTGTGCAGCATTTGCCCATTCCAAAAGTGCAGCCTTCCTCCTCGTCAACGCGGATGCACTGGACGCCGATGAAGGCAGCCAACGCAAGGAGCTTCGACATGTTGGATTTGGAAAGCAACGGCTGTCCAAAATGCTTCAAGCTCTGAGGCTCAACGGCTGAAGCGCCAAACGCGGGGCCGTTGTGCCCGCCAAACCGAGGTGACACTCGTCTTCGCTTTCAGTAAAAGGTGGCCAAATAAAGGCGACACGTGCGCAAGGGCATCACACGCAGTGCGGAGAACGACAATTCCAACCCTGACTTGGGGTTCCCTAGCTACATGTGAGCCAGTTGACTGTTTCTGCCTTGGGCTTTGGCCACCACAAGCCCTTCCGTCCATCGAGCCAATGTGATTTGTGTTTTTCTGGGGCTGTGATCCTAGGATGGCGTTCACTGGAAGGGACCACATGTGTTGTGCGCAACACGGATTCGCCATACTTGTAATACTTGTACAAGGAGGAACCCGATTGGCAAAAGGAGCCGGAATAATTTTCCTTGCGCTATCCTCAGGGACCATACACAGTTGCGATTCTATTTATCTGGTAATTCCCCAATGAAGGTTGAAGTGGAGCCAGAAGCGTTGCCCAAAAGCCGCATTGAAGGCAAATATGGAAACCCATTGCACAATTTCGATCTTAGGCCGCTTTTCCCCTCAGAAGCACCACCCAGGCGTCTTGCTGGCACGAGCCGGCAGCCGCTGCCACGGCCCAAGCCAGATGGGAAATCGGGACTCCAACCATTGCAGACCCTCAAAAAGTTTATTCTCGCACCTGGCCAGGGAAAAGGAAGGACATCCCGGAAAGAAAACGCATGGCTGCGGGTCAAAGATAGGTACCCAAAATTCAACCCTGGTATATGGACATATGAACTAAAATCTGCCGTCCCCCGTCCCCTGGCTGTTTAAGTTTGACCCACAGCCACATTAAGAATCCCAAACTCTGGCAAACCCGAAACCCGCCTGGTCCTCGCCAGAACGGGGAGTCCACCTCGATGGCCGGCAGAAGAGGCGTTTCTTTGGGCTGGCCCGGAGCCCGCGCAGAGCTGCTCCAAGATGCTTCGGGGAAATGCGGCAACCGGAGTGAACATTCCCAAGCACTTCGGGGAACACCCCCCCAAAAAAATCAATTTAATAAACTGGGTTTGAGGAATATGGGGTCAACATGAACTACGGAAACCAGCCGCTTTGCTGATATCGCACCAATCCGTCTGCATTGGCACGCACGCTCCTTCTCGCCGGTGGTGCGAAACAATGTGTGTATGAAACGCTTCAGCTTGAAATCCGCAATTCCTTTTTTTCTGGGCCAGCGATTGGTAGATAGGCAAACAGTCCTTCTCTTCGCAAGGGTCTCTACCAAGAGAGTAGGCAAAAAAAAAAAACGAGAACTGATCATGGCACAACAAAACACTAGATGTGAAGTGCTTGGGATCTGTCAAAGGATGACCCTGAAAGGCATCAACTATTTGGAGGCCACTCCAAATACGCAAACAAATATCAACTTGAAGCAAGTGATTCAAGCACAACCTCCATCATGGCTTGATTCAGTGACTGAAAGGATCTGTGAATTGAGCAGATTCTCTGCCATCCCGCATGGCAGCGAGTCACTGAGATCCGTAGTTAAACCCTATCACGCATAAAAACTCAGTAGAGAAAAGCCAGGATAAATCATCATGATAAGAGTTATTGTTTGTATGTGTGCTTGTTTGCTTCCCTTTGAGTCACTGGTAAAATGGCTAAACAAGTATTCTAAGTCTACAGAATCCTCATGGCTTTGTGGCGTCCTAATCTTCCATTTGCTTGAGCCCCCCTGGAAAACATAAGAAATCTGTCCAGCAGTGATAGATTCCCTTTAAAACCAACAGGGGAACATATAAAAACAAGTACGTAATTCAACTAGGTCCTCCAGTAGAGAGGTTAGAATAAGGGCACCCTTTTGCTGTAGTCTATTTTAATAAGGAAACCCTCCCAGCGTAAAAAAATGAGAAAGGGCACTACTGGAACACCTCATCAAGCGTGTGGAGGTTGGCTTCGCACTGAGAGGCCCCACACTGCCGCCCTCCAGCTCGCACTCCAGGGCCACTTCCAGCACCGCTGCTTTTGCTGGCAGGAAGATCCTGACCGAAGGTTCTTGGGGCCCCGGGCGGAGTTTTGGGGGGATGCCTAGGGCGTTTCTGCCAGGCGATTCCAACCGGAAGCCAAAACCTAGCCTTTTTGTGCAAACGGGACTGAGACCCAGCAAGCCACACAAAAACTCCCGTCATTGTCTCAGTTGTTCAGTGACCCTGGAAAAAAGGGAACCCTTTTTGGGGAAGACAATTTTTAGTGGGGCAGCCTCAAAAAAAAGAGGGTCGAATAATTGGTGCCACTCAACAACCGAGTTGGGTGTGGCTCAAAATTAGACAGGAGGGGCAAACCGCAGGTTTTGGTCCATGTTTCCACTTACCAGGGTTCCATTTTGGTACCGGTTTTTTGGAGCCACGGCCATCTGCATGTCATGCCAGTAAAACGGCACACGGCTTCCGCGTGCTACAAAAAACTGCCGGGCAAGTTGCATTCACTGCCTTGGACGAAATCCATGTCGAATGCTTTGTTTTCCCTAAAAATGCCAACGAACCATGGTTTCAACTCCATTGTTTTTTGTGGGGAGTGGATTGGGGCGAATATGTTTGCCTAAAAAGAACCTCGTTCAGAAGCTGGTTCCCACACCTCAGTTGACAAATTCAATTCCGGGCTGTCCAAACTGATCCCCTGCTACAAGTGAAACTAGTGGGCTAAATGGAAACCCCCACCAAACCCTAAAACCCGGTGAACCTAAGGAGAGCTGGGAACCGCCAAGAATTGATGCGCCTCGGTTGAAAGTCGGCTGGAGCTATAGCTTGCTTCGGAAGCTCAGCCAGGTCGACAACATCTGGTAGACTTGGTTGCTGTTGAACCCCTGCAAAAAGTGAATCACTTTTTGTGGGCTTCGTGGAAAACCCCTTGACTTTTTGTGGGTTTGGTGGAAAACCCAACTTGACTTCCCAAAAAGTTAAAGCTTAAAGATCCAACCCAATAGCAGTCAAGTGGACTTAGCCCCGGACATGTTGGTGAGATCAGCGCCGTGGATGGCCACTATGGCCATGGCATCATGCAACGCCTGGCGCCGACTACAGCCGGTGACGGCCGCATTGCGCACATGTTTCTGGCCCCACCCAAAAAAAAAAAAAAGGTCCCTGGGCTGCAGCCTCCATTCTTTCACACATTTCCGTGATTTTCCGTGCAATAAACAGCCAATGGCGTGTCGCGGGCTCCATCAGAGCTGAAGCTGGGCCTGGTGTCCATGCTGGTTCAGCACCCAGGGATTTGAAGGTCCGCACAGGTGGCAAGAAGCCGCTCATGATGTCCCTTGGCTCAACATGGTCTAGAAAATACTTGCACTGCAAATTTGCAAGTGCAGCTGCATCAATGTCTACATCCCTCCCTCCCTGTCTGCCACTATTTATGTACCTATGTCTCCACCCACCTTCCTAACCTGTACAGGTGTGCCTTCCATCCTCTCACGAGTGCAGCTTTATTGGCACAGACTTGGTCACAATCAATGCCAGCCATTGTCAGCCCAAGTGCGCGGCCACGCAAGACGTGCGCCACTGCCAAAATGAGGGAGACTTGTCACCCACCCTGGTGGTGCATACTTGGCTCCGAAAGCCCGAACTTGCACCGCCACGCCTCGCTACAAGCCAGCAAGAAGCATCCAAAAGGTCAGGCCTTGTGCGATTTAAGTTGGGCCCTCTATGCATAAAACGCACTTCATGTTTGCAGCTCGGCCTTGAGGCCCTGCGAGGCAAACCAAAGCTAGCGGCCGTGCAAGGCCGACGTGCAGCTTCCGCTCACGAGGTAGAGCGAAGCAAAGACTGAAGACTGGGGAGATGAGCGAAGCGAAGAGTGGGGAGATGTGCGGAGAGAAGAGCACGCAAAGAGCGGGCAACAGCCTGGAGTCACCGGCTCATGACTTCCTAAAGCAAGAGAGACGCTAGGTCTACTCAGCGCACTCTGCCTGAAACAAAACCTCAGTTGGCCAGCCCTGGGTCTACTCAGCGAACCCCCAAAACAAACCACCAAGGGGTCTCTCAGATCGGCTCCGGACATGGGGATTGCAACCTTCCTCTCCGGCCTCCGGCTTCCAGAAATTCCTTCCGCCCACTTTGGGCCAAAGAGCCCGGGCTTCCCCCCGGGCGCGAGCGCGAAACATCTCCGGAGAAGCTCTGCTTCCGGGCCTCGGGCACGTCACGCGCAGCGGCGCGGGATGCCCAGGCCTCCACCTGCCGGCAGGGCTCCAGGCGGCCCAGGTTCGCCAAGACCAAGGAGGCGTCCCAGGACATCGCCGCCGCCTCGCCGCGGCGTTCTTTCGCGCTCCCTTCTGAAGGAGGAAAGCTGGAACGAAAGATGTGTTGTTCTTTTTTGGGTTTGTTGTCTTTCCCCTTCTTTCTTTGAAAGCAGAAAGGAATATTTAAAAGAAGAGCTCCGAGATGGTTTCCTTCAAGGTACTTTGGGTTTTGGGCTTTGAGATGGGTTCTTCTCTGAAGATACAGACGCCAGCAAGTGTTTGAGCCAACTTCATCATGTAAGGACTACGGTTACCATGGCAGACAAGGACCATGGATCATGATCCGGTGAACATAAGTTCATGGAAACACATGGCACAACTCAGACGATCCACGGATCACTTTTTCCGAACGAAGACGCGAACAGGCCAGCGCGGCCAAAAGCCTTCGCAGCCAGCCCTCGTCTTCATAAGCGGTATCCTTCCAAGTCTTGACACGAACTGCCACTTGGGAAGGCACTGAAGCCCCTGGGAGTACTTGGTTGACGTTGGAAGGGAGCAACAAACATATTTTTTAGCAGTTAAGTGGTTGGATTTCAACCACTAAACCACAATAAGCAAAAGTGCATTATTTTTCCCAACAACAACCATGAGTATATCATAGCTTCACTCGGGTAGCGCAACAGCTACGAAATGCTACGAATTCGTTTTGCCTGCCACTCAAAGGGATACAGCCCATGAGAAGGGGCCGGCGCAGTCGCTCGGCTCAGTTGGGTGAACAAAAAACCCTTGGCACATGAAGATCATTCTACAACAAGTTTTGGGATGAGTCATGTCACGCACCAAGACTCCCACTTTAGAACATGCTGATGACTCTGCGTGAAAGCTTGCACCTCTCAGTCGCTAATCAGCATTCCTTTCCGCAAGTAAACAAATGGGGGCTTTTCGAAAGATCAGACTTTGTCAAAGAAGCAAACCGCGGTGCTCATTCCGTGCCTGACCATTTGCCAAGGGCTTCGGAACCTTCCTTTAAATGTAATTGAGTCGGGATCGTCCGGCTCGCCACGCTCCGGCTGCGGCCTGCCGCCAACATAAGCTTACAAACAGACTGAGTCCAACCAGGCCCCCCGTTCAGAATGTGCCAGAGGCATGAACAAGCAGGCTGTGCCTTCCCATCCATTGTTGAAAGATGCAGCCGAAGCCAAAACTCGCTTTTCGCAACTACTGCTCCTACCCACAGCAGAACCTGAGCAGTGTTTCACAAGCACGGCCCGCCTCCTGCCAGAGGTCATGTTTCTCCCCCTCGAGGTTCGGCAAAGTAAGACACAAACAAGCGACACATCCATGTTCCAGTTCAGGCCACGGGCCCATGCCATGCTCGTGCCACTTCCTCTACACATTGCACGGGCTTCCAACCGCCCATGCGGCGGTTGAGGTGCGACCTTGTGAGATCCTGAGATCCGAGGCTTCTCACGCGCCGTGCTGGCTTCAAACATAGATCTCCGCCGGCTGGAACTCCAAGTGGAAGCGATACAGCGAGTTGCCTGGGAAACTCACTGAGGAAGGACTTGGGATTGCTCGGCCGGGTGCACCAGGAGTCTGGAACCTACAAAAAGCATCCAATTGGATCAGTTTGGGACGGGGCACGAAACTCGTGCCCCAACTAGTCCGTGACTTAGTTGCTGTTGACCCCTCTGCAACCAAGGTTCACAAAACTTGTCGTGGGTCCAACGGAACATCCGAGAACTGTTTCTTGCCCGTTCCCGACGAGTGACCCTTCCACACAGCACGCAACAACTTGACGAGTGGGTGTGAGGCAGATCTGAAAAGGTGCAACCTGACTCCTTTTCCGTTCTTTTGAACCATCGTTCTTTTCAAAAACCACCTATTTTTCCTGGGTGTCCGGAAGTTTTCTAGAAAGAAGGATCCCTGGTACCCTTAGAGAGAGGAAGTTTTGTGAGCAACTAGTACAAATGGCTGGCAAGGGAAAGGCTGAGGAGAGGAGCTCGTCTAGAAGCCCGTGTGGCTCACGACTGAACAAACCCATGTTCACTACAAATGAAGTGCCAACAGCGAGGCGAGGAGAAAGGGCAAGCGCGCACCACACGCGGGTAGCAACTCCCCTTCACAAACAGAGGAAAATGATACGTTAAACAATGCTCGGGAATTTGCGCGGATTCGACCTCATGCCAAACGCCTTGCAAGCCACGATCCAAAAGGATCCCACTCAAGCACCCTCTTCCAAAACGGAAAGCATTTTTTTGGCAAAGGGAGGGGCAGAGAGGTCACGTCCGGCTTTTGCCATGAACAAACCTAAGAGCCAGAGGTATGGCCAAATGAAGCAGGAGACCAAACCTCTGGAGCCCAATGCTTTGACCTGGTGGATGGGTGCCAGGGCAAAGAGACTTTTCACGCGTCACACAGCAAGATTCGCTCGTAAACAGAGGCCGACCACGGCAGAAACACAAAACCTTGGCCCTCACTCATCTCACAGCCAGTGCGCCCACGACAAAAACAGAACCTAGGACCTAAGACCTAAGGCACTCATCTCAAGTGAGCGAACTCGCATCATGTTTGCCCAGCTGCCCGACTTCAACCGCCCCTTCCCGAACCTAGCGCACGTCACCCATGGCGTCATGTCTGCTGGCCCTCCCCGAACCCAGCCCAGGTCAAGAAGCTGTTCTGGCAGGCGAGCGGTGAAGCGCAAAAGCGTGCATCGTAGTAGGGGTAGTACCTGAGAAGGCTTGAGCACCCGCAGGCCAAAAGCCAAACTCCCCACCTCAGAAAACCAGGTAAAACCATTGTTTGTTGGTATTTGCAGGGGAATCAGCATTGCATAGTTTCTTAGGTGGTGCAGGATTTCATCCATCCACAGTGTGTCCTCCAACGCCTGCTTTCAGGGTTTCACGTCACATTTGGGCCGCGCAGATGTCCTTTACAAGCTACGCGCAGTCGCCAGCTTTGCAAGATAAGGCCACGTGTTGATGGAGCCCTCCCTTAGTGGCCGTGACGGGGTCCCGAGAGTCTTTGTCCGCTTCCATCGGATGAACAACTGGGTAATTGAAATGGGCACATTAATCACCTTCAACTGCTCAGGAGGGACCATTGTCATGTATTGTTGCTGCTGCCATGCCGATCTTCTGTCAATTGGTCCTGTCAAGCGCCCACAAGTGGGGAACTCTACCTGGTTCCAGGTCTGCCCTGCAACTTTCTGCAGCTAACATCCACCAAGAGGCAAGGCATAGTTGGTGTTCCACAAGTTGTTGTGGAGGTTCACTGCCATACCTGCACGGGCATGGCTGGTCAACCAGCCAAAGAAGCAAAAGCACCACCAGGTCCAGCTGCAAGCCAAAGCGAATGGCTCTGTTTCAATACGCACAAACACACACCAACCAAAACACCCGATATGGCAAACTTGCGCTAGCGACGCTGAGTTGTTTGACTGGCAGCCCACACCACAAAGGACGAGCTGAGCCCTAGGAGAACGATGCAGTGATGCAGGAAAGGTGCCAGTTGATAATTTCTCGACAACACGGCAGTACTTGAGCAAGTGCCATGAACGAAATACCTGCATCAGCAAGTGTATCTATAGATATACACTGGGTTTTCAATACTCCTTGTTCCAAAAGCGGCCTTGCAGCTCGCAGTTCCGCGGAAGTCTGCGGAAAAAAGCTACACTTTGAAGCCAGTAGTCATGTCAAGCCGCGAAAAAGTGCTCAGACGAATTTCGGCGCTCAAAATTCCTTTTGGGCTCCACCTGGAATCACATCTGGGGTCAGTGGCGGCCCAAAATTGGAGCCAGCACGAATTTTGAGCAACCAAAACAAGTGCCGAATCAAATATCGCACCTCTCCAGCGCAAGCTCGAAAGACCGCGAAGTGCCTTTTTGCAGCGCTAGCTCGAAAGATGAGTACCATGTCAATGCGGGAACAAAAAACATTCTTCTTCAGGCATGAACAAGTCGCTGCCCTGTGGGCAGCGAGGATATCGTTAAGGGTATCGCTTGGGTTGGGTATCGCGGCAGAATATTTTTTGGAAGCTCCAAATTGGCGCGTCGCTACTCATGAGTGCTACTACAGCAAAAGGCCACAACCAACCTTAGCCAACCACACCCTGAGCCCGGCCTTGCACGCTCCCCGGCTGCAATTGCGAGAGCCCCTTCCCTGCTTTTGCTGCCTCCGCCTTGTAGCCTCGGCAGTTCGGTCAGACTGGCGTGATCGGAAGCAACGTGCCCCGCTCCCTGCTGCCAAGAAGCTTGCAGGCAGAGGGTTGCCTGAGTTATGGCGATGCCAAAAGCCGGTGGAGAAAATACGCTAGCAAGGCAAAAGGAGGGACTGCAACACGCAAAGGTCGCTGCGTACCAAATCCGAACATTTCGCACCAGGCAAGTCAATCACTTGAAGATTGGTTATTCCCACGCAAAGAATTGTCGCTCAACAACCATGCGTGTGTGTGTGTGTGCGCGCTAATGAAACTCCAAATTCATTCGTGCTGCCATGGATCCCTCCGTGAATGGCTTGAAACACTTCACACAGCAAGCCAACCCCAAGGCGGCACCTGGAGGGCTGATCTGCACATTGTCCCAGTGCTCATTGTGGCTTCACCCTTGCGTGCGGTGTGCGCTTGTGTAGTGTGGGTGTGTGGTGTGCTGTGTGTGGTGTAGTGAGCGTGTGGTGTGCTGTGTGTGTGTGTGTGCGGTGTAGCGAGCGTGTGGTGTGCTGTGTGTGTGTGTGTGGTGTAGTGAGCGTGTTTTCGTTCTAGCCACACCTGCTCTTGTTCCAGCAAGCTTGCTCTCCTTACCCTTCCGAGATCTTCGGAAGAAAAACCACCTCCCCGCCGCAAAAAATCCCCGTCGGGCATGGCGTTTTTAATGCGCCGCACATGCGGAAGAGGGCGCGGCGCGGAGCCCCGGAGCCCCGGAGCCCCCTGCCCGCGACCCAGGCAACGGCCTCTCGCTGCCCAGGCGCCCACGGGGAAGTCCGGGGTCATGGGGTTCACGTTGATGGCGTCCAGGGAGTCCAGAGTCATCTGGCCCTGGGCCGTTTGCACCTTCACGCCGCCCCAGACCCCGTGGGTGAACCTCGGGCGGGCGCTCGGCGGGCGAAAGGCGCGGCTGGATGCGCCGGCCGGGGGAACCGGAACATGACTTGGGTGCTACTGGGGCATCTCCTTCAGTCTAGATATTTCACGAGTACTGCAATTACCTGCCACTCACCAGTGGCAAGTTTGGTGAGCTTGCCCTGTGCACAACAGCAACGTCCATGATAAAACAAACCTTCTTTCACCGTCCTCATACTTTTTGTCAACCTTCCCTGTTTTTTCAACCCTTCACCCTTCTTATTCAACCCCTAAAGCAATTCCCGGCGGCACGTGCGAGTTGCTCGGCGACTTCGGATGGCTCCGCCAAGTCACTGGTTCCCACCATCCAGCACGCCCTCCGGGTCGATTTCCTGCCAAGCTTTCCACATTCGTATCTGTTGCACCACCACCACCATCCTTGTCATCCCGCACTTTGCAAATGGTATCCCTCTTGTCGTTCCATACCAGGTGAAACATCAAATTGAAACATGTGGGAAATGAGGCTCATTCATCTGCTGGCTGTCATGTGCCGTAATGAAATGGCATTGTTCGCGCTGTGTTGTTGCACACTGGCCTGAAAAGTGCCGATGGAGGGTGGTCCTCCAGAATCGATCCAATTCGGAAGATTGGAGTTGAAAGCAAGTTTCAGGAAATGAAGAATGATAAGAAGCGGCAGCTCTCCCTGAGAACAGCGGATCAAGCTGGCATGCAAACGTGTTGGCAGATTTGTAACTGCACTCACGCAATGCAAAACACTCCATCTGCAGGTTTCGCAAAAGAAAAGGCAGCCACCTAACGTCTCCCTCCAAACACACGGGCCCAAACTCCTTTCCGCCCGCCTGGCTCCAATTTATCACATGGCCACTTGTTAGTCAGGCTTTCGCCTTTGGTTACGCATAGGCCACAATTGCCCCAAGACTCCCATCATGTTGTCAGAAAGGAAACAAACACAAACACAAACAACTTGAGGCTAGTCAGGCTCGAAGCCCGCCATCATGTTGTCAGAAAAGAAAAAACACACACAAAGCAACGCTGCGTTGCGAGTTTTTTTGCACGGCCCCCCGTTTGCTGCTCCCGTGTACCGCGTCCTGACCCAACTTCTTTAGGCGCCAGGCGGAGCCGGAGAATGGCGTCAGCTTTGGCGCTGGAAGGAAGGTGACCTTAGTGCAGCGCTGCAGCGACCCCCCTGCAAAAGGTTGACGTAGCTTTTTGGGGGGTTAGTGGAAAACCCAACTTTTCCCAAAAAGTTCAAGTCTAAAGATCCGTTGCCCAATAAGAACGGAGAAAATTAGATAGGCGCAAACCATTGGCTCGAGCGGTGCCGTTTTGTTTTTCTCTCCGAACTTCATCCCTCGGAGGCGAAGGAATGACCAGCAAACCCCCGGGCACAGTGGGATGAATGACGGGCGCAATTGGCCGATGAAAGGTCCAACCCACAACTTATTTTCCTTGTTCCAGGAAAAGTGTTTTTCAGCCAAGACCGAGCGGTTTTTGGACTTTGAAATCGTCACCTGAAACATGCGGTGACAAACGAGTGAGATGAGTAGCACGCTCTCTCCAGCGAGGTTTGGTTGCAAGGCGATCTGGCCAAGCAGCTGAACTGGACTCCGCCACCATGGTGGGCAGCTTGCCCACGGTGATCAGGCTCAAATCCACTGCGTCCCTGCCATGCCGTTTTTTGTTTTTTCTCGGCAGGGAGATCCGGCGGCCGCCTTTATGCGGTCTGATGGGCAATGTCCCTTTCGAATGCTGCAGGGTGCACGAATCTAGGTAAGCCCGAAAATATCTACCCTTGGCCCAAAACACACAGAAATGGCCCACAATATCTTGCCTTCACCTACGTGTAACTAACATAAAAAGCTTCGCAAAGTGCGGCACGGCTTGCTTGGCCTCAGGGGGGGGGGGTGGAAGATGCCTTGTGGCGGTGATCTGCAAGTAGATCTCGGAAGGTGCACCTGAACAAGCCGGCAGCATTGACCGGAGGGCCTGTTCATCTGCATGGCACGAATGGTGAAGAGCCTTGCCCCGAAAAGCACTGGGAAATCCATCTTGCCCCAAACAAGCATGATCCCATGCGTAACATGGGTGCAATGTGTGAATGTATGATGTGGTGTGTGGGCGTCCGGTCAGGAAGCGCATGCCAGTTGATCGATGTTGATGGGACACGTCGAGTTGATTGTCTGCGAGCTGGGCTGTTCTGCGAGCCATGCTGGTCGTGTTTCCTCATGTCCAACGCGCATCAACCACGGGATTGCAAGCGGAAAATTGAAGTGCGCACCCTTAGTTCTTGGTCCCCAGCTGGGGGGGGGGGAAGGGGGAAGCTAAGCGAGATGATAACTGCCAACCCAAGTCCTCCGATGGCGTCACTTTAAACCCAGAACCTCCACTTAATCTCGGTTGCTTTCTGCTCCCCTGCTAAAAGGTTAACTGTTAGTAGTTTAATGGAAAACCCATTCGTTGGCGGAAAGCTAAAGTCCTAACATCCCTTGGCAAAATGCACCAAAGCTATCTTGCAAGCGAGGCGCCGTAAGCCTCATGGGCCTTCTGTGGCATCTGCATCCGAGCGATCACCTGGGAAGGCCGTGGGAGACCAATGGGAGGCACCCAGCTGCAACCTGCTGCAGTTCAAAGTTGAAAAATCGAGGCCAATCCTAATCCTGAGCCTAGAAAGCAACCACCACCAAAAAGCAACCCTTACCTTGGAAGAGCCCAGATAGCTGTCACATTGGCTGTGGTTGTCAAAAAACATGGGATCCATTTTTGGGGGAGGTGCATCGCCCATTTTAGTCTATTTTGCCGGGGGTTGGGATGTTCACTGGGGGTACGATTTGGCTTTTGACCTGGCCACATCCATGCCAGCAATTTTCAGGGTCGACCCCCAGGCCCGAGGGGCTGAGTCAGCTTCCTCGGCACTGCCGGCCACGAACAGCTCCTGGAGGCTCGGCCTGCGGGAGGCCCTTTTTGCCATTTTTGGGCTTCGGGTTGTTATGGGCTTAGGTGTACGGCTGAGGGTAACTCAGGTCAGTCCAGGGTTCGTTGGGTTTGGGTGTTGGGGTGTTACGGGTTTAGCAGCTGGAGGTCAAGGCAAAAGCAAGCTCGGACGGAATTTCCGCGGAGGGTTTACTTTCAAGTTGGGGAACCGGGACCCGGTCGAAGCTGAGCTTTCAATACCCAAGATACTGGCAGTGGCAAGTTTTCCTTTTGTTTGAACAGGCTTCCCTATGTCCCGTCAGGTTGCATGAACATAATCAAGGCAGGTATGTAACTATATTTAAGTAGTTCTATTGTTTGGCCTATTTGCAGCAAGCGTTGTAGCCCTTGCAGCGAGTGGCACAAAATGGACAAAACTACGCCACTGGAGTTGTTCCATGAATACGTGGAAGCAGCTGTTTGGCAGTTCATTGCCCCCCAGCAATCTAAAAAGCATGAAAACACAACACATCTCAAATCTTCGTCCGGCTGCATTAAACAGGAGTTTGCCGCACTCGTGAGCCTCGATGTCTGGGAAACGTGTATGCCCCAAACAATCCGCGAAATTAACCAACATGATTGACAGCAGCAGAAGCCCGCCGAAGCCCCTGTCTAGAGCGTAGCGACACGCCTCAGAACAGGCCGAAAGGTTGGCAATTTACCCGGCTTGCGGTAGCCCACCTCCAAAGCGCACTCTCAGTGAAGTTGTTGGAGCCAGGCTTGCAGAATCCGGTCTGCATCTGGTGGTCATTCAGGTACGCGTACGTGAACCTCAGGCATTACAAACGCTTCTTGAAACCCGGGCCCGAGCGCGCTTTCGAATCCAACGGAAGCACGAAGGCCGACATGCGCAAAGAGACACCCAAAGACTTCAACATAGCTAAAACCAAAAACTGCCACAACACACAAACCGGCTTGCATACCCCGGGGCGAACATTTTCAAGCATGCCCAGAATACCGCAGCTGTCATCTGGTCCCCTACTCATGTGATTCCTTTCGCGTGCTGTGGAAACTGCCACTGAGCTCTAAAACAAAGGCTACAAGCCTAAAGGGGCAGCTGGGAACCCGCCAAGATACAGGCTCACAGCCGCCAAATGTTTATCTTTCCTGTTGGGGGTGGAAATTTGATTCTTCTTGTTCATATGTTTCCCGGTTTTGGGGTGTTTTTTTGGTTCTTCTTGGCCCCCGGCGGCTTCCACTCGGAGTCGTTGAAGGTCTGGTAGACATAGGCCGCCAGCGGCTGATCCTGCGTGGCCCAGCTGCCGCAGCAGGGGAGCTGCAGCTTGAAGATGGCGCCCTCCGGGCCTCAAGCTGGGGGGGGAGGGGGTCTGGCCTCGGCTGACATTTTAAGGGAATCCGCAATAAACCGCACATAAGGACACCATTTATTTTGGTTGACCCCTAGATTTACGAAAACAACAACCTCAGATGTTTGGCCGGCTCTGCTGGATGGTGCGAATCTTGGCCTGGTGGCATCGAGCGCTCAAGTGTCTCGTCTCACGAGCGGCTTGCACGAGAGGGTCAAGCAGCTGGCCATGATCTTACCGGCCTCGATATTTTACCATGCTCAAAGTCATCACCCAAGCGGTGGGTTAAAGGGAAACAACCGATTCCATGTTCTGACTTTGATAACCCCCAGAAACAGTCAAAATCATGACCCCTGTCTTATCATGAATGGCTACGCCAGGCACTGCGATGCATGGACTGGCCGAGGACAGCTCCGTTTCCTTTTGCGTGGGGCGTGGTGGGTTCGTGCTGGATTTTGCCATGGGCCCATGCTCCGTCATAGATCCATGACTCGTGCGTAGGTCTATTGAGACTGTCTGCTTCCTTGCTCCTACCCCCTCCTACCACCTCACGTCCCACGATTGTGCCAATGCTAGCAGGCGGCGAGCGAATGATGGGACGGGAGATAACAACCATAATAGTGGTTCTGCAAGAACTGCCCAACTTGACACAGTCAAGGTTGGAATTGGCAACCAAAAAGAACCTTTAGTTGCTGCCGTTTGCAGCAAACAAAACACATTTCGCTGCCCTTCAAAAGGCTTCGTGCCAGTCCCCTGGGCATCCAACCAGCGCCAAACCATGAGTGTCCCGATCCGAAAAGAAATGCCCTTAGCTTGAAACAGCCAGCCAGTGGGAAGGGATATCAGAGGAAGTGCCCAAAAAGTGGCGAGCAAAAGCCTTTGAGAACGTAATAAGGGTACCAACTTTTTCAGTAGTCTATTTTAGGGGGTTCACCCTCCCAACCAAAAAAGAAGCGGGTGTGAGAGGTCGGGCACCAATTGCCGGGGGACCTAGACAGCGGCATGCGCGAAGCTTCTGCCAAGCTGCTCAGCTGAATCTCAGTGCCGCTTTTGAAGGTAACCGTTGAGCTCAAAGGAATCGACTGCATACCTGGCGCAAGCTCGAGCACGCCATGGAAATACGGTTTCCGGCGTGGCGGAAACCAGCGCATCAACTTCTTGCAGCCAAACATGTGCTGCTTTAGGCTGCTTTTCTTTCGCAAAATAAATGCTATAAGATTGCTATAAGTACTAGTAACAACACAAGATAGATGGTATTGATGGTGCCTCTGTGGTATTTTGCTTCGTCCATTGTGTCTCAACAAATATGACGGCGGAAAAAAAGGGGAAAAAACACGAACACATGTAGCTGCGTTCCCTCTGTCCTGGCGGTGCTTTTGCCCATTGTCAGAAGCGATGCCTGAGACATGTTGCGGTACAACTCACTTGCCCAAAGGACCCAGAAATAAAAGGTTAAAAGGTCAAAAGGTTGGCTTTTGGGCAACTGAGACAATGTTGAGAGCGGCGGTTGAATATGTACCATTCTGCTGCAGCCACATCCCCTTCACCCACAGGTGGAACGGAGTCTCCTTTGCATCTGGGCTGGGACGCCCCGCGCCTGCCGTTGAGGGCATATCGACCTGCTCAACAGTCCTGGGAAGCCCACCGGTCGCTAAGCTGATCACTGCGACGGTTGTTCCCCCCGCCCCCAGTTCCATTTGAAACCAGGTGGGGATATCCCACCCTTTCAGCGTTGTTAGGTTGCGGGCACACCCATATATTACACGCATGACTTCCGCCAACGAAAGGGTGGCGGCTCGTTCATCAAAAACTTGATTGAGAGATCAACCATTTACATGTACATTTCATCACCCCCGTTGCTGTTCAACATGCAGGGCTCTGCGAATCTGTGAGCTGGTGGCGAAACAAAGCTAGCAAAGCTAAAGCAAACACGACAAACGATGACCGAGGCAGTTAAGCTACCAAAATGCTAGAAAAGTTGGGAAGAGAAACTAAACCAGCAAGTACCAGCAAGAAATGCAAGGCAAACAAGAACAGACCAGAGCGGAACAGTAGATGCGGGCAAAGGTTGTAATTTAGGGGCGGGTGGGCGGCGGGATCCCCGAATGGGTGCCAGCCTTGTCCATAGAGGAAAAGAAGTTGCAGCTTAGAGAATTGCTGCCTGCACGGCTTTCATGACAAGCAACATCAGACTTTCTAGCATCCCTTTCATGTCCAAAGTTCGCGCAAACCTGTCCTGCACCCTCTTGATAACTCTCAAGAGATCTCAAAAGCGAGCCTCCAAAAGGCTGATTCTCTCTTCCATTTCATCTTGCGAGTCACCAGATGTCAACAGCACACCTGGTCGTGTGGATTCGAAAACCCCAAAAAATCCCCAGGATCCCAGCTCACCAAGTGCTCCACGGCCTTGGCGGAGCGGAGCGGCATGCTTCTGCATCGCTTGAGTCGGTTCTTCTCTGCTGAGCTCGGGGTTCATCTCCCCAAGTTTACAAAGCTGCCCCCATTCCACCCAAAGAATCTTGACTCGAGGAGTAGAATCTGGGGATCCACTTGCCATCTCGAGACGTAGACGCGTGTCTTTGGTCCTCAGCGCTTGCCTCACCTCCGATGCCAGCGGATGCGGAGATGTCACCGCCGGACCTTCCTGGCGCCAGGAAGCAGCAAACCCCAAGGCAACTTCCATCGACGCATGGGCACGTCAGCAAGCCGCCGACGAAATGATCTTGCGATGGGTTCTTTGTTGGTACCATGTGGTGGTCGCAGACGAATTTGTGGCTTTACTGTGTGTTCTTCCTGCCGGCTGACAGGGGCACATGTCAGGGTAGCCTGTGGTAGTTGTTGTTTCGTGTCAAGAAGAGATTGCTTCACCCTGCTCAAGCGAAGCTTGTTGAAGCATGACCAAGCGAAGCACCCATTTGAGATTCGCCAAGATGTCAAACAACTAATCACAACTGAACACCTACAATGACAATGATTGATGCCCGGAAATGATTGACCCCCAAAAACTCCCTCCCTGCAACATTCTGCCAATGTATTCAATATCGCGCAAAGAAACTATAGGTATGTGCGGAGGTAAGTTACAACTTTCTTGTGCTATTTCTTATTGCACTGGTCATTGTGCGTCAACGCGTCATTTGCCGAGTCCGCCACTCCTTCAGTGCCGAAAATACAAGACACCAAACGAAGCCAATTGTTCTCACTGAGAAAGGCTGCCATGGCCTGCGAAATTGCCTTGATTTGAGCCTCCTTCCATCAGTTCAAGCCGGGGACTGCTGGGCTTTTCTCTAAAAGCACCCAATCGGAGTGTCATCGGCTCTGGCCGTTTTGGGATTTGCTGGAAGCGATTCTGCTCGGTTTTCTGGTGGCTTCCGATCAAGCACGTCAAGGATAATGTTCGACATTCTGCCAAGCTGAAGACATAGAGTCGAAACAAGCTAATCAATCATGATCTTCACTCCCCAAAAAAACGCATTGTTTCCACAAATGGCAAAAATTGCCCCCGGCCGGGTTCATGTTTCGCTTTGGGCCTCCCACCTCGGCTTCGCCGCGGCCCTCCCCCCCGCACCGCGCTCCCCAAATCCCACCCGGCGCGAGCGAGCGAGCGGCCGCTGGGCCCATGCGCCTCCAGGGCGCGCGCCGCCAGCTCGTTGAAGAGGCGCTGCTCCGCCCAGCTGGCCGCCGCCTTCCTCGGAAAAACTTCCAGGCGACGGCCCCAAATGCGTCTGGTCCCAAGGAACCCTATTGCCCCCACGTCTGGTCAAGGTTCCTTGCCCCCATGACAGTCGCATAGAAACCAGGAACGGGAAATTCTACAAGTTAGCCAAATACCCACCAAAATCAAGGGTTCCCATAGCATTTCCTGTGGTTGGTTTCTTGGATGGTCCCTAGGAACCCTATTGCCCCCATGAAACGAATGGCCAGGAACCAAGTTGCATGAGCGTCACCGGGTATGCCTTTGTGGAGCCAGCAGCAAGCCAGCCGCCTTTTCGCAAGCAGCGCGGATGTATAGAGATTCAGATGACTCAGTGTGCGACCATCATTCAGTTATACAACGTGCCACAAAAAGCTTCTCGAGCAAGCTCAAAATCCCCGCCGTCGAGGACACACCCACCCATTCAGAACCACTTGTGCTCGCACTCTTGGCATGCACATTCTTTTGCTTGAATCTGCTTGCAGCCCGTCAGGGCGGCAACCCTCAACCTTCTCCCACATATGGGAACGACCAAAGTCAAAGCACTGCATCCTGCGAAGGCATCCTCCTCAATCACGCAATCAGGGACAATCACACAAGCTAAGGAGTTGCAGTTTTCAAATGCATTTTTTGCAATCTGGGTCACTGAGTCAGGGATGGTCACACTAGCCAAGGAGCTGCATTGTGAAAAGGCAGCATAGTTAATCTGTGTCACTGAGTGTGGGATGGTCACACTAGCCAAGGAGCTGCAGCTTTCAAAGGCAAAATGCCCAATCCGGGTCACTGATTCGGGGATGGTCACACTAGCCAAACAGCTGCAGCTGTTAAAGGCACCGTTGCCAATCTGGGTCACTGAGTCTGCAATGGTCACACTAGCCAAGGAGCTGCATCCTGCAAAGGCATGATTCCCAATCTCGGTCACTGAGTCGGGGATGGTCACACTACCCAAAGAGCTGCAGTGTTGAAAGGCACCATGGCCAATCTGGGTCACTGAGTCAGGGATGGTCACACTAGCCAAGGAGCTGCATTGTGAAAAGGCACCCCGTTTAATCTGTGTCACTGAGTGTGGGATGGTCACACTAGCCAAGGAGCTGCAGCTTTTAAAGGCAAAATGCCCAATCCGGGTCACTGATTCGGGGATGGTCACACTAGCCAAACAGCTGCAGCTGTTAAAGGCACCGTTGCCAATCTGGGTCACTGAGTCTGCAATGGTCACACTAGCCAAGGAGCTGCATTTTGCAAAGGCATGATTCCCAATCTCGGTCACTGAGTCGGGGATGGTCACACTAGCCAAGGAGCTGCATCCTGCAAAGGCAGCATGGCCGATCTGGGTCACTGAGTCGAGGATGGTCACACTAGCCAAACAGCTGCAGCTGTCAAAGGCACCGTCGCCAATCTGGGTCACTGAGTCTGGGATGGTCACACTAGCCAACGAGCTGCAGTCTTCAAAGGCATGATTCCCAATCTCGGTCACTGAGTCGGGGATGGTCACACGTGCCAGTGTGTGGCAGCGTAAAAGTACCTCGACAACAATTTTAGGAGCACCGCTTGGGATTTCAACCACAAATGCGGTCTCCAAGTCAATCTCCTCGCCAAATTCGTCAAGCTCCCCCTTGTGGGAGCAGGTCGCAGCGTTTTGTTTCAACATTACAGTCACGTCTGACTCGGGCGAAAGGCCTGCATCTGCAGCCGTCTCGTCGTTCGTCATCAATCTTGTCCCCACAAGAATGTCGACACGGGTTGTTGCGCGTGTGACATCATCCAAAACCTGGCACTCCTTGATGCGCTCCTTGAGTTCCCGACCGGTGATATCTGGCACAACTTCACAAACCGTTCCCTCACCGTTCAACTGTCGAAATGAAATCCTCATTGCCATGGCGAGTCTCTACAAAGTCAATATTTTGAGTCTTTGAGGCCCTGCGGGGCGAACAAGACCGAAGAGGCGAAAGTCGGGGAGCCGCGAATATGTGTATATATATATGTGTAAACACTCAACTGCGCTCCTTTTGATGCACCAGCAAGCAGGTAGTTGTCATATTAATAAAGAAAGCAAGTTCAGGTACTCTTCCCCAGCACAATGGCCCCCTTGACCGGCCCATCCATGGTGGGCAAAAGAAAAGAGGGGCCCCGAACACCAACCTCTTTTCCGGCTTGGCGTGATGCCCGCCCCGCGCCCCTCCGCCAAACCGAAGCTAGCCTGGGCCTCGAGCGCAGCTGAAAAAACCTGGGAATGCCTGTGCCAAAGCACCCCTTTGTCTTTGCTTTCCACGTCCCCCCCCTGGCCTCCTCTTACGAGGACGCTCAAGCGTTGGCTGAAACTTCGAATTCTGAAATATTCCGAGAAATGGTAGCAAAGTTTCGCTGACACTTTCATCTCATTCATGAGGGCCAACCCTTCAATTTGATATATGCAAGCGGTGCAAGCGGCTGCCCAACGTCCCTTTTGGAGCAACTTGTCAAAGTTCCCATGTCTAGAACCAAAATGTGGCCCCCCAAAAAACTAGAGGACGATTGGCCCGAAAGCATTTTTCCACAGGTGCTCATCCAGCCGCGGAGACACCTTTTTACATCGCTGCGGCGAGCGTGTCTGCGCGCGGCGATGCTCAGTGTGTATGGTCACATGAGAGCTCCATCTCATCATCCTACTTTCCTCTCGAACTGCGCCGCGCGATTTCTCACGAAAGTGGTCTGCGCAAGCTGCATTGTTCCAGGCTGCTGCGCGCAAGTTGCTCTCTGCAAGCTGCTGCGCGCAAGTGCTCTGTGCAAGTTGCTCTGCGCAAGTGCTCTGAGCAAGTTGCTCTGCGCAAGTGCTCTGCGCCAGTTGCTCCGCGCAAGCGCTTTGCGCATGTGCTCTGCGCAAGTTGGTCTGTGCAAGTTGCTCTGCGCCTGCTCTGTGCAAGTTGCTCTGCGCAAGTGCTCTGAGCAAGTTGCTCTGCGCAAGGGCTCTGCGCCAGTTGCTCCGTGCAAGCGCTTTGCGCATGTGCTCTGTGCAAGTTGGTCTGTGCAAGTTGCTCTGCGCAAGTGCTTTGTGCAATTGCTCTGTGCAAGTTGCTCTGCGCAAGTTGCTCTGCGCAAGTGACTCTGCGCAAGTTGCTCTGCGCAAGTGCTGCCGGAGCTGCGGGGGTCTCCTCCGCGTACTACGTTTGCACTGAAAAGTTGCGATTCTCCAGCCGGAGCTGCGGGGGTGTGCTGCGCGTACTACGTCTGTACTTAAAAGTTGCGATTTTCCAGCCTGAGCTGCGGGAGCACGCTCCGCATACTACGTCTGTACTTAAAAATTGCGATTTTCCACCCGGAGCTGCAGGAGCACGCTCCTCGTACTGCGTTTGTACTTAAAAGTTGCGATTTTCAAGCCGGAGCTGCGGGGGTGTGCTCCGCGTACTACGTTTGTACCTAAAAGTTGCGATTTTCCAGCCTGAGCACTACGTCTGTACTTAAAAGTTACGATTTTCCAGTACTACGTTTGTACTTAAAAGCTGCGATTTTCAAGCCGGAGCTGCCGCGGACCAGGGGGGAATCGAACCTGCGACCGCGGGATTGCGAAAGCAGGCGCGCAAACCACGAGACAACTTCCAAAGGCCGTTCCGCGAGCAAGAATATTGCACGGCGCCGCAGCGAGAGCGCTTCGACACGCACAATCTCCGCAGAGGGTTCGCCGAGACTAAGACAAATTCGCACGGCGCCACAGCGAGAGTGCTTCGACGCGCACGATCTCCGCAGAGGGTCGCGCGCGGCCAGCAGAAATCGTAAAAAGTCCTCAGTTTTTGAACCTCGACCACGCGAATCTCCGCAGAGGGTCGCGCGCGGCCAGCAGAAATCGTAAAAAGCCCTCAGTTTTTGAACCTCGACCACGCGAATCTCCGCAGAGGGTCGCGCGCGCACCGCAGAAATCGTAAAAAGTCCCAGTTTTTGAACCTCGACCATGCGAATCTCCGCAGAGGGTCCACGCGAATCTCCGCAGAGGGTCGCGCGCGGCCAGCAGAAATCGTAAAAAGTCCTCAGTTTTTGAACCTCGACCACGCGAATCTCCGCAGAGGGTCGCGCGGGCATGCTAAAAATCGTAAAAAGTCCTCAGTTTTTGAACCTCGACCACGCGAATCTCCGCAGAGGGTCGCAATCCCGAGCGACGATCAAACTCCCGCCCCGGCGCCTTAGAAACCTAAACTAACTTACATAGCTGCTAACGCCGAAGCTCTAAGCTCTACCTAACCTTGGCTCTATGTAACTTGGCTCTATGTAACTTGGCTCTATGTAACTTGGCTCTATGTAACTTGGCTCTATGTAACTTGGCTCTATGTAACTTGGCTCTATGTAACTTGGCTCTATGTAACTTGGCTCTATGTAACTTGGCTCTATGTAACTTGGCTCTATGTAACTTGGCTCTATGTAACTTGGCTCTATGTAACTTGGCTCTATGTAACTTGGCTCTATGTAACTTGGCTCTATGTAACTTGGCTCTATGTAACTTGGCTCTATGTAACTTGGCTCTATGTAACTTGGCTCTATGTAACTTGGCTCTATGTAACTTGGCTCTATGTAACTTGGCTCTATGTAACTTGGCTCTATGTAACTTGGCTCTATGTAACTTGGCTCTATGTAACTTGGCTCTATGTAACTTGTCCAAGGGCTCCGCACGGAAGAACCCTTCGCGATGCTTTCGGGAATAGAAGAAATAGGGGGCCTGGGGAAGGAATGTTCAAGTTCAGATGACAATCTTTAGGTAACAAATGGCGCACCTGCCTAGTTTTCTAGGGTCCCCTTTGCCTGAATCCTGCAAAAATGATGCTCTAGGCTTGGTTGACGTTGGAAGGGGGGCAATTTGCTTTTTGATTTAGCAGTTAAGTGGGGAGTTTGCCCTAAACCACAACAAGCAAAAATGTGAAATGTGTCCTTTAAACAAAAAAAAGTAGGGTTCCTTGCCCTCATGGAAAGAATGGCAAGGAACCAAGTTGGATGATGACAATCTTTAGGTGAACGATGGCGGTTGGTGAACGATGGCGGTTGTATATGAACCCCGGCCCAGTGTTTTCATGGTGGGTACCATGTGGGAAATATCATCGGTATGTAAAGGACCTGTTGATCAATTCCATTTGAACCCGAATTTGTTCGTCAACTGGACGTGAATCTGCTGGTTCCAAGGCTGTTCAAAATGGTTGGGGGTTGGGTTGGCCAATCCTGGAAGATCAGTTTCCTCTTGGAAAGGCCAATTCCCTGTCAAGTGCTGTGTTAGTGGAAGGGAGGGAAACCTTTGACTGGTACAACACGGAAAACCTGGAAACCCGGTGTTTTAGCGCCCGGAAAGAAAGAGTGAAACTGCGAATGCAAAGCAAACAATAGAAAAACAAGCCTGCCGAAGCAACAGTTGTTTGTCCCTGGATGCACGCCTCCACTCTCACCACTGCGATAATGGTACACTCAGGTATCCCAACTGCCTGTTCATTGCAGGAGCTATAACATCTGGCATCCCCAGGCTAAAGGTAGGAAGTATGCGAGTTGCCGGCAACAACTGTCTCCATTGGCCATCTGAGGTGCATGAAGCTCTGATTGCCAATGTCCTGCGCGGGGCAACTGCCAGTGTTGCACAGCGCAAACTTGCTGCGTAGAGTGGCGACTTTGCCTTTGCATTCACATCACCAACTTGTTTCTACCACGCATGTGAACAATCGACTCGAAAATTGAGCGTGCTCTGAACGTGCGAAAGCATGTCTGCCCAACTGGAAAAGCACTGTGCTGCTTGGCCGGTCAACGGTCTGATGTCTAAACGTGTGGCAAAAACTCGAGCACTCCGGGGCCAAACCCTATCTAAATTCCGCCCGGGACTATGCAGTTTGGCCAGGAACCTTGGCGAGACAACTGCAAAGAAACGGTCATCCTTCAAACATCGCAGCACCCAACAGAAACTCCTCATACCATGTCAAGCCGGAGCAGATCTCAAGGAACCGTCGCAACAGACCCCCCGCCGACGGTTCCTTGCGGAACGCCGTGGTGTTGTAGTCGCCCCCAGCGCCCCAGCCAGAGATCCCTGGAGTGCCCCAGGTGTGCTCCGGAGCCTTCATCAAGAAGAAGGTCATATTCCTCAGTCAGGGCTGCCCATTTTTAGGTCCCCCGCTAAAAGTGACTAACTGTTCGTGGGTTAAAAAGAAACTACCACTAAAACTAAAAAGCTAAAAGGCTAAGGGGATGGCTGGGAGCCACCAAGTAAATGTGGCTATCTTTGTGTGCGTGTGCGAACGTACTTGAGCATGCATGCATGTGCGTGGGTGTGGGTTGGCATGGGTTGGTGTGCGCCAGTTTGGGATGCACGTGCAAAACTGTGGATGGTGTATTGTAATTTATGTTTGTGTTCAGTTCCATCGCGAATGCATCTTATTGAAACTCGCCGGTAGTACGCGAAACGGCACCTTCGAAGAACAACACTTCAAATCTCGGAAACGGTTGCGATGCGCTTCTTGTGGATTTGTCCTGCACTTCCCCCGGTTGGTCATTTGGGTGTGGCTCAACATTTAAGAGCTAGGGTTACGCTGGTTTTGGTCTTTGTTTCCATTTACCTAGGGGCCATTTGGGTACATGTTTTGAGCCACAGCCATTTGTGGTAGTCTTTTCGTATCTTTAAAATCATGCAGGGATGGGCCCACAAATTCGCACATCCAAGCCGGTTTCTAGATCAAAATTCGCGAAGAGACGAAGCAAAGGCTCTGGATTGCAGGATCTGATGTCATGCAGCGTGGTTCTCCACGTCCCAGGCACTTGATCCATGCCTTAGCTGTGCTTGAAGCGCATGGTACTCAACACAAATGAGGTGAGAAACTGAAACGCAAAAAACAAATGGTTGAATGCACGGGCGAACAAACAACAAGTGCAGATTGCAAGAACGCAGTGCGAGGAAGCAGCGTACCATTATAACACGTCAAAAGGGACACCGAATGCAGGTTTTGCACCAAACCCTACAGGATGTGATGGAGCACTTGCCCAAAACAGATAACCCTCCCCTTTCATCAGCAACCAATAGGCCAAATTAAGATGGAACAACCAAACAAAACATCCTGCATGAATGTGACAGGCTGCAACTCCCAACACCCAACAACCCCAACAACCAACAGCCCAGCGCGCCAGTGGCTGAGCAAACAAAGTGCCCCAAAAACATGCATTGTCCCTGTGCCGGCAGCATTTTCAACTCAGTTTGAAACAAATGAACATTTTCCCAAAGTTCAACGCACCATACGCTCAACCCGAATCAACAGTTCAAAAACCCCATCCCGCAGAAGGCAATCCGAGGCTGCGATCCCACGCGTTCCACTTTTCGCGACGAGGAGCGCGCTGGATGGCGCGGTACTGGGCCATCTTCAGTGGATCAGAGGGGTTGCCATAGACCCACGTGTCCTCAACTCGCAACCACCGCATTCCGAACAAGTGACCGGCGCTCTCCAAAAAAAAAAGCACGGCAAAGCCCCTGGCATCCAGGCTGACCGAAGGGTCATACCGAGGCGCAATCAACACATCGTCACATACATGACAAGGCAAAGGCGCTACACGCTACAAATGCTGCAATGCATAACTCGGTTGCGAAATCTGCTCCCCTGCTAAAAGGTTAACCTTTGGTGATTTAATGGAAAACCCATTGGTTGGAAAAAGCTAAAGTCCTAACATCCAAGCAAAATGCACCAAAGATAAGATGCCAAGGAAACCTATCGACTGCGTTGCATCTATCAGCCCTTTCGCCATTGGTTTGAGGTCAACAGGTAGCAAACCCCCCGTCTAGAACTATTCCAGCTGCGAAAACGCGCCGAATGCAACTTGGGCCTCCCAAAGACTGCCTTCCTATTGTTGTGTGTGCAAACGCGGGTGCTCTACAGCCTGCCATCTTAAACACCCAAACCCTAAAAGCCTTTGACTCCAAAATGCCGAGCCCACGCCCGCTGCTCTAAAAAGCCAACCTCCTTCCCTGCCTAAACATCTGAGGCACGTAAACCTGTGGGCAATCAACGCGCTGAGCACTGCGGGCAAGTGATGAGTGGTTGGCAACACATTTCTGAACAAATGATTCTAGCTCAAGGAACCTATGTGTTTGAAGACCCCCACATGAAAGGGTCCGTCACCACGGGTGGCTCGCGCTACCCCAACTAGCAGCTCCGCTTGGCGAGTCTCCGCCACTTCCAGTGAGACCACGGGCAACTGATCGCGGACCTCAGTGGCTGTTGATAGTGGCAAGCACACAAAATGCCCAGCAGCAAGGTGGGAGAGAAGCGCCGCATATGAGCGTTGGTTTTTATTCCTTACAAACTTGCTTGGACATTATTCAAGCTTCCGCGGACCCTTCCGCATCCTTGCCGCGGGCCAAGAGGTCCCTTCCGCGAACTTCCGCGGCACATGTGTTTCATTGTTTGCTTCCGCAAACCTTCCGCGGGGCATAGTTTACAAGTTTTGCTTCCGCGAGCATTGGCGCAGAAACAAAAGTCATTTTAAGTGAGGTAGTGTTCCGCCGCAGCTTGTGTAGGCTTGGGCTCCATTGGGCCACCCATGCTACGTGGCCGCTTGCCTGCAAACACGGGGCCACCCTTCCGCGGAGCTTCCGCGAAGCTTCCGCAAACCTTCCGCGAAGTACGCCGGCTGTTTTGGCCTTCTTGGCTCTTCGAGCCAGCGTTACGTTTCTTGTACGCAGCAACACCTTTTCTTCTACTGGAATTGTTTCTCCGAGCTTTGCCATGCACGCACTGAAACATTTAGTTGTATATATCAGCCACCAAGCTTCCGCAAACCTTCCGCGAACAAATCCCTTCCGCGAGCCTTCCGCATGCTTCCGCGCGTGTGGCGCGGCGCACATTTTCAATAATAATGTCCCTCTCCCCACTAAATTAGCTTGCGGGCAAAAAAACCGCCGCTCATATGTTCCAAGGTGTTTTACGGAAGCCGATTTCGGAGAACAATCCTTCCTTTAGCCTAGGACTTTGCTTCAAACAATCCGGGGCCCGTGCTGAATCGCACGTCGTGGGCTTGACGAGCAAACCCACACACACTAACACAAACAAACAAACAAACAAGCAAACAAACTGCAAGCAAGCAAAAGAGCCGGCAAGCCCAGCCAAGCCAAGCCAAGCCAAGAAGCAAGCAAGCAAGCAAGCAAGCAAGCAAGCAAGCAAGCAAGCAAGCAAGCAAGCAAGCAAGCAAGCAAGCAAGCAAGCAAGCAAGCAAGCAAACAAGGAAGCAAGCAAGCAAGGAAGCAAGCAAGCAAGGAAGCAAGCAAGAAAACAAGGAAGCAAGGAAGGAAGCAAGGAAGCCAAAAAAGCAAGGAAGCAAGGAAGCAAGGAAGCAAGCAAGCAAGCAAGCAAGCAAGCAAGCAAGCAAGCAAGGAAGCAAGACAGCAAGGAAGCAAGGAACCAAAGAAACAAGGAGGCAAGAAAGCAAGCAAGCAAGCAAGCACGCAAGAACACACTCATGCATACGTACATTACATTACATTACATTATGTTACATTCCATACATACAAACATCATGCATACATACATACCTACGTACGTACGTACAAACATACGTACATACATACAATACATACACACATTGCAATTACAATAGAAACGTAATGTAATGTAACGTAAGATAATGTAATGTAATGTAGTGCAATGAATGTAATGTAATGAAATGGAATGTCATGTAATGTACGCATGCATGGTACATTGCATTACGTTACATTACATTACATTACATACATACATACACACATACATACATACATACATACATTACATACATACATACATACATACATACATACATATATACATTACATTACATACAATACAATACATACATACATACAGACATACATAACATACATACATACACACATTACATACATACATTGCAATACATTACATTACATTACATTGCATTAAATTAAATTACATTCATTCATACATACATACATACAATTGCATACATACATGCATACATACATACATTACATACATTACATACATTACATACATTACATACATACATACATACATACATACATACATACATACATACATACATACATACATACATACATACATACATACATACATACATACATACATACATACATACATACATACATACATACATACATACATACATACATACATACATACATACATACATACATACATACATACATACATACATACATACATACATACATACATACATACATACATACATACATACATACATACATACATACATACATACATACATACATACATACATACATACATACATACATACATACATTACATACATACATACATACATACATACATACATACATACATACATACATACATACATACATACATACATACATACATACATACATACATACATACATACATACATACATACATACATACATACATACATACATACATACATACATACATACATACATTACATACATACATACATACATACATACATACATACATTACATACATACATACATTGCCAACATACATACATACATTACATACATACATGCATACATACATTACATACATACATACATACACACACATACATTCCATACATACATACATTACATACATACATACATACATACATACATACATACATACATACATACATACATTACATACATACATACATACATACATACATACATTTACATACATACATACATACATACATGTACATACATACATACATACATACATACATACAATACATACATTACATTACATACACATTACATACATACATTACATACATTACATACATTACATACATACATACATACATACATACATACATACATACATACATACATACATACATACATACATACATACATTACATACATACATACATACATACATACATACATACATACATACATACATACATACATACATACATACATACATACATACATACATACATACATACATACAATTACATACATACATACATACATACATACATACATACGTACATACATACATACATACACTTACATACATACATTACATACATACATACATTACATTACATACATTACATACATACATTACATTATTATACATACATTACATTACATACATACATACATACATACATACATACATACATACATACATACATACATACATACATACATACATACATACATTACATACATTACATACATACATACATACATACATACATACATACATACATACATACATACATACATACATACATACATACATACATACATACATACATACATACATACATACATACATACATACATACATACATACATACATACATACATACATACATACATACATACATACATACATACATACATACATACATACATACATACATACATACATACATACATACATACATACATACATACATACATACATACATACATACATACATACATACATACATACATACATACATACATACATACATACATACATTACATTACATACATACATACATACATACATACATACATACATACATACATACATACATACATACATACATACATACATACATTACATACATACATACATACATACATACATACATACATACATTACATATACATACATACATACATTACATACATACATACATACATACATTACATACATACATACATACATACATACATACATACATACATACATACATACATACATACATACATACATACATACATACATACACATACATACATACATACATACATACATACATACATACATACATACATACATACATACATACATACATACATACATACATACATACATACATACATACATACATACATACATACATACATACATACATACATACATACATACATACATACATACATACATACATACATACATACATACATACATACATACATACATACATACATACATACATACATACATACATACATACATACATACATACATACATACATACATACATACATACATACATACATACATACATACATACATTACACATACATACATACATACATACATACATACATACATACATACATACATACATACATTACATTACATACATACATACATACATACATACATACATACATACATACATACATACATACATACATACATACATACATACATACATACATACATACATACATACATACATACATACATACATACATACATACATACATACATACATACATACATACATACATACATACATACATACATACATACATACATACATACATACATACATACATACATACATACATACATACATACATACATACATACATACATACATACATACATACATACATACATACATACATACATACATACATACATACATACATACATACATACATACATACATACATACATACATACATACATACATACATACATACATACATACATACATACATACATACATACATACATACATACATACATACATACATACATACATACATACATACATACATACATACATACATACATACATACATACATACATACATACATACATACATACATACATACATACATACATACATACATACATACATACATACATACATACATACATACATTACATACATACATACATACATACATACATACATACATACATACATACATACATACATACATACATACATACATACATACATACATACATACATACATACATACATACATACATACATACATACATTACATACATACATACATACATACATACATACATTACATACATACATACATACATACATACATACATACATACATACATACATTACATACATACATACATACATTACATACATACATACATTACATTACATTACATTACATACATTACATACATTACATACATACATTACATACATACATACATTGCAACGCATTTCATTTCAGTTCATTACATACGTATAATTATATATGGGTCAACTGAAACTTATTTGGACTTCGTGGCAACCCGGTGCTGAAACTAACGACCCTTCTTCACCCATCCTCCCTTCAAACAAATGCTACTGCATGAACTATGTCATTGCAGAGCGAGCGGCCGGCTGCACCTCCTCAAAGAAGGCATCAAAGGTGGATGCCTCGACTGTGGCGCCTGCCGCGCGAGTCCGAAAACTGAGCTGAAATCCATGGAACCATGCTCAAAGAATAACCTCAATCTACAATCCCGTTCAAATTCACCCCTCCCCCCTCGCCGCTCCCTTGCAAGGGCAAGCCGAAGGCCTGAGTGACATATACCCAGGAACTTAGAATACGGGCTGAAGCTTTCAGTCAACACATGGCTAAACGTAGTGTCAGAAAACAAAATGGGAAGCCAGTTGAAAGTATAAGGTTGGCTACTTCTTTGAAGTGTATGTAGAGTGCAGCTTCAAATTGAGTTGAATAGGATTCCTTCTCCAGAATTGATGATAGATAAGATTTGATTGGATTTTGTGTTTAAATGCGTGTCATATTCTATATCTAGAGTGTTGACGCTTTTTCTAGCGTTGATGTTTAGCCGTTTCGTGATTGCGGTTTTGTTTTGCTTTTTTCCCCCCGAAGCGCTCGAAATCCAAATCTATCTTTCGCACCTTGATAATTTACATGTATGTAGAGCCCTCATAACGATTGAAGCACAAAACCCCGCTCACCCTATGCGGCCAACCACGCACTCACACACACATATATATATAATATGTACACAATATACCCTTACCCACAAAAAACAAGGAAACAACGCCAGCCAATGCCAATTTAAACCAACGGCATTGCATGTCCAGCTGGGTCGGGGTTACGCATTAAACTAATGACAATCAAACCTGGGATATATGATACAACCTCCATCTCAGTGATGTCATATTAGAACAGCTTCCAGCTCTGAATCAAAATGCTACTTGCGGTCGTCCTTGCTGGGCGGTGCAATCTTTGCGTCAAAAAGCCAATAAGCTGACGAAGCCAAGCAAAGAGGCAACAGGCAAGGCCAACCAAGGCGAAGCAAACGAAGCAAACAGCAAAGCAAGCAAGCTCGCTCTCTCTCTCTCTCTCTCTCTCTCTCTCCCCCCAGGCCTGGGTACTCTTTCCGCACACTGTCCAAAATGCTAAGGACTTCTGACGCGTTGGCTGGCGGCCCAGTGTTATCCTCAACGCGCTGTCTCAGACAAAGGCCCAAACAAAGCCCGACCAGTTAACATCAGTGGCAGGTTGCTGTGAAATGGGTGCGCAAGGCGCTTCAGCACATTTCTTGGAAAAGCTTCAAGCACACGCGTTCCCCACACTTAGGGGCAAGGGTGAAAGGACCACCTTTTGAAAGGATCATGGAGGGCAATGTCTACCAAAAAAGGAAAAACAACCTGTCAGAGTGTGGGCTTTGACGGGATGTCTACTAGAAAGGAGCCCTTCTTACCCTTCTACTCAGCGAGGGGCAGCTGAACCCGGTTGCAAGTGGAGAACCTCCGCTTCCCTCCATTTGGCGCTTTGGACTGGTGGTGTGGTGATTACGAATCGGTTTCCCAGTTGGGCGTGGGTCGAAAATAGGTACCCAGAATGCAAGCATGGTAAATGGAAACATGGACTCCCCTGGTGGTTCATTTTGACCCACACCCGGTTACCCTCTACAAGAACCAGGGACCCGTTGGAATCCCCAAATCCAACCAATCCAAATCCCCAGCTCAGGGGGGGTACCTGAGAACCATCCACGTGCCCGGCTCCCTTCAGCCCAGCTAGCCAGGACGCAGTCCGGAACTCGGTGCACAAGGCCACGCCATTGGGCGCCTCTGCACAGTCCTTCAGCCCATAACCGCCATAGCCATACCTCAGCCCAACAGCAGTGGCTGGCCATAGACTTTGCGATGTGGAACCTTGAATAAGAGAGGACCAGTTTGGCACTAGTTGGAACTAGTCTTGGACCTTTGCGTGTACAAGTTGGAGCTCGTTTCCAGCAAAAGGAACCCAAGCAACCACCAACAGGTGCCCCGTCAGAAACCAAGTGGCGGATGGTAGGCCACTACGATGTCAGCGCCCGTGTTGTTGTCCACCCAACGGTGCAGCTTGGGCACTTGGGGAGGGAAGTCTGCGCCGTTGGAGCCTCCGAGCAAGGATGCCCAGGCTTCACAGGTAATCTTGAAATCTGAGTAACAAACCCGCGAAAAGACCCGAAAGAAAGGGTTGCCCACTGGAAGGGGAGCCCACGAAAACTTCATAAGTGGGGGGCTTCTGAAGGGGTCAGCATTACTCCTAAGGTGCTGCAACGTTGTGCAAGCACTTCTCAGCACAGGTTAAACAGCGAGATAACCTAGCACGAATACCAAACCCTCTGCTACCTCTGGATGATTTGTGCTGTCACAGTCACCCCAGTCACAGTGATGCTGCAGAAAACAAGCAGCCGCTCGCAAACACTTCAACGGACATGCTGCCCAAGCCAGCGCCAGGTTATAACCAGCACAAGCTCGGCATCAACCAAAGCAATAACAGCGGAGATACCGGGTCCAAACCAACACGTGAACAAAGTACAACCACCGCCAAGCAAGCAACACTTTTATCACAAACACGGCACGCCCAAGACATGTTTGCATGCCAACCTGGTTGAGCAAAACAAACTCGCGATTTGACCTTAACATCTGCCAATCCACATCCCGTGCGAATTCCGATTGGAGATGTTGTTTCAAGGTCAGAGCAAGTGCTTGTCACAGCCAAACCGCTACAAAGTCACTAAACCTTCTACATCTTGGAAGTAACGCTTATACAACCCCTACCCATCACAGCCTCCAAAGCCATACAACCCATCCATTTGCTCAAGTCCTCTGGAAAAAATAAGCAACATACTTCCAGTAGTGAAATTGCTTCCCTTAAAAACCGAGAGGACAAAAACACAACATCTTTAGCACATGGAAGAACCCGACCCGTCCCCCAGTCCGGTTGTCCCAACCACAGGTGTTCTTTTAGGGCAACTAGATGGCCCTGGTAGATGATTAAACTACCAGGTAAACCAGGGCCATCCATTTTCTACCAAAACAACCAAAAAGCTTGGCTGGAATTAGGACCCCCGCAAAAAATATATTGTTTGCCTAGTTAGTGGAAAACAAAGGGGGCCACAAATTGAAGTTTTTTTCTTGGGAAGAACGGACACCTATGGTCCCAGCCCTTCCGGCAGCTCCCGACTCCCGTCGACTCGTCTCAGTCGAGGCGCCGATGGTGAGCCCCGTGATGTTCCGGGCGCGGAGGTGGGGCAGCACCGCGCGGGTCACGTAGATCACGTCGCGGATACTCATGGTGCGGGTGGCCTCTACAGAGGGAGCGCCACAAAACGCAAGAGCTTCCGTTCAGGGGGCCTTGTTGCCACCTTTGGTGGAAAATGGGCGGAAAATGGCATCAAAAAAGGACCTCGAAAAAAAAAAAAGGGCAAGGTGCTGCGAGAAGTATCACACAAATGCTTCCGTCGGGCTGGAAAGGACTGGCGATGAAGGGTCATGGACCTTGTGAACATGGATGCGGAACCTGCAAGGAAGCAACAACTCTGGCCACTTTTTAGCTGAGGAACAAGGTTGCCATCATTTCTCTTGGACTGGCAGCCCACCTTCTGCAGCCACTACTGTATGCAAATGGCAAAGCGGGAACGCCTTGCGTGTACATCGCTCCATGGTGCACGAGGACAACTCACTGCGCATATTGAGATCTCCTTTTAGAGAGCACCAAACCGTCGCCTGCTCGCCTGCCACAAAAAGCGCCCGAGCCTGGCCTCGCGGCCAAAGCGGGCATCCATGCGGTTCAGCAGGTCGAAACCCGCCTGCCAAGGCCACCCTTGACCCGCCAGCTTCCCCCCCCCTCTCCTTCGGCCACTCGTCAGCTTCCCTCTGATTGGTGGTTTGGACATTGGGTACCTTTCCCATTTGGTTTCAAAAGGAACTGGGGATTGCGGTAAAGCAAAGTCAGGCAACAGAAGAGCCACCTCGTCGCAAGTTCAAGCATAGTTTTTGCCAGATTCGCGACAGGGATAGGGCATTTCCGCGGATACATTGTGAATTGTCCAAAGGTTGACTACCATCCGACTGGACAAGTCCGGAGATGTCCGGAGTTTCTGCCGGCCGCAAGAATCAGTCACATGGGCAAGCTTCTCTCGGCTCTGCCTGGAACAGCTCAGGCGCCATGTTCTCCGGCCTCGGGTCCCGAACGTGGCGTTTGTACGTGTGACCCATGTGGCGTCGCCCGGTGCATCAAGTGGCTGGATGTTGAAGGGCGCCGCATTCCAAACGATGTCCCCACGCCTGACGCCAACCCGGGGGAATTTGCTCACTTGGGTGTGGCTCAAAATTAAACAGGAGGAGGTTACGCAGGTCTTGGTCCACTTTTCCACCTACCAGGGTTCCATTCTTGTACCGGTTTTTTGAGCCACAGCCACTTTGATGAGCAAAAAGAGTCCGAAGCAAGCAGAATTATCCCGAAAGAAGACACATGCTCTTGCTGAACCTGGTCGAGAGTTCACTTATCTGGGCCGTAAACAATTCCTTGCACCCTTTCCTAGGGCATGCAACAGTCTCCACGGAGATTGTCTGAACAAGCCTCACATTGCACAAGCAACATCAAGCGACTGCTCACTCAGCAGCCTTGCCGCGGCAGTGAAGTTGGCAATCTCTGTAGCCTTGGCCAGTTCTTCCGCCAAAACAAGTTGCAAAAGTAAAAACCGAAAACATCGCTATGACTTTAAACCACGGGAAGCTGCAGCCAAGACTGACCAAAAGGTAGCAACCCGCACTGAAGGGGCAAACTCAATGGGCGACACTGCGAGACAGCCAATTAAAAAAACGAGGAACCAAAGAAGCAACCAAACAAACCACCAGTCAACCAACCAAACAATGAACCAAGCAAGAAGCCGAGCCAAGCCAAGCCAAGCCAACATAACAACCAGGAAAGCAGGCAAGCAAGCAGGCAAACAGGCTGGCAAGCCAGCCAGCAAAGTCAACCAAACAGAAAAGCAAGCAAAACCTAAACACCACACGCAAGGAGGCAAACAAAGAAACAGCCAATCAAACAAACAAACAGACAGCCAACAACCAAACAAACAAAACAAACAAAGACCCGAAGAAGCGAAGAACCCTAGAAACAAGAAAAGGAAACACAAACAAACACGCAAAGAATCAAACAAGCGAACAAGCAAGCAAGCAGACACACACGCAACCAACCAAGCAACCAAACAACCAACTAACCAACCAACCAACCAACACAACACAACACAACACAACACAACACAACACAACACAACACAACACAACACAACACAACACAACACAACACAACACAACACAACACAACACACAAACAGGCAAAACAACAGAGCAACAAGCAAAGAAACAAACAAAAGCAAACAATCAGCCAAGCAAATGAATATTCAACTTAAACCAACAAGCCAGCCAACCCACCCACCCACCCACCCACCCACCCACCCACCCACCCACCCACCCACCCACCCGACCAAGTTGATTTGAAGCCCCCCTGGATCGCAACACTGAAGCCAAACAACAGTCACATTTGTTCGGGCCTTGTCCAAAACCACTTATTCAGAAAGCATACCTTGGCAGACCCATCAGAAAGCAACCCATCTCTTGTGGGGCGGTCCTGTTTCGACTTTTGACCACCCCTTGCTGGAGAACAAGCACTAGCCCTTGATCCAATTTCTGCCACGGCGCGTTGGGGCAGCCTCGGCTCTCCGTCAAACACGAGCAAGCGTCTTATATCATGGGGGCGGGGGGGGGAGATGGGGGGAGGGAGGGGAGGGGGAGGGAGCCCAAATAAGCCCTGATTAAGCCCCAATAAGGCCTTATTTGGGTCTTATTGGGGCTCGCTCGCCCCCCTCCCTCCTTCCCAGCCCCCATGACTTATAACTTCAGGCGAGTCATAATCAATCAATGACACAAAAACGGTGAACCCAGAACCATGTACAGAATTGAAAAGGCGGCCGCACCCATTTATAAATAAGATTCTCCCTTACCGACCTCCACTTATCCGGATTTTGATTCTGGCTCGGGTGAGGTCGCAATGCTGTAGAGGACCGTCTTTCATTTCGGACACACTTTGAGTTGCAGGGGAGCTCCAACTCGAACCACTGACAATGTGTTGTTCTATTGATGGTTCCAAACAATGAATTCTAATCGCATGGGCTCAGTAGAAGAGCTTGGTACACAGTGATCCTGGCCTTCGCGAGGCGATAGGAGTCAAACCTTGCCATCAGGCCCGGCCAAGGGGCGCAAAGGAGGCTCCAGGCTGTTGTTCAAGTTCCTGGCAAACAGGGCGGCATTCCATTCTCACCAGCCGGGCACATAACCATCACGACATCTTTTCCGTTCATTCAATGGTTTTGCCACGTTGTTTTTACCTGTTCGACACAACGTGATCGGCCAAATGGCAGGTTCTGGCCACCTTAGATCGAAGCAACGTCCATGAGACCATGTGGGTACCACGGCCAGTGACCATTTCGCTCACTTGCCCGAGGGAACCCACCAGTCGGCCCAGGCCTCGCCAGGCAGGTGGAGGCTTCTGGGCAGGGGCATTGCAGGAAGCGCTCCATGAGCCAAGGGTGGGTGGTGTACCTAGCCACTGGACCCCTTGGAAGGGAAAACAAACAAAAAAAAACGAACGAGAACGCAACTACATGGTTTTTCCATGGCCAGGGGTGCCGATAACCTCTCCATGTAGCCCGTACAGCCGAAACTGACAGGGGATGGTGGAAGGCTGTGTTTGTTTTTCATGGCCAGGTGTGCCAATAGCCTCTCTAAGACCCTACTCCGCCCTTGCAGCCAGCCGAAAATAAGAGACATGACTCACATGGGACTCTGTTTGCGCAAATGTGATCCACCCCCCCCCCCCCCGTTTTCCGAGGATTCAAAGGCTGCCGAAAGCCTCGGCCAGAGTCAAGCCACGAGCCCTCCGTGCAGGGCCACGTCTGGAAGGAGTTGCCTGAAGTTGCCTAGTAATTGTTGACCCAGGATTTACAAACCCGCCCCAAGGGGACACCACCCTATTCATCAACCAGGGGTTTATTAATCCGGGGTTAACTTTAGGGCCTGGCAAGTAGGCTACTCCATCACTGCAAAAGGGAGCTCGTTGCTGTCGCAGAAACATGGCCAAGCTATGAAACAGAAAGCTTGGCGGGGATAAGTCCGTAGCTTTTGGGTGTAGATGTTGCCAGGCTGCGTAAATGTGCCATTGCCCGCTGCGCGCATGGCTTCCGCCGTGCTGGCAGCCAAAGGGTAGTACTCGTGCATGTACTTGTTGTCAACCTGAGACACGCAGGCTCTCGTCAGCCAACTTTCCTTTAGTGATCTGGAGTGCTGGTGAACCTTCCTTTGAAGAAGCAACAACCGAACCGACAGATTGCACTTTGCAAACTCAAGACTGTCATGCAAGATTGCGGAAATAGCGCTCCCATATTCCAATGAACGCATTTAAAATTTGGCATAAGCCTAAACGCTGACCCGCCGTGACAACATGAAGATCTGGCCAACACATATAAAATACGGCCGTTGTTGTGCGCAGCTGGCTCTGTAGCCAGCACGTTCCCCTGCCTCCGGCCCAAAGCTCCAAAATGGATTTAGGACAGAAGTAGAGTCTTTGGGATTCTGTGGAATCTAAGGAGCTGATCAGAGTGTCTGTGCTGGCCATGCTTGCCTGACAAAGTGATACTAGTAGTACGAATAACTAGTACAACTTGTCCATCAGGCAATGGCACACGTTTGACAACCACCCGCTGGGGTGGCGGCGCCGTTGATGAAGTCAGTGTAGCCCACGTCGTAGTGGTTCATGAACACCTCAGACACATGAAGAACCAGCAGAACCACTTTGCCCAAGATTGACGATCCACACCTGCATTGGCTTCTTCTTCTTCTTTGCCTTCATCTTGACTATTCTGTTACTGTGTCGTCTTGTTCTTCCTATATTTCATCAGTCATGCACGCTGTCCAGCCCGGACTTTGGAGCATAACCTCATAGCCGCAGAAACGCCCACGGTAGCTTCAAGGCTCTCCATCCGAGCTGCCACGTGCACCTTCCGCACCGTGGCCGCGGTGTAGTGGCCCAAAGTCCTGAGCGCTACTGCGCCCAAAGACTCCCATAGACTTCGACTACCATGGGTGAAAGTAGATACTCAGTTTTACCCATCAGACAATTCCAGGGGGTGAAAGTAGATACAATATCAGTTTCCCTCCAACTGGTTTGGATTGGCTTGGTGGTTGAGGAGGGGGTGCCCATTTGCCCAGGCGTTCAAATCCCAAACCACCAAAGGGTAGCTGACATAGCGCCGAGCTACCGAAAACAGAAGGCCCGGGTTGGCTGCTTGACGGATACTCACATAGTCTGGTGGTGGCAGAAATTAACGAGCAAACTACTAAACATCCCACAACCTGCAGCCTCAAGGCCATGACCCACAAAGGGGGCCGCAAAATGCACCCAGCCCAGTGGCCTTCTTTCCCGGCCAGCACCCAATTTCTAGCTCTTGGTCGAAAGAATGCCCCGAGGGCCCCGATAAATCCTGGATCCTAGCTCCCCTGTGCGAGTCCAAAGTGAAACAAAAATCAGCGCTAGCCAAGCCACTGGCCCCGGTCCGTCTTGGACCAGTGACCACCGCCCTGCCAAACCACCGTGCTGTCGTTGTGAACCTCACTTGGCTCTGCGTCAAAAACTGGGTAACCCCAAAAGGAAGCCTGGTCAATGGATACATGGACTAAAACCTGCGGTCCAATTCCTGGTGGCCGAATTTTGACCCATACCCACTTGACACTTGGCATGGGAGCGTGCGCGGCTGGAACGCTAGCTGGTGCAGGCCTCCCATTCTATGCGCAGGTGCAAGGGATGACTCCCAAAAGGACCCTGATTCAATGACGGTGCCCTTTCGGCTTCTGTTTCCGGAAGGAAAGTCCCAAATTGGTCGGACACACCCACCCCAACATGATGCGCAATTTTGCGTGTGCTCAGCAGACGAGCCGTTCAACAAGCGTCATAGCAAGACCCTGTGCAGAAGACTCTCTCGTCTTCAAACAGGCCATTGCACTTCCGTCACTTGCTCTCAAAAACAAAGTCCATTGTCCAGGGGCAAAATAGGGAAACATTGGCAAACGAAAGCAGGCATTAAACAACATGACTACATCCAGTGGAATCCAAACACCGCAATTGGGCTGCGGATGACCTACCCCGGATGCTTTTGCAGCACAGCGGCTGATCCCTGCCGCGCAAGGTCCGTCTGCGAGCGGTGGGGCGGTTTGACAATTTTAAAGAGCTTCGGGCGGCCACACAACATGTGGTGGTGGCTTCATGTGCGCTGTTGCAATGCTCAAATGCTCAACTAGGTCCTCCAGTAGAGAGGTTAGAATAAGGGTACCCTTTTTTCTGTAGTCAATTTTAGTAGGGGAACCCTCCCCAAAAAAAAGGTAAAAGGGCACTAGGAGCCAGGGCATTGCATGCCATGCAAACAATTCTTCATCCCTTCGCTTTGGTTGAAGTTGCCCCTGTGCCATCGTTTGCCAATGCAAACTGTCGAGCCTGAAAATTGTCACAACATACATGCCATGCATTCAATCAACTAGTGCCAGCTTAAGAAAATGTTTCCACGGTCGCCAGTTGAACTGGCCAAAAACTAGATACACCCTGGGACGGGCGGGTGTGCTTGCTTGCTCGCTTGCTTAGTTGCGTGGTTGGTTTGTTGTCTGTCTGTCTGTCTGTCTGTCTGTCTGTCTGTCTGTCTGTCTGTCTGTCTGTCTGTCTGTCTGTCTGTCTGTCTGTCTGTCTGTCTGTCTGTCTGTCTGTCTGTCTGTCTGTCTGTCTGTCTGTCTGTCTGTCTGTCTCTGTCTACTTCTCTCGCTGTCAATCCGTCTGTCTGCTGTCCGTCTGTTTGTTTTAACTCTTACCTGAACTACGCCTGAACAGCAACCGTCCGGACAAGTCATGTCCTGTTGGCTGCACGGAGGCACGTCCGGTCGCCCAGCCATAGCGGGGCCTGCTGAAGGCTGGTGCAGCTGATGGTCGTGTCCAAGCCTTGGCCCGTAGCTGCAGCTCACAGATCCACCAAGCGCCAGTTCCAGTGACCCCGCAAAACTCGCACCGCGTGAACCAGGGCTCCACGTTTTGACTATTCCAAGGTAGACTTTTTACCCAGGGGTGGTTCGTGTTCTCCAAAAGGAGAACCCCTGGGTTTAAGTCCATCTTGGGGTAGTCAAAAAGTGGAACCCTGGCGTGAACGACAAGTCGCATGAAAATTTAAGCTTCCTGCGGGTTCATCTGTGGCTTTCAGTTGAAGCTTGTGTTGCTGGGTCCTTTGGGCTGAGAAGCAACAGTTGTCAAAAGCGAATCAACCTTTTGCTTTTCCCCAGGTCTGAAGAAATATACCTGTACACCTATGTTATCAATTTTACCCTGCTGAAATAGATTTTTGGGGTTCAATATATGCTTTTCCCTTCAATCAGAATTGCTGGACCCTATGACTTATCATCCACTTGATGTTTCGGGCCTGAAAACGCGGAGTAAAGGACAAGTTGCCCACAGCTAGGCGGGGCTTCAATTTGGGAATGCGGCCAGGTCTTTGCAGGCTCTGGCACTATTGGCAGCAGTGGCAAAAACTTCAAGCGAACACGCACGCACACAAAGACCATGACTGCAGTTAAACCACTTAAGTTTGCTTAATGCGGGAGAATCGCACTTTTGTTTTTGGTCGTGGAAGGCTGACAATGCAATTGATTTCCGGAATTTGCAGGTGTCTGCCACTCCATGCAATCGGCGATTAGGAGCCCCTCTGATTCTGTCCCAAACTGCAATCTGTGCCGGGCGCAGCTAGGTCCAACCCGAGGGGCGGCGCCGCGTCTCGTAGGAGAACACGGGCGTCAGGCTACATATCCTTATGGCGTGCAGAAGCCTTCGGGGAGGTCGCAAAGGAATGGTAGGCAATATCTTCACGGCTCTAAGCTTGTCCCGTGTAAGGCCAGCCAAACAGCAAGTCGCAAGCAACAGCGCAGAAGTCCGGGGCAGGACCTTGTGCCTGACCAGTGTCCCCTTCAGCGAGAACCTCGAGCCGACCCAGCATTTCAAGATTCATGTTGTCAGGCAGGAGCCAGAAAAGTTCACAAGTAGCGCCTTCAGAAAGGTAGAACGCGCTTCATCCCCCATAAACATGGCAAAACGCCGCCCTATTTTGTCCCAGCCATCCTTTCAGGCTGCCAGGTATTGCCAAATCATTAGTAGACGTAATGGCATCGCTTGCTTTTCAACATGTGGCTGTGGGTCAAAAATAGGTACCCAAAATGGAACCCTGGCAAATGGAAACATGGACTAAGATCTGCGGTCCAATTCCTGGTGGCCTAATTTTGATCCACACCCATGTTTATAATAGGGGTCAGTGGCCAGCATCTTGCCCAAGGCTCTCTACCATCTCGCCCTTCTGGAGGCGTGCGTAGCTACCTGAGAGCAGATTTTGGGAAAACACCGGCGCTGGGCGAAGCCCAATGGCGGCTCATGGTGACCCCACCAGCAAATTGGAAATAATAAGAAATACTCGCGTGACCGCTTTCCATGACCGAACAGCGAAGCAGGACTATGGCAATCGTCCCATGCAAACGGGATTGGTAGATGAACGTCATGATCATGCATCCCGACGTTGAAACGGCCCAAGGGGCCCAGCGGACGTTTCTGGCTTGCCCTATAGGAGGCTGAACCATCCACCCGCCAACAAATAAAAGTTTACGTTCTGCCAAAAAATGCTTCTGTTCTGCCCTCCCATCTGAACCCCCCCTCCCCCCCCAAAAAAAATGACGATTCTGTTCTACCCTCCCATCTGAACCCCCCCCCCCCCCAAAACAAAAACAAAAAAGACTCGAGCTGACAACGAGTCACGCCAAAACGTCACACCAAACGTCCACACCGAGAGCAGGACCGCCACTAAGCCCGCGGCTGTTGGGTGCTGCTGCTGGCGCCGTAGGGAGTTGGAAGAGTTGCAGCTGGAACTCATCCTGTGCCTCCGGAGTCAGCAAATCAAACCGCTTTTATGTATATATGTATATATACATATATTTATATACATATGTATACACAAGTATATGTACAACGGCTTGCGCATGTCAATATGTAGCTCTCCACTTTTCCTTTGCGTCATCAGTTCATCACAGTGACATCCAGCTAATCAGTGGCCCGCCCCTCTTTCCTTCTGCGCAAGATTGTCTTGTGTTGCGACACGGCACCCTGGAAGTGTGGACTCCACAGAAGCCAAAACGATTGAGACATTTGGGGTATGAAGATGCAACTGTGGTGACTCGGCGGTTGTGTTGGTGACCTCAACTGACAAAAGGCTGAGAGGCCAATACTGCGGATGGACGAAATCCACTTTGCACCACCTAAGAAACCCTGGTTTCTGATGATTCCCCCTGTAAATGCCACCAAACAACTGTTTCAACCATGGTTTCCAAGTGGTGCGAAATGGATTTCGTCCATCCACAGTATGAATACATCATCCTATTTTAGGCATCTAGCTTCACCACAGGTCATGTTATTCTAGGGGTATCTTCCCATTCTTTCCAGGGATCCTTCTTTCCAGGAAACCATCAAAAACCCAGGGGAAACAGCCGGTTTTTGAAAAGAATGATGGTTGAACAGAATGGGGAATCAACCCGTAGAGTTGTGCCACACGCAATTTTTTGGCACCTCCGTCCAGAAGCCCGTGAGGTCCGGTAACTGGGCGCCGTTCTCGTTCCTCGGATGGGCCGGCCGGATTGGCAACGGGTTGTTGGGCCCTCCCTGAAAGACTGTGACAAAATGTGACAAAGCGGCACGTCCCCCAATGCCAAAAGGGCTAGAGGAACCCAATGAATGGCAGCTCCTCATGATTTTAGGGGTCCGTAACGAGCCTCAGTTGCGTGTCGACATTGCAGAGCGTAAAGGACACAAGATCGCGAAAGCGGGCGAAGCGTGACAAGCCATGACTCTGCGAGTGGACATGTGCAGGAGTTATTAGTCACGATGAAAGGGTGCAATGACTATGCTAACAAAAGTGGGCGCTCGATTGGCAACATTCATATTGTCATGTTTTGGTTGGTGATTTGCTGAATTGATTGTGAATGTGAACAGCAAGCCAGTTGACAGTCTTGCAGGCTGAAAGAAAAAGCCGGAACGAACAGCAAGCCGGAAGCCGGTAGAAGTGCGCGTGCAAAGCAAGTTGGCGTCATGGATTCTATTTGGCTTTTTCCTCCCGCGCCTGAGCTGATTGCAAAAATGATCGCTACCAAAGTCGCCGAGTCTCGCCAGCTGAGGCCGAGTCGATATCAAGGATTCCGGCCAGTTTGAGAAACGGAAGCCACCATCACTCTAGGTTGGAATTAGGACCCCAGCCAAAAAATATCCTTTTTGCCTGGTTAGTGGAAAACAAAGGGGACCCCCAAAAAAGCAAAACTGGAAGCGGGGGAGCTAATTCTGGGAAAGCCACCATCACAACAGCGCTCGGTCGAGCGCGGCTTTTTCTCTCCAAGCCAAACCATGGAAATGGCACGGGCTCTTGCCTTCAAAACGAACCAGTCGCCGCAACTTTTTGTTTTTGTTTTTTTCTTCTCCGCCTTCAAGATTCAAAACTCCTCTTACCTTCAAAGCAAAAACATATATATATATACATTAATATATGTATATATAAAATAATAATAACAACAAAAACTGCGCAAGTCTTTTCTGCGGTTTTCTTGCTTGCCAGCCGAGTGTCATGATGACCTTCCCATCCCAGGTGCCCGGATGCCCGAAGGCCAACGGCAGAATCGCCAGCCACATGGCTGCCATGGCCGGCGGGTTCCGGGGGCTTCAGGCCGGCGATGTCTTCTCGAGGTGCTGCACCGGCCTTTTTTTGTTTCTTGTTTTTTTTGGTGTCGGGACCGCTCCAGCCGTCCCGTGGAAACCTCAAAACCGTGCGACTGTTTTTGTTTGGTGCGTTGGGAAGCTCCAAACTGCGAGATCTTTTTTTAGGGAGTGGCCGAAGGAATGAGGAAACTGCAAAAAAGACAGGTGGGAAGCTATGAGCCAATGCTTGCATTCCATGCTCAGCTGTGCAAGCAACACGCGCAGAACGTCAAACAATGTCAAGAAAAACAATTGTCCTGTTCTGCAGCAAGCTCCATAATAGGGAAGTCCCCCTTGCTTGATCTTACATGGTCACAAGAGCTTCTACATGCTTCTCGCACCAACCCACCAAGTAACAACCCAACGCCAGTACTCGCCAGTGACCAGCCAAAAAATCAGTGGTCACTTTTTGGGCCACCACTAAAATAAAGGGAGAGCCAGGAAAAAAGTGCAAAGTGCGCCCTGGGCGAGAGTAGACTACGGGGTTTCCAAGCCAACAGCAAAAGCCTTCAGGTGCTCGATGAGCTTCTCCTCGTCCTTCCAGCGTCGAGTCGCAGCATCCCTGGCGGATGCAAAAAATGAGCAAAGGAAACGCCAGCCCTCAGTTCAGTGACCCTGGAAAAGAAGGGGACCCTTTTTTGGGGCTTGGACCATTCTTGGGGCTTGGACCATCTTTAGTGGGGCAGCCCCCCCGGCAAATTGGTGCGCCTGAAGAACTGAGCCCCCGGTCGCCTTGGAAACCCCAAAGTTATTAGAGGCATCGGAGCTAAGCATCCAGTCTGCCACTGGCGAAAGAGATATGGATCACCCTCTCCATCTGAAATCCGATAATGAAGAGCATCCTTGGGCTGTCAAACTTGTCATTGGCACGGCTCACAGGACAAATGCTTCTTGAGACATTACATTTCCTAGATGAGTCCGAGCAGCGAGTAATAGTCTTGAATGAAGCGTTTGATTTCGGAGAATGTGTTCACGTTTCGGGGCTCCTTTGGCCCTGTGAGAGCTGCTAACAAGGCCGCCGCGGCTTCTTGCGATTACAAAGCAGCGGTTTGCTGGCAGCTATGTGGGACTTGTGTCCAAACGCTCCACGTTGTTTCTTTTTTTTTGGATTGAGGATCGGTGCCAATAGCCCTCAGTTGTGGAAAAGTTATCACGGTCAAATGTGGCCGGCATGTGTTGCAGGCCAACTCTAGTGGGAAGCCGTTCCATGAAGGGGTTGTCTAAGCGCTTGGCTCCCGAAGCTATGCAACATCAACGGTGTCTTCCATGTCGTCGTCATTCTTGGCATCAATGAGCTTGAAATAAACCCAGAGGCCGAAGACTGAGAAGTTTGAAAGTCTTACCATCGCATGCCGCGTATTTGTCACGTGTTTGTTTGTGGGACGTAGAATATTTTTCCGAACCACCGCGAATTGTGTGCTGCAACGTCTGAGCAGGCACCGGCATCTGATCCAGGGTATTGTTGATGAGGCATGGCATGTCTCCTGCGAACTACCTGTTCATTTCTTCGCTGAAACTTGCGCTCGGTTACAGCCTCTGCAGCAGGACAATCTTCTTCTGCATGCCCTGATCCTTGATCCTGCCAAGCTGGCGCAACGCCAATCAAGCAACAGACAATGCGCGTCCACGCTTACCTACACAAAACCATCCCACAACCTGCTTAAACGAGGCAATCCAACAATTTCATATCTGAATGGTGAATGTATCGAACGAGTTCGAGGTATTGGTCCTGCAAGGAACCCTGTTCTAACCTACTAGCCCCAAAGTAAATGGAGTCATGTCAAGCCATCGACCTCGATGCCCGGAGGCCACTCTCTCGCTTACATGTCCCGTGGCAAGTCATTGCTGCTGGAGCGGTGCCAAGGATTCTCCAAACTCAATGAGGCGCCTTCATGACCCTTCTGCGTTTTCCCTGCAGTTACCAATGAAGACGTCCCAAGTTTGACCAACGAATCACTTGCATTGATACTGTGGATGGACGCAATCCATTTCGCAGCACCTAAAAAACAACATGCAAGCCATCGTTCGTTGGCATTTGCGTTGGGAAATCGAATCATTCCAGGGCTCTCAGGTGCGAAATAGATTTCGTCCATCCACTGATCCCATCATGCGCTCCTGCAATGCTGCAAGGCTTTAGTGCGGAACGCCTGCACCTGCGCCGCAGTACTGTTGGGGGAGTTTGGCATTTCGAAGGTCAAGGAGTGGGTCTGTGGGTTTGTGTGTCTTTGTGTGTTTGTCTTCATAGATTTTTAAGTGGGTCCCCCCAAATTCCACCCCCCATATCCAACAGTGTGTCTGTGTGGTTGCGCGTGCGCGTGAACTCGCGTGTGTGACATGTTGCACTTCAGACTTTGAAAAATAACACATCTGGAGCCACTGGCTTTCAGCTGCCGGGATATTGATCCCAGGAACCTGTGCAGTCAGACAAAAATAGACTGCCACCGGCGCTTGACGTGTGCCCACTCTCTCACACATTCATGCCAGATTATGCTGAAACATGCTGAAACTATAACGGTCAATCCTGGCTACATTCTGGTAATGCACTCCGGCTGCTTACAACTGCGAGCTGGCTATCCTATCCTCCTCTTCTGCGCGACGCGCCAGCAGCTGCTCACAGGGGACCAAAAAAGTTGGAACTTTGCCTTTGGGAAAATAGCTGTAGCCCCCGTGTCAATCCCACAATCGCATAGGAACACCACGGGCAAACATGAGGAAAACTTGTTTCGAAGGCTGTCTAAAGACAAACGCGCACGAACCACATGGACTAAAACCTGCGGTCCATATCCTGGTGGTGACTAATATTGACCCATACCCATTTAGAAGGGCTCCAATTCAGGTAAACGACATATCCGGGGGTTCAAACCACCATGAAAACAATGGGGGGCCATATGACCACCATTGCTTACCTAAGCATTCTTATCATCCAAATTGGGTCCTTGCATGTCCTTGCCATTCTTTCTTGAACCCTTTGACATACTGTGGATGGATCACATCACATCTTGCACCACCACTAAGAAACCCTGGCATGATGCCCCCCGCACATACCCACAAATACTGGTCTCCCATGTCTTCAAAGTGGTGCGAGAAGCAGATTTCGTCCACCCACAGTAGGTTTCTTTGCGCATGTGGGGCAAGTCATCTTTTCTGGTGGTTTCCCTGGTCGCATGTATTTCGGACCGTTTGATCAACACCCATGCGGGCCCGGCAATTAGTACCGCACATGCAAAACTTGTGTTTTCTTCTCCGCCTGCACCGCGTCCCCGGCCCAGGGCCGCCAGCGCTGGGCCAGCACCTAAACTTTCACATGCCGAAGCCCAGCCCCCCTCAGCTGGTGGTTTGGATTGGTTGGATCTGGGGGATTTGAACGGGTCCCTGGCTCTTGTAGAGGGTAACCGGGTGTGGTCAAAATACACCACCAGGAATTGGACCGCAGGTTTTAGTCCAAGTTTCCGTTTACCGGGGTTCCATTTTGGGGTTACCCGTTTTCTGACCCACAGCCATTTGGAGCTGCTTGCCTTGTTGTCACCTCCGAACAAGTGGACGGGCCAAAACCAGTCCAGGAACTTCTTTAGCACTAAAACATGGTCCAAGCCCAAAAAGCGACTCTAAAGTCCAGAAACTCAGGGAGTGAGTGTTTGATGGCATGTCACATGTCCAACCACGCCTTTTCAAGTGAAGTTGAGCAGAGTGGGCAATCATTATTGGAGCTCTCCTGATGGCGTCTTCACCTCAGGTGTGCAAAGCCGTGAGCCAAATAGGCTGGAGGCATCGGGACAATGTAGAAAAACGAAGGTTGGACTGCCCGGATGTCAAGTTCCAGGGCTGTGGGGAATGACCACTTCTGTGATACAACAGAAAGGGCTTCCCAAAGACTATTCAAAGACTATTGTCTTCATATAATGGGGGATTCCCTTGTATCACAGAAGTGGGGAGAAACCCCTTGATCCCGCAACCCTGTCAAGTTCTGACATCTTGCAACCCCCCCCAAAAAAAATCAACCTGCAGTTGCGCAGCGTCAGCCAAAGAGTAAGTAGCACAGGGGTGTTCCACGGGGCTGGATGCGACGCATTCGGCAATGCGCCAGCGCAAACAGCAGTCACCCTGTGGGGCTACATGATGCTGCACGTCCATGAAGAGTAGTACCACCAAGTGGGTCCAAGCTGTGAGCTATCAACACGATCTAAGATGATCTATCTGACATGTGCTGCCGTAATTACGGAAGCCACTGCCTGCGCCCAACATCACTTGCCCGGGCATCACACTCAAGAACGCTTGCACGCGGGCGCCTCAAAGCACACCGTGTGATCCATCGCCTGGGTATGGTCCAGCCGAAAGCCACGAACAAATCATGGACATGTACTTTCGGCTATAAGCGTCAACCACCTGACTTACAGGTGGTATTTAGGGCAGAAAGATTGGCTGAGCAGTACGAGCCAGCAGCGCCTTCAACCATTCTACTGCGGAAGCTATCTCCGTATCCGTCAAACCCATCGTTCAAGGCCAAGTCCTGCAGTTATTTGAAAGCCAAGCTGGTGTTGAAGCCAATAGAGGAAGATTAGACAATTGCAACCTTAAGCCCACAGGGGTGGTGAGACAACAGTCCCTGCGACACCAAAGGCTGGCGTACATAACTGTCGTATCTGGCCTGAATCAATTTGCCTCAGGCCCGGGTAAATATGGCAAATGCATGATACATTCTATACATGCAATTGTTCTATATCGCTAGTGGCCGCAATGGTTTGGGAATTGACTGGCTTTAGAACAAATAACCGTGCTGGGAGATTGCACTACCGGTCTGGCCACTTCAGAGAATGAGCCGAGCGTAGCCGGACATGGACGGAGCAGCAAGCTCGCAGCGTCACACAAGAATAGACAAGGCCGGAAGATTTCACAGCCACATGAAGTAGATTCCGGTCCATGCCCTCGTGGTGTTTCTTGCTTGCCAATGGGCCACAGAGTCCCAAGATGGTACTGAGACCGGGTTCCGAGCCATCAACAGCCAATCGGAACAAATGTGGTGAATTCCTTACTGGTATGGGGGCGCCGAAGAATCCGCAACAGCGGCAATAGCGCTTTGACACTTTGCTTACAAAGCAAGCAGACTCCAAAGGAAACACAGAATGTCCTTGCATTGAAACTGTCGGGGGCGGTCTCTGCAAAATTCCCCCAGGGCTCAAACTGGAAGACCGATAAGCCAAGAAAGCTGACTCGACCCTTCCTCAAGGCAGCTGAAGATCCAAACCACTCTGAGGGTTTTTGTATTACACCCTGGGACTACACTCTGGGATTACACCCTTGTGAAATGACCCACAATGGTTCAAGATACCACGGTTTTATCCGGACATGTGCCTGAATGGGTTCAGTATCCAGTGGTACCCAGTGGGTGCATTCCCAGGGTGTAGTACAAAAAGCCCTTAGAACCGCCAATCCAAACCAGCAACTGAGGACCCGAGTTGCTAAGTTTACCCAAAGGCCAACTCCGCCCAAAAGCGTTCCGTCCCAAGCGAGCGGCTGGATCTCCTGCGTCAAAGGTCGGCAGGCTGCAGCCCTCCAGTGCGACCTGCGGTGGAAAACGAGGTGCGAAACGAGTGGAGTGGGTGCCATTGGAAGCAGCGCGCTGGGCGTTTGGGGGGGGGGGGTTTTGGGGGGGGGGGTTTTGGGGGGGGGTTGGGGGGGAAACAACAAACTCAAGCCCCTGGTTCTTTGCTTGTTTAATGAATGTAGCACCTACTAAGCAAGAAGAAACGGACATACAACCACCCCACAATAGAAAACCGACCAGATCCGACAAGGGTCACAGAAATTTGATCCAGGCATAGCCAGGCACTTCCAGGTCTGAGTTAGAAGGTGACCTCGAAACATGCACAACATGCAGCCAAAGATCTGCAGCTCACCAGGCCCCTCCGCATTAGCTGCACTCATCTTGAACATTGTTCTCGGAACACTGCTTTGCAAGCCCGGCGAAGCCCGGGCGAACGAAAGCATCTGCCTGAAAGCTTCTCGCTATGCAAGCAGGGAGTACATCTATCGACGAGCCTCATTGAGCCATCCCGTCTCAACTCAGGGCTGAATCAAGCCAACTGTTCGCCTGTTCGCATAGCCGCTACAGATGTCTTACACTATCTCCCGGCCCCCGGCCCCCAGGCCCCAGATTCAAAAGTCGTCACCGTGCATCCCAGGCGCTAGGCCCCTAGGCCCCTAGGTTTCTAGGCCCCCGCCCCCCCCCCCCAGCTCCCAGTTTCGAAGGCCTCGCCTCCTCCAGGAACCTCAGCGAGAAATGCGAAGTGGCGAGCGATTTCAGGGGTGACTACGGGGTTTTCAGGCGAGCACTTCGGGGAAGAAACGCAGAAAAACTATCTCCAAAATGTCCTCAACCTGAGCAAAGCAACCTGAAGTGGTACAGCATATAGTGTTCAAACAATTCGGACAAAAGTGCTGCTACAACTGCCATTTCCACCCGAACGCGCGTGTCGGCGCCAAGCCCTACAGCCAAATGCTCTTAAGCAAAGAAATCTGGAATCTCAGCTTCTGCCCACTACACGCCCTTAGCAAACCCCGTGGCCCAGGGCCCAGGGAGTCAGAACTAGGCAAAGCATACGATGAGCCTTCGATCATGCGACAAGCCGCGCTTCGGTTGCCTGTTTTTGCCTGATTGTGAAGGGAAATTCATTGCCCACAGCTTTGCATCTTCATGGGTGACAGGGGCGCAGCAATGACACCTATGCTTGCTGTCTCCATTCATCTAAGGATGAACTGATAGAAATTGTTTTGTTTTGCCAGGTGTAAAAAACATGATGTTGTGCCTGTTCTGTGGACCTGAGGTGGCAAGGCTTGTTGCCCTGAAAAACAATGGCATTCTGAGAAGACCGCTGTACATCAAGGCATCCTGAGCGGTTGCCTTTCGAAAGAAAAAAGTCTTCAGGCAACTTTTGAGTGGCCAATCGGAATTGACGTGCGCAACACGGGCACGCATTGTCAGTGATTCAACCATCCGCTGGTAGTTGCAACGTTGGCCCAGCCCGAATGATGGGCCTAGGCTGTAGTAAAGGGCGAAAAAATAAAACCGCCCGCTGTTGCCTTTAGTTTCTGGAATCGGCTGAGCTGTGACCCAGTATAAAACCAACCTTGCTGCAGCCAAAGGGCTTTTCCATTTCGAAGATCACCTGGCGGTCGGTCCTGACGCACGCGCCATTCTCCACGCACTCGGTGGCTGCGTGCTTTGTCAAGACCTCGGGCAGGCCGATCATTGGGGGCTGGGGGGGTTGAGCCTTGCTGAGGGCTTGGGCGAGCCAAGGCCGGCAGGCGCGACCATTTGTCAGCCCATCCCTTCTACTCCGCGAGCTTTGGCATGGGATTGGCTCAGTGAAGGCTTCGCCCTTCGACATGCCAGCATGGGAATCTAAATCCGAGCGGTGCCTCATCGACCGATTCGACAAGCTGCTGGAATGCCTGATCTGCCAAGGGTGATTCGAGATGTGCACTGTTTTTACCCCAGCGCTTCAGCGCTCGGGAGGGCAAGATGATCTGGGTGGATTAGATTCATCTCGCCGACCTGAACTAAGGTGGTTGAAGGGCTATTTTCGAAAATTCTAATTCGCGGGGTGCGGCAGGCGATTCTCCGGATGCTATTTGCCGGCATTTGGGGTGAGGTTGTGTGAGGGCGGTCGAATTCGCGGCATTCATATCGACGGGTCCCGGGTCCCCTGGGTCCCAGGCCCGCTCGGCTTTCAATTGGCCAGCACCCAGCGCGCGCAAGCTTTCGTTGCCTGCAGGCGCGCTTTGTTGGATCAATGTTCTTTGCGGAGACTTTGATTGCATCCAATCATTGGTTAAGGCCAGTTTGCGGTCTACACGTCTATTGTGGAGAAAGCAACTCCTACAGTGACACGTGCGCACACACACACACACACTGAATTAGTTTCTTCCATTTGCTGAAGCCCTCTGGAAAAAAAGGATATGTCCAGTAATGATAGATTCCCGGAAAAAAAAGCAGGGGAAGTATCACATATATTCTTCGGTGTCTCTCCAGCCGTCCCTTTTCTGGCAACAACACCACGGCTTGCCGCTTTTCATTGCTAGCAAAAGGCACCACGGCTTGCCGCTTTTCATTGCTAGCAAAAGGCTTCAATGGGACAAGCACGTCCGCCCATTCCATGCACGTGGAAACCAGGCGTTACCCCAGCAGTCTGGTGCCTCCCTATGGATCAAACACATAAAGAGCGTATGACTCGGAGTTCTGTGACCAACCGGACGCAAGCGACAGTTCCGGGCCTCAGATGCTATCTCAGGACTTGCCATCCCTTAAATCAAAACCTTGAGCATTAGAGTTTTCAAACAAATCCCTGTTAACCATCATCTATTATATCAACATCTTGAGCATTGGAATCTTCACACAACTCCCTGTTAACTAGCATTTAAACAACTAGAAATGGCTGTGGCTCAAAAAACCGGTCCCAAAATGGCTTGCCCTGAGTAAGTGGAACCATAGACCAAAACCTGCGGTTTGCCCCTCCTGCTTTAATTTTGTTGCATCCCTTTCCCCGGCTTTGACCTCCGACCGGCAGACCCGGCAGACCCCAGGCGCCGCGCTGAGGCTGTGAAGCCACAGGGCATCGCGGGCCTGAGTCGATTCGAGCGCTGGGAAGCTGAGGGGTGGCTGGGTGGGGGGGGGAGAAGATAAGGGGTAGACCATCGGGGCTGAGGGGTGGAAAGGTGGGAACCATCTGGGTGGGGGGGGAGAAGATAAGGGGTAGACCACACGCAGGTTAGCAAAGAGATGGGCTTGGTATGATAAAGAAGGGGGGGGTCCACGAAAAAAGGTTGCCGGGTTTAAATGCATGCTGGAGGTGGTCAAAAATGGTAAAGGGGTAGGGTAGACATTGAAAGGGTTGTTGCCTGTCTCCGGCTGTCTTCAGCCCCTTCAGCGAGTGGACAAAATTCGTCCGGGCCCCAGCAATGGGTTCGAAAAACATGCCGCTACGCACGCCGTCAAACTTTCTGCATCTGAGAAAGTGAAACTCGACCCTGCGAAGCCGAGCAAAGACTTGGCAAGGCGATGGCAGAAGCCCCAGGCAACCAGCCAGCCAGCTAGTCCAAAGCCAAAGGCGTCCTCCATGAAATTATCACTATGTTGCTGCTGCTGGGACACTCTTTGAGGGCAAAATTCAATTTGCGCCCAGCGCGGTAACAAAAAGACAAGTCGTTCATTCAATGATCAAGAGCAGGAGGCTGTCATTATCAAAATCTGCCCTGTCTACCCTCTGCACATTTGAAAAGAAACTGACTGGAGGTACCATAAGAGCGAGTGTCTTCCACAAAGCTTCCCTCAGGGTTTCTGCGCCAGGGGATAAAAGAACCATTGCATGCTGGATCCATTTGGGTATGGGTCAAAATAAAGCCACCGGGGGTTGTAGTCATTGTTTCCATTTACCAGGGTTCCATTTTGGGGTTACCCTATCTTTGACAACCACACCCACTTGAGGATCAACATGAGACACCGCGACCTTTCTGGCAGATCGGCAGATCAGGTGCCGGGCGAAGTGTGCGATGTTGGTCCGCAGCTCCCCTGTGAGGATGCCGAGCCCGCGCCACCTCGAGACAGGCAGCTTGAAAGTCAAAGGCCTTGCCGCAGGCAAAACAAGAGCTTGAAGATCGGTGCCCCAAAGCCCCAGGGAGCATTTTTCGCTGGGAAGTTGGGGGTCCAAACTTCTCCCCAGCTGCGCGCATGATGTTTTTTCAAGCCTTGCACAAACCACAAGCAAAAACAAAAAAGGAGAAGTCAAACCACACCCACAAAAAGCGATCGTGACATGTAAGGAATGTTCCGCCGTACAAATCTGCACATCTGTGACTGGAGTGGTCACCAGGATTTCGAGGTAGCACCCCTGCGTTTTGGCCCGCTGTCTGGCTCCCTTCTGATGCATATTTTCCTGTTCCACGCCTTTCCTCGACGAGACGCTCATTCCACCCTCTTCTGAACCATGCTGAATCAATAAGCCACCAAACATCGCAGATGATCTAAATCGCGAAGGTGTGAGAAAGGGGTGGGATGAAGATGTTGTCGGCCGCGCATGCCTGGCAAGTGATGTTCACCCGCCGCTTTTCACATGCAAGCAGCCGCAGCTAGCTAAAGACTCCCAGGTCTCTGCAGCATCGCTGCTCAACTCTGGGTTGATTGGAAGGTTGCCAGCGTCCACCATAAACTGGTACTGTTTGGCGAGCCTCTCTGATTTCTGGGAGGGCTAGGGGCACACACATGCAATGGGACAGCCCGTGCCTCGGCATAACGGGAAGGCTTGAGATCTCAAGTCGCTAGAAAAGCAAGTTTGCAATCGTTGCATCATGTTGAGCCCTCCATCAAGTTAACGGAGGGCACATGTGTTGTGCACGACAACGTGCGTATCAAATGGAAGTCTCCTGCAGTTAAATTCAGAGGGAGTTGGGGGGTCAGTTCGCTCCCAGTCAGATGGGTGCGGGGGAGGGAGGCAGGTGTCAAATTCCTCGCCTTCTGCAATCCCACCTGCCATCCTGTTACACCTGAACTCTCAAGAGTGTACTTGCTTTTAGTAGAAAGAATCCACAGCACCATTCCCCCAGCGAGCATGGTGCATCGGGGTCATACTATGTCATACGAATGCAACTTGCAAACCAGTGCAACGCAAGCTATGTGAGAGGATCATGATAACTGATAGGATCTCTGCACAAGTTTCAGGGACACTTTGGCCTCGCGCGAGCCATGTTCTACATGGTGGCCACGGCAGTGCGGGGCTCAGGGCTAAAAGCCAGGAGGTAGAGCCTCAGCGACCGCGAATTCTTGCTGAGGTATTTGGTTTGGTTTCGAACTTGGCTGAGCTAGAAGCATCGGTGCATGCTTCTAAGGCCCTTTATAATGGGAATGTAGACATATCTGAACATGAACATCGATATCTGCTCCACTCTGCCATCGTTTAGCGCCACACCAACCAATCAAACACACGTACATCTCGTTGTTTTTTCTCCAGCCCAAGTTGCACTCGCACAACCTGCGGATGGACGAGGCGATGCATTCACTTCAGCCCCCCCCCGCCCCCCAGCGCTTGTTTTCCGCGGAGGGCTCGCCGCTCATTTTGTCGGCCCAGCCAGTCATCCACGGCTGGAGGGGCACGAAGCTGGTCTGCGTCTCCTGAGGCAAGCGGCACGCGGAAAACGTGCGGCGCTGCGACGAGTCCAGAAGTCGATTTGGGTGTGGGTCAAAATTTTGCACCAGGAAATGGACCGCAGGTTTTAGTTTGGTTCCATTTTGGGGTTACCCTATTTTGGGGTTACCCGTCTGGCTGGAAATGCATGGCATTCCTCGGGGTAGGGCCAAGCAAAGAGCAAAGCCGACCCCACTGTGTTGCACCCGCATGCCCGAATAGCGTCCAACTTTGAGAATCATGAGCGAAACACTGTTCCCAAGAGCTCGCACGTTGACCCGGAGCTGTGCCGACAAACGTTTTTCTTGTCTAACAATTCCGGTCGGGTGAACCAACGATGCCATCTTTGGTTGTTACGCTGACCCCTGCTGAATACACCCCTCCGGTACTAAATCAGGGGGGGTTCCCTGGAAGAGCAACTGACAGGGGTCTTTGTCCTTAAAGCACCTCTGTTTCTGGGCAGGTTCGGTTGTTCTCTCTGGTTAAAATACGGCACTTGAATACCCAACAAATATCAAACCACCCATTATTATTATTATTATTGCTTTTTTATCTTTGGCCATATGCCCCCAAACTAGAAGGGATACCCTTCCAGGGGCCTGCCATCCCATGGCTTTTGGCCACTCGCGCTGGCCAAAGAAACCACCTAAGAAACCCTGGAAGGATGATCCCCCTGTAAATAAACCTAAGAAACCACCTAAGAAGCCACCTAAGAAAGACAAATGGTTTCCAAGTGGTGCGAGAAGCGGATTTCGTCCATCCACAGCATGGCCCCATCGCTTTGGTTTTTTTCGCGCCGGCCGAGGCGCCAGGGTCTGGCAGGAGATCTCCGTGGCCGGGCGCCGGTCCCCCACGCGGCTCTTCGCCAGCAGCCGCCGGATCCGCTGCTCCCGCGCCGCCGCGCAGCGCGCGGCTGAACTCTCCGTGCAGCTCCTGAGACGCGAGCGAGCAACCGAGCTGTGGGCCGCGGGGCGAATTTTTGTCAAGCGCCCCCTGGAAAACGTGGAGAAAAAACATACTTTGAGTAGTGAAATCGATTCCCTGCAACAACAAAAACAAGGGAAAACGAAAAGAAGAACAACCAACTTAAGCGACGCGAGCCCCGGGCCAAGCGAGCCACTGGTGGGGGTGACGCTTGGCGCATGATGCTCAAATGCTCAACTAGGTCCTCCAGTAGAAAGGTTGGAATAAGGGTACCGTCTTTTTTCTGTTGTCTATTTTAGTAGGGGAACCCTCCCCCACAAAGGGGGAAAGGGCACTACTGGGGGACCTAGGCAAACCCACAAGTGGAAATTAACCGCCAGTTAAGCTTCTTCGCGCCATGAGAACATCGATTCTCTGCAACAAAAAACAACAACAAGGGAAAGTGACACATTTCTTAAGCAAATAAAAGTGAAGCGAGCCAAGCGAAGCGAGCCACTTGGTATTTAAAGCAAGCCTTGCGAAAACTAGACTTTGGACAGATGTCTTGCGTTGCATCTGTGGGATGTGAGGCAAAGGAAGAAGAACACTTGTACTGTCCGCAGGTCCGCTGTGGCATCAACGGACAGGCGTCCCCCTCTTGATAATAGCTCGTCAGCCATGGGCTAAGGATCAACACTCACTCAGTTTGGTCTGGCCGGGACCTAACCTACAAAGCTCGCGCTAGACCATTCGGTTGGGGTGTGGATGAATGAAGGTCATGATAACGTCCTTCCGACGCATCACATGGCAAGTATGCCATCCAAAACCTAAAATGGAATGCAAGCCCCACGTCCCCGGTGTGGGCAACTTCAGAGAACCCTTGCTTCACTTGCCATTTGCGGAATGAAACACGCAAACAACTGGAAACATCTTTGCCAGCCTGTCAGTACCTTAGGGGCAGGATTTACTAAAAGTCAGCTACGTCGAAACTGGATGAGAAAAAGTGATGGTCGAATTGCCAGACCGTGCTGAGCGGGCTCACACCCAAATAAGAAAGATATCTGTATGACATGTGACGAAAAACGTGAAGATTACGTCAACACCCTGAAGTCCCAGGCATTGAAATATGACATTTTGTGGGGTACCCCCCTTTTTAGGATATTCGCCATAAGTGTCCTTTTAGGGGAAATAGATGGCCCTGGAAGATGATTAAACCACCCCACCTATTTTTGTTACCAAACCACCAGGTAAACCAGGAATCGCCAGCTATTTTTCCACAACAACCAAGAAGGACACCTGTGGTATCCGCGGTATGTCGTACAAAGACCATGCTGAGCCGCATGTTGTAAAAGACCTCGAACTCATCCAGCTGATCTTCCACCTCCATGGCACTCTCTTGTGCCAGCCAGCCCCCATGGAAGAAGTGGTAAACCACCATGTCCTCCTGCCGTCCTGCGGCTTGCGCAACGGCTATCTGCAAGACGTGTCTTGCCGAGCCAGCTTCGTGAGATGTGTCAGCCATATGAAAGACCGTGAGCCTAAGCAATGGGCTCATGAAAAAAAAACGGAAAATTGCTGCAAGACATGATTGTTGTCTTGCCCAGCTTCGTGAGTGACAGTCTTTCACAGCTATGACATGCCCGGTTTTCCCCTTTTCCCCGGCCCCTTCATGCGGACGACTACTTCTTGCACGCTCGGGTGACGTATTCATGTATCTTTCTTTCGTCCGCGGAATCCGCGGAGTTCTTCCCTTCGGCGTCCTGCCCACCCGGAAGTGGCCAGCTTCAGCGAGGAGGAGAACTCCACCCCGGGGTCCAGCAAGGACCACCTGGCGGTGGTGCGTCTGTCATGGGGCCCGGCGGGGGGGAGGGGGGGGTGGAGGGAGCCCAACATAAGCCTTGAAATCAGGCCTTATTAAGGGCTTAACTTGCGGGCTTATGTGCCGAACTTGAGTGGGAAGGGCCAGGCTTTACATTTTCAAGACGAGGTCTTGAGTCCAGTAGCGGTTGCCCTGACTGGGGAAACACAGAGGCAACCAAGTAACAATCTGGCCGGTTTACCAATTTGGCAAAACTGCGGCTGCAATTGGTTTAGATATGCCAAATCTTTGAGTGATTGAGCCACATCTGAAAGCGCAACATTCTTTACCTGACAAGGGGTGCTCGAACCCGCTACCACGGACGAGCTTCATCACACGCAAACATGCATGCATGCAATGCATGTGCGACAGAGTCGCAGCTACTTTGAGTGAGGAAGAAGGTTCGTTTGGTGAGGAAGCATGTAAGGTGAAAGGTTGCAGTCTCGACATCCATGCGCAACCGCTGGCAAGGGGACAATCCAAACCGCCTGGGACTGGCCATTTATGCCACCTGGACGCCTGCCAGAAACCAGGGCGCCCGGCGCAATCTGCGGGAAGTGGGGCAAGTGGAAGACCAGCATCTCGGCCTTCACCAGCCAAGGTTCGCCCGCCTGAGCTCTCAGCTTTTTTCATCCACAAATGACCCCCTGAAATGGCGAAGCCTTCCCCAGCCAGCATGCTCAATGGGTGTGCCGGTTTCTCTTTTTTTTGGGGGGGGACCCCACAGAATTGTGGGTTTTCCCGTTGGTTTCCCTTTAAAACCACAAAACAAGGGGTACCCTCAACGCAAGACACGCCCAAATGTAGTCTTCCATCTAACTCCAGGTTTCAGCCATCATAGCCACACTTGCCTGCGTAGCCAATCATGCCATCAAATTCAATGTGTAGCACCCTCTGCGGACCTCTGAGTAATCACTTCCCAGCTAGTCGTATTTACCGCACCCAGTGCACAATTCGGACAGACGCAAGTGTCTCCTACATACACTGCAGGCACATTACCTACCACCTCAGTGTTTGCTAAGCACACCAAAAACTTCACATGACAAGTTGCGGACAATAAACTGGGAGTTCATTCACTCTTGGTTTTACTTGCGCTTTCAAATTCATTGGGGGCAAGTAATTTAGTTTCAGACAAAAACGATTGACTAAGATTGCTCTCCTGCCATTTTGCCATTTCCCTGGCTGTCGCAAACCCGACACAGACTCGCCTCTATTCTTGTACTTCTCGAAGCTAGGCAGCTCGAACCTCGCCTTTCACAACTGGCGGGAACTACCTATTAAAATGGCAAACGCGGGTCACCGTAGGCCTCCAAAACATCACATCACACTTCCAGAGCGCTCCCCACTGCGTGCCATCGCACCGCGCCGAGCAGCAAGCTTCTGCAGCGGCTCCTCCCCCAGGAACGCCGAAAGCGCCTGCGCTTGGAGCCAGAGCGGCATGGAGAAGCGAGTGGCCAAAGGCCGCAGGGAAAAAAGCAACCTCTGTAGGCTATTTTCGTAGGGGAACCCACATGTCCGGTGCCCCTCTGAGAGGAATGTGCCTAGCGCCCTCAGGGCCACCCTCTGCTACATCCTCCAGTAGAGAGGTTGGGGTATTCTTTTTCTGTAGTCTATTTTCGTAGGGAAAAGGGTAAAAGTACACTATAGTGCACTACTAGGGGACCTAGGAATCGTGTAAACCCAGCCACTCCGCCGAAACCTTGCCCCGCCTTCTGCGTGACTCCGTGGGGGAAGGGGTACTGATATAGCCAGGCAAGCAGCACGCGGGTGAAGCCCCGCATCGCCGGGGTGCTGCGGTAGTAGGCGAAGGCGTTACAGATGCATGCCTTCAGAGTGCACACGGATGGATCTTTATGAAAGCTGGGGAGGGAGGGGAGGGGAGGGAGCCCAAATACGCCCTAAATAAGGCCTTCATAGGGACTTAATAAGGGTTTCTTGGGGCTCCCTCCCCCTCCCCTCCCTGCCCCCCAGCCCCCATAACTCGTGTCATGCTGCCTCCGTCTGCTGCCTGGCGCTGGCTGGGCCTGTCTTTCAGTGCCTGGAGACATGCTGCAAGTGGAACGCTGCGCTTCTCGACTGCATTCCCCGCTGCTTGCTGAATCGTCGCCAGTTCTGCTGGCGACTGCCTGGCGAGCCTTCTTGGAAGGGCTAGGCTCATCGTCTAGAATACCCAAGGCTGTGGCTGCGGGCATAACACCTGAAGAATCGTCCAAGAGAACTCAGACGCAATGCGAAGGCCTACAGACGAACTTGAGGTCTAGAGTCTAGGCTTGAGCCCCTTGAGCCCTAGCCAGTTCAGCCTTCGTTGTGTGAACCTCGTCACCGACCGGCCAGGGCACCAACATCCCGGTTGATGTTTCCCAGTTCTGCATGGGCACCAGAAGGAACAAGAAAGAACAAAGACCAAGTAGAAAAAACACAAAAACACTTGACTTCCAGTGCATCGGGGATCCAATCATATCATGTTCCCATTCAAAGCCTTCAAAGCCTCGACCAAATTGTGGACTCAAGCCTTGCTTTTCCTCTGTCGCTCTTGAGTCCCAGCTGCATCCCCGAAGGAGCCGGCGATGAGGAACTCCGGCACCTCTGGGTAGCTCTCCAGTTCAGCCAGGAGCTTTGGCGTGGGGTCCTTGAAAGGATAAATGTCCTTGGCTGGAAAATCGGACCCCAGCAACGAAAATAGATGTGTTTTTCCTGGTTGGTGGAAAACAAAGGGACCCCAAAAGCAAAAAATCAAAAACGGGAGCTAATTCTGGGGAAGTCTGTCCTGACCGCGGCTTTGCAAGTTAGCGTTGGCTAGACCAACACGATGTGGGAGAGCCATCAAACTTAGTCACTTCCCCCTGTTAGTGCATGCAACCTATCAACAACTAATCCCCCTTCCCAACACACTGATCTCCAATGCTGAATTCGGCAAGTGCATTTTTCCGCCGACCCCGACTGCGTCATGTTGGAGGTTCGAAACAAACAGTTGTCATTGTGGTTACTTCATGTGTCGCTACGATAAATATCAAGTGCAAGCCAATGTCTTGAGTGATTCCACTTGCATTCCGCTGCGCGGCGAACCTGTTTGGTGCTTTGCCTGGCCAACCTCTTTGAATGAGGCCTGCCCAAATCTGCACGGCGCTTATTCAGCGAAGCTTCGAAGTCAATGACAAAGACATCGACGCCCAAATTCCTGGGCTGCCCTCAGATCCCCTGCTAAAAGTGAATATCACTTTTAGTGGGTTCAATGGAAACTACCACTAAACCAACTACAAGCCCAAAAAGCCAAACAAAACAAAAACAAAAACGAAACCCTAGAAGAAAAAAAAACAATCGGACGGCTGGGGGCCACCAAGAAACATGATCGCCAAGGGGATGGTGTAGCGATGCAGCCCTGTCTTCGTTGACAGGGACACGCAGGCCTCAGCGTCCAGGCGGCTTTGCGCAGGTCCACTCTGCGCCAAAGGCCGTGGAGAAAAAAGAAAAGCCGTTCAGCCAATTTTCACCCGGAAAAGTGCCGTGGAAATGGCCGTTGAACTATTTGCCGAGCTTTGAGTGGCGAAGAGAAGCCAGAAACATTGGAATTGAAAACCCGCTGAGACTGAGATGGGCCATGGGTCAAAATCCAAATCGCACCCCCAGTGAACATCCCAATCCCCAGTAAAGTAGGTTCCACAATGGGTGGTGAATGTCACCTACCAACCGGTTTTGACAACCACGGCCAGCTGTGTCGCCTGCATCCCAGGCGCAGATTTTTCGGTCTCCAGGCACGTGCGGTAGCCCACCTCGTCCGCGCAGAAGACGATGAGGTTCTCCACGCCCAGCTGCTGGAAGCGCTGGATGAAGGCCGGCAGCCACCGCACGTAGTCCTCACCGGCCCATAGCTCGAGGCCATGACGTGTTGGGCACTTGACCTGAGCCTCTTAGGCTCGAGGTGAGTCATAATCAAAACCCGGCATTAAAGTGTAAAGAAGCAAGAAGGCGGCCGAAGCTGTTTGTGGCAAGGGGGTTTGAATGAACCCAGCAGCACTTGACCCTTGGCTTTCGGAGTCGCTGGTTTTGATCCGTTTCACGTGCCATGCCTAGGACCACTTCAGCACACACCTAGCTGGGTTCCTGTTGTCGAATCAACTCAAGCGGAGAGGACAAGCAAATAGGAAACAGAATCAACAAGTTTGCTCTTAGACCCCTGGCTTTCAAACCTTGCGAAATCATGCGAGATGCAAGTCAGTCTCTTGGACAAAATGGTTTTCCCTCTCCTCGCCCCAAACGTAGGTGGCATACGCCAATAGCCTGGTCTCGTTCTGCACCGTGTAGGGCCTGCGCCCCTTGTGAATAGGTGCCGCAACGCACTCCAAAAAAAACAGCAACCACACATATCCAAAAGTGTGCCAGAGGCGTGTCGCCCGAGAGAGAGAGCGGGAAAATGTCCTGCCCTGGGCTGACATGGGCTTGCAAGGTGCAGGCACCCAACAATCTTGTCTCGGGCTACAGGCAAAGCACCCATACTGGGTTTCAACTTTTTTCCAACCGCCCTTCCGTCGTTCCATCCGGTCAAACGGTAAAAATGGATTTCAAACGGCAGGCTCTGGTCCATATTTCCATGTAACGAACCCACGTTGACATATGGACATCTTGGAGGAACCAATTCCCTGTCAAGTGCCATGGCAACGTGGGAGCAACTCACCTAGTGTGTCTTTGATGCTAACCCCCCCCCCATTTTTGGAGGTCCGATTCTTCTTTCCTGACCCACAAAAAATCCAAACTTTCTACATTCCACTCACATGTTCCAAGCCCAAAAAGTTGAAAGTCCAGCAACTTTCGCCGGGAGTGATCTATTCCTACCAACGCCCACACACCCCCCCCCCCACACCCTCCCACACCCCGCCACACCCACATCCGCCAACTCCGCCCGCGGCCCGCGGACTCGGCCGACGAGCCGCGGCCGAGCAGCGCCTGGCGCCGGAGCCCAGCACCGCGCGGGCGGTGCTGAGGAAGGGCTCAGAGCTCTCGAGGCGCAAGCTGGCGAGGTCCAGGAGGCTGTCCCCCATGAGCCTCGGACGTTTAGTCGGCAGACGCCAGGGGGGGCCATTTGTTTATTGAAGGATGTTTAGTCGGCAGACTCCCGGAGACATATATACGTATATATACATATATATATATATATCTATATATATATATATATATTTATACCCAGGGCATCCAAAGACATGAGCAAACAGCGTTTCATACGTCTTTAGCGAGTAAACATGGTCTTGGGAAATTTCACGCTCATTCACGCTGCTCACGGTTTCACCTCTGGTTACCACCTGGTTTTGCCACTGCGCAGTGAGACACCACCACCGCATATACGCCAGAGTGGTATTGATATTGTGTGCGCAGTTTTAGTTGTTCGATAAGATGGCGCTAGGCGCGCGTGTAGTCTAGTGTTGGAGCCGGCCGTTTCTCAGGCACCACACCAGGATCATCCATTGGCTGGCTGGACGCGCCACAATCTAATTACACTTCTGCGGAAACATTGCGGCCAATTTTTGCAGGCGCAAGGATCTAGTCCGCGCCACATAGCTGGGCAAACAGCTTTGTAGCCATCTAGGGGGGAGGAATTCACGTGCTTTTCACGGGTAAACTCCTTCTTTCACTGGTAAACTCGGTCCCCGATTTGTCAACGATACTAGCGCAGCATGCAAACATAAAATCGACACTGTCTGCGATTCCCATACAGCACAGCTAGCCTACAAGCATCGAATTACCACCTCCTAGACGGTAGCCCTGCCCATAACACGACTTAAGACACGTTGTTGCGCAGTGATGCTATGAGTTTGTTGTTGCGCGTGTGGCATCTTGCATGCTGATGCCATCGCGTGAATCACGCAGCGCAGCAGAGAAGGTAATCTCGATCCATGGGGTCCATATCCATGCTGCATAGCTAGCATGACACCTTACCTGGTCACATGCATGGGAAATACACTTGGCACGCAGGCATGTTGCATCACCGGACCTTTGATGGTGCTCTCAAAAACCAGAGACCAGCAGGCTTCACAGGTGGGCCTAGCCAACAGATACCCTATTCACGGGCCATTCACGGGTAAACACCGTCTTTTGGGTTAAACACCGTCTTTTTGTAAAGACATAGTTTACTGGCGTCTTGGAAGTACTGGGTATATATACGCACTATATATGTATGCTTATTGAAGGGTGAGATGAACAACATGCTCCTAATGTAGTTCTTGGGGGTGTGTGCGACTTGTAATATAACCCTTATAACTATAGATCGATACTAATGAGATGCCAGTATGTTGTTATTTACATACGTGAGCATTATGTATACACATGCTGGTGAAGTTGAGGTGGGCTTTCTGTTGGCTGCACCCGCAATTGGCCAAATCAAAGGCTGGCTGCAGAAACTCGTGGATGCATTTGCGCATGGTGACATAGTCACGCTTTGAGTCCAGGAAAATCTTGGCGAAATAATGTCAATCCTGTAAAACCGACGTCCAGTGAAGACAAACCAAGTCAATATTTCCAGATAAAAATAAATAAATGCGACTACACCAACGTGGAACTGTTCGCCAAAATCAGCTGCCTGGCCAGTCCCTTACAATCCTGAACGCAAAGCAGAGAGATGCAGCAACATAATGCAGTCCAACGCTCCCAAGTTATGCAGGTCCCTTGAGGGTCGTCACCCGAATATCCATGCCAACCCCAAGCAACCTGGTGCTCCGACCACAGGTCGAAACTGGACATGGCTTGCGCAGCGCAACCAAGCCGCTCGTGCGGGTAGAAGTCAACCTCAAAAACTGTGCGGTGGAACAGGCATACCCGGCACAGCAGGATGCTCAAGAACCAGGACGAACCTGGCCAGGGTGCGGAAAAAAACTACATATAGAAGGACCATTCCACAAGAATCCCCTTGGTCGAGGACATGTCTGTGCAAATTGTAGAGCTTTCCTGCAGTGGACTTGGGGTCAGCCACCCAAACGGTTCGCTTTGTGGAACTTTGGGGAAGGTTGGAGCAAACTCCGCAAAGCAATGCGTGATAGCATGTACTTGGTCTGTTCGTTCGAGTTGAGGTATCTTGTGGCTGCTTTGATTCTTGGAGGTCGCTCCATGTCAGAGAAAATGCCAGGCTATTACGTTTTGGATCGGTTGCTCGTGAACCGGATCAACATCATTAGGCTGTCGAAGCAGTAGGCAAGCAGCAAATCGATCGAGATGCAGCACTTGCTTGTTGTGGTTGTGGATACCTAGGTCCATTCTGCTTGCCTCACTCCCATTTGCGCGGGCTAGCAGTGTGGCTTGGTGGCCTTTCCTGTCCAAAGGAGGAACAAGACAGTCCCAACTTGTAGCTCAGCTACCTCTTTCAACATCACAGCCAAGAGTATCCCCAGCGCTGTGTCGGTTTTTTTCCTTTTCTGAGACATGCCCAAATGCCGCCCATAGATCCCCAAAAGTGAGGTCTCAAGAGTGCTGCACCCGTTACCCCCCTTCTCGTTCCGCTCCCTGCTTCCGCCTAGAAAGTGCCAGGGCGAAAGGCTCGCCAAGTAGGGCCCCAGCACATCTGCATAGGTGAAGTATGCATGAGTCCTTGGCATGCGCTGCGTTGGCCCAGAAAGCCAGCCTCTTTGACTCTTTGGCCCTGCTGCCAGCATTACCAGCATCAGAACAACCGCATTGCCCATGTTTGGTGGTTGCAATCCGGACATGGCGGAGGACAAAAATGACAAAAACCATCTCGAGGCGACTTTTCGCAAGCCCGAATAATGGCGGGTCCATCTTCTCCCTTGTAGTCTGATTGTGGACCGACATGCCAGTGTCAAACGGAGATGCTCTCACCTGTTCTAGCGGTGGGACCAACTTGCTAGTTCCCATCCTGGAATGAGTTGGAATGACCCCTACAACACATCCCCTATGGTTTCCTTGAAGGAAATTCCTGATTTCCCCAACCCGGGTCATTCCCCAAAGCACCAGCAAGCCAAGGAGGGAAACTGGGCAGGAACTTCTACATAGGTGTCCTTTTTGGGAAATGGATGGCCCTGGTACATGATTGAACCAGAAGGTAAACCAGGAATCGCCCCCCATTTTTTAGCCAAACCAACCAAGAAGCACACCTATGAACTCCATTTCTCCGCCGAAGGCGCTCCGTGTGCCAGGCGATGCCGGCCTTGAGCATCAGCACACCGATCCAGCCAGCTCGGCACCTGGCGCCGCATTTGGAGCCGAATCGGTTTGGAGGATGGTCTCGCCCTCGTTACCATAGGTGGCATTTTGGAAAAATAGAGATGGCCCTGGTAAGTGGGAAAAAAACCATCTACACCAGTGCAATCTAGTTTTAACCAAACTAACCTAAAAAGGACACCTATGCTCGGTACCCTCTACGACGACTCTAGAAGAACCAGAGCTTCAAATCCAAATCCGAACCACCAATTCAGGGTAACATCATGGTAGTTCCATCGGCTATCACAAATTCCACATCCAAATCCAAACCGAGGGCTACCTGGGCCATGGAATGCACATCAAAGACCAAAACGCGGGGAAAACGCAGCTCCGAGCTGCCTCTCCAAAGCGACGACTCCTTCACCATCCATTTTTTTTCTTGCGACAACGCGTGACGGCCGATTCAGACTCGAGTGGGCCCAAGCCCCTTTAGGTGACAGCCCTGGAACTTGTCAAAGGATTTTTCAGGATCTCAGGCTGGTCATCCCACTTTGGTGCCCTTTGCATAGCGGGTCTGAGTTCGGCCAAGGGGCTGGGGCATGAAGGTTGGATCCCTCAGCTGCACCGACTCCAGGTCTAGGATCTCTGGGGAGAAGATCCACCTCCTTGGATGCCAGTCGTCCAGCTCCCAAATGACTCGACCTGGTCACCTCCTAGCATGTTTTCTCAGGTTTGCTACCACGCATTGCGGCAAAGATCAAACACGTCAACTCTCTTTGTCCAGTGCCGAGCCGCCTCAAAAGCAGCAACTTGACCATCCAATCCACTTGCAAGGCAAAGCCCATGGTCACAAGGCGCAGTACACGCCACTCACAGAAAGGAAAGCGGACACCGCAATGCCGTGCGCGTGGTGGTCAAAATGTCCGGGCCCTGTTTTCTACCCCCTTTGAAAGGCGGCTTGGGCGGCCCAAGCGTCCAAAAAGGATATCTTTGACAACTCCCCAATCTGTGTGCCTGAATCCTCCACCAAGCGTCAGCAGGTGGCCAACCACCGCAGCACCGGTGTCGATGGCCACCGACAGCTCCTCCATAGGCAGGGGGGAGGGGGGCGGAATGATTCGCGCAGGGATCCTGAAAGGAAACAGGCACGGTTTCCAAAAAGATACTCAATTCAGCTGGCCAAATTAGTGGTTCAACCAGGGCATTAAACGAATTATCCGTCTCAGCCTTTTCACAATTGTGATCGACCGCACCTGCCGCAGGTTGGACCACATGGCGCTATACTCGCAGTTGATCTCTGGATCATTCTGCAGGTAGTGCCAGTACGAGCTGGTGTTGTGACTGCCTCGCTCATAGAGGAAGGTCATGTGCAAAGCGTTCCGTAATGGCCAGGAGGAGGACAAGAGCACCGCCAACGGGATGTCTCTTCGGAACATCCTGATTCAGGGCATATGCTTTGCTGGAAGGCTACCATCTGCTGCTTACAGGGAGCCATCATTGCAACCAACCATTTGTTGCTCAGTGAACTCCAGCATTTATGGTGAGACACTTGAGGCAGCTGTCACTCAGTGGCGCAAAAGCATCCGTGATACCCATAGTAAATACAACAGCAGAAGGCCTCTACCCCTTCACTAGCAAGATTGAGTGTGACAGCCCGGAATATGATGCTCCACTGCGCCCCCGCCTTTCCATCAGAAAGTTTGCCTCCTCCTCGCAGTCATCAGGTGGCTCGTGCTGGTAGAGGCACATCGAGACGCTCAGGGTGGTCAGGAAGATGGTGCCCAGGTGGCACTCCTTGCTTCCGACGTACACTCGAAGGCCCCTCCCGAGAAAGTTTCGCAACCCAAAAGCCATTTGCAAACATGCCAGGAACGGTAACGGCCTGTGCGTTGCGCGGCCGGTCAAACCAAGCAATGAGCCATGCCCCAGATTATTACCCGGACGGGTGTACCGAACCACATATGCCATGCTTCATCCTGCCCTCTTCCACCTGCAACTTTGACACGCCCCACTCAGCAACATCCCTCCAAAGGCCCTTGAAGCTTGAGCTCCCAGTCGGTGGGGCCAGCGCAACCGTGCTGATGCCTTCCATGTTCAGTAAGATTGTAGAAGGCATATTTTATATATACATATATGTATATTGAGATATGTATATATATATATATGTATATAGAGATATACGGGGGTTGGGTCAAACGGCCTTTTTAGCGGGATGTTACCCATGGTCAGTCAGGAAAAATTGATCAACTCCGGCGATAGGTTGCCCGGTCTCCGACATGTCCAAAGTGGAAAAGAGGGTCAAGGCGAGAAAGACAGGTTCCTAGGTTAGTAAAAATCACGCCCTACATATGGAGGTTGGTCAACGGGATGTTACCCATGGCTCAGTTTGGGACCAGGATGGACCAGGAAAAAATCATCAACCCTCATGAAGCCAACAAGGGGGGGGGTCTTCTTTGACGCATGTGGAGAAGCTGCGCAAGAAAGCGGAAAGAGACATGCGGGGGGGTCCTGGAACGCCTGCTCCCTCACCTCCGCAGAGACCTTGGCACAAACTGTTTGTGGCAAGATCCAGTGGCCGAACATGTGCCAACACGGGGGCAACCTTGAAAGCAACCAGGAACATCTCTTAAGGATTTTGAAGGGCCAAACGCGTGCAAAAGCTCCTCTCTCCCCCCCCTCTCTAAGAAATGCCGGCATGCATGCCGTGTATTGCGTGGCCCTCCGAGCTTGTCCAGTGGAACGAGGACTGTCACGCCCCTGTGCAGAGTTTAGCACCCCTCATTACAAGTCAAGCCCCGGGGGCTCAAGATCCGCAACCACTTCTGCGGCACGCATCTGCAGCGAATGCGCAAGTTTCGCCCACGCGATTCAGCAGGGAAGTAGAATACGAAATGCTCGCCGAGCAAAGCATTGATCTGGGTGAAGTATAATATTTCACCAACCTGAAATAAGGTGGTTGGGGGGCTATTCCCCACATAAACCACCATTTGGGGTGAGGTCGTGTGATTGGCCCAGATTGATTGGCAGCGGCTGACGCCGGATGCACAGGCCGACTTCGAATAGCCATGCTTGGCTGGAGGAAAAACATGAAGGAGTTGCATGGAGAAAGCCGAGTGGTGGCTGTTGGATTGAAAGATGCGGCGCATGCAAGCAAGCGGGGCCGGTCAAGAAATAGGAAGGCCGATGAAAGCCCGTAGAACACATGGCAATAGCGGGTCGCCTTGAGAAACGATCAGCCTCCAGCGGCGCCCGTTGAACAACGATCGCGAAAGCACGTTGTAAAACGCCCCCCCTTTCCTCAAGCAAGTCTTTCGAAGAAAAACACATCAAGTCAAACAAATCATCACAGCAAACAAGTCAAGCCAACCAGCTCAAAAAAAGTCCGAGAAATCCAAGAAGTCGAACAAAATCCCAAACGCAACGCTTTTGGCGCCGGTCAAACCGCCGCCGGTCCTCCGCTTTCGCCTTTTTTTGGGGCGCCTGGAGAGCCATGGCCGCGTGCACCAGCTCCGGCACCGACGGCAGCGGCTCCGCGCTGTCCACCGCCTCGCCAGACGGTGACGAACGGAAGCCTCCATTTGGTGAAGACGCCTGGAAAAAAAAGAAAAATACTTCCAGTAGCAGGGCTGTGGGGAATGGAACCCACTTCTGTGATACAACAGAAAGGGCCTAACCCCAAAGACCAATTTCTTCATATCAAGGGGGATTCCCTTGTATCACAGAAGTGGGGAGAAACCCCTTGATCCCACAACCCTGTCCAGTAGTGACAAATTCCTTTTAAAACCAACAGGGGCAAATAAAAACGATTCTTAAGCAAACGGAAGCCTCTGTAAAAGGAACCGAGTCTCCCAAAGGGTGCGAGCTTCCAGGTTAGCCTGTGGGAGGGTCCTCTCCAAGCTCCAAGATGCCCCAGAGAAATGGTATCACTGAAATCTTTAAGTTGCTTTCCAAACTATTTCCTTCTGTTCCTCTAGGGTGCGTGCTATAAAGGTTTGGTCATTTCATCCTGGCAAGCCCCAGCATCTTGACAAGACCAGTCAACTAGCAGTCACGATTGTGCAGGGAACCGCCGCCCCCTCCGTCAGCCAATTTTTGGGGCCACGTCTGCAACATCCTTTCACCTTCACCTTGCTCCCAGGCAACTGTGAAGCCCACTCTATCTGTCAGACAAGTGCCGCGGAACACAATTTCAAGCGTTCTCTCGCACTCACACCAGCATCGCCAATCAAACAAACACAGCGCCCGAAATTTTGGCACAACACAAACATGACAAAATAAAAATACCCAAGATATGTACCAGGAGCAACCTGAGAACGCATGCAGACTTTCAACACCTGGGCATGGGTGGGCGTTCTGAGACTGTTCTGAGCTCGCCTTGCTTTGGGCCAAGTCCCGGAGGGAGTTCCAGTCCAGAAGCGCCTTGGCCGAGCTTGAGGAAATCTGTCAAAAACGAAAGCGCAAGCGGCTTCAATAATTGTCCGTGTATATACCATATTATATATATATATATACTTATATACATACATACACAGACTTAAGCAAAAATATACCATGTAATATGCTACATGTATGTGTTTTTGTTTGCTATGCCCATATGCGTCACGTGCGCAAGCTGTGTGATGACGGCACCCGACACACCTGCGAGCTGCGGCACATCATCGACGCGCCGGCACTCCCAATCCTCGGCTTGCGCGAGGATTGGAGGGGCGGCGGCGCTTCGCCGCGAACGAACGAGGACGTCCAACCATAGGTGGCCTTTTAGAAAAATAGATGGGATTCCCTGGTAAATGGAAGAAACACCCCACCTAAACCCGTGGAACCCATCTATGTTTAATCAAACTAACCGATGAAAAGAACACCTATGCGTAAGCTGCTTGAGGTCCAAGGCTTGAGGACCATAGTGGTAAAGAACAAAGGCAAGCTCCCAATGGTGGGTCAAAAATGGTGAGCCAGAATGGCTTGCCCTGGTAAATGGAACCAACGACTAAAACCTGTGGTCCCCTGGTGGTTTAACTCTGACCCATACCCAAATAGGCGTGGCTCAAGTTACATTGAAAGTGCTGGAATCAAAGACCAGCTGTTTTGCTCGGATGCCAGTGTTAGTGGGCCCGAAGGACTTGCACCCTCTTGACAGGCGCTGAGATCGTTGTGAACCCTCAAAGCAACCTCGCGTACACCAACCTGGCCTCGATATTTATCATGATCAAAGTCACCCCCCAAGTGATGGGATAACTAAAGGGAGACAACCCCATGTTCTGACTTTGATAACCAGTGGAAACGGACAAAATAATAACCCCTGCCAACTGGCATGCTGTTTTGAGGCTCTGTTACGTTTCTCCCTTCCATTTGCTTAAGCGCACTGGAAACAAATCCAGTAGCGAAATCGATCCCCTTTAGAACCAACAAGAACAAACACAAGGCATATTCATCTCGGCCAATGGAAGCTTCGCGGAGTGCCTCCGGGCAGCCCGCCCCTCGGAAGAAAAAAAAACACAAAACGCGCTGCCGCGCGTCGATGAGCTCACCAGTCACCACGCTCCCGGGGCTTTGCGCCCATGCCAGCCGCGCCAAAAGCCCCGCAGCCCACAACCGGGCCATGCGAGGTCCGGGCAAGAGGGATAGGCAATTTATGTACCGAAGGGGAAAACCCTTTTGCATGGCTTGGAGAAAAACACCACAAACCACGGCCGACACGTTGACACGGTATCAGACTCAGTGACCCTCGCATTCACTTTGTGGCTCTTTGGGGGCATCTTCCGTTTTGGGGGTTGCGGTGGTGCTTCGGATCTGGTCGCAAGGGGCATCCAGTGAGCAGCCACTCGTGTTTGCCAAGTGCATCTCAAACCTGAGGAAATTCTTCGGTGAGTCTCGGAGGTTCCTTGCCGATCTTTTGATATGTGATGCTCTTCGGACCCCTGATTTTGCTTCCTCATTCTCATCGTGCCATTGTCTGTGCAATCCCGCGTTCAACGTGGCGCTTTGTCTGCTCAAGTGCCTGGCTCATCCTTTTCATGAATTTGAGCCGGGGCAGGTCGCGCGGAGGTCGGGCGTGCCACCTTGCGCAACTCGGCTCTGAGACACCTTGAAGAAGTGCAGGGCCTAACAGCTACAATTCTACTGGTTGATTCCTTTTCCATTCTTTTCAACCATCGTTCTTTTCAAAAACCGGCTGTTTCCCCTGGGTTTTTGATGGCTTCCTGAAAAGAAGGATCCCTGGAGAGAGTGGGGAAGGTACCCCTAGAACAATCGGAGAGCTTCAGTGGATTCCTCAATATTGTAGACAGGGAACTCGATAATCCTTGTAAGCTAAAACGGCTTGGAGCAAGCGCCCCCCCGCGGCAAGTACAACCACAAGGGTGGGCCGTGGCGAGCATGTAACACAAGACCTGCCACCCCCCCACGAGACAGAAGAAGGCGTTTAGGCATGGAAGCAACACCTTGTCCCATTACCGTCTCCAGCAAGAATTGCAACACAATCCCACTCTCAGTTGTTCAGTGACCCTGGAAAAAATGAACCTTTTTTGGGGAAGACCATTTTTAGTGGAGCAGTCACAAACAAAAAAGGGAAAAGGGAAAAAAGGCGCCACTGAAGAACTGAGCACTCTTTAAGCTGCCAGCTCTTGCGCGCGAGAGTAGTCCTTCTTTTGAACACATACCTTGGCGACATGGCAGCCGGGACGCCCGGGTCAATCTGCATGGGCAACCAGCAAGGACAACAAGCCAACCCACCTCATACCAAAGAGCAGTCAAGTGCCTTTGTCAAAACCTAGGCACCCTTGAAACCGACCCAAAAGAAGCAGAACAAAAACGCTTCTGAAACCCTGGTGTTGGACAGGCCCCTGGCTTTGACACAGTCGCAAATGCACAGATGTCAGACATCTGGAAGTCACCATTCCCAACCCCACGCTGCCTGCCCCAGGTCGGCGTGCAGGTCTCGGAGCAGGTCCTGACCATGCAGCCGTTGCGGGCGTGCCTCTGATTGATGAACACAAAACCCTACAGCCAAACATACAACATGATCAAAACCACGGGCAAGCACATGCAAACACGGAGAATCATCAGCACTTACCAAAACGAACTGGCAAGCTAAACGAGCTTCGCCCTGAAGGATGATGTCGCCGCCTACCCCTGCGTAACGTTGACCCAGGATTAATAAACCCGTCCCATTATTAGGGGGTGTTCCCTGCAAAAGTGGTCTGAATCCCCACTAAAAGGGGACACCCCCCAATCAAAATCAACCAGGGGTTCTGCTTAATCCGGGGTTAACATTATGCAGTATACTGTTTTTGTTTTGCTTTTTGTTGTTGTATCCAATCTTGGCCGGGGGGTTGTGAGAGCTCCTGTAGTGCATCCAAGGCTTAGGCTTGGGCAATGGACATGCCCTTTGTAACCGCAAATGAAAAACACTGAACATTGCCTTGTAAATGATGTAAATAGTGGTCTCACTTAATTTTGGTGGAAAAAGCAACATGTTTCAATTGGTTGCAAAATGTGGAGCCCTGTTTAGACAGGATGCAATTGAAAGTGGCAAGTGGGTCCACCCTGCTTAACAATGCAATGCAGCTTGAGCATGCCGGAGCCTCCAACACGACTGGCGAGTAGCTCTTGTCATTGGAGCCAGATGCTGCGCACCCTAGCCTTGGGTAGGGGCTTGATACAGGACGAAACAAACACGTCATGTTCCAAGTTGAAAGCCAGGACTGATCCAAGAAATTACCGCCTCGTTAGTTGGTTTGCTTGCAGTATCCGGAAAAAACGCAAGGGTGCCACGAATGTTAGGGCCAACAGATCCCTGTATGATTGGATATTGGCGGCCGGGTAACAGACGGTTGCAATTGCCTGCCGCAACCACACGACTGGGAGAATACTCTGGGACTGATGTCAACTCTTCAAGTCGGTGGTCCGGCTGCGCTTTGACATGTCCAATGGCCCCCAAAACTCTGAAGACTGTGGAACACCATTCGGCCCTGCCAGCCAGTCTCCAACAGGCGTCGGCAAGATTTGCACCCCCCTTTGGCAACAGCAAAACGTCTCTCCATCGCGTATGAATTGCCAAGGCAGACACTTTGCCACTAATTACTTGAATAGTCCCAACCCCAGGTGCATGTCCGCACACGGAGTCATAACCAGCAAACATCTCTCGGTACAGTTTGTTTGACCGCCCCTTAGCACCAGCTCCAACAAACAACCTGCGGTGCTCCTTTCGGCCAAACCCCGGGCCAAATAGCACATGTGACTAACCGACGGGGTAGGACTCCCAACAAACAAGGCTTCCTTGAACCCATCTGAAACCAGTCATCGGACAGCCAGAACTGCGACGGCTTCACAACAAATTTCACCAATGTGCTTCAACTTCCCGGCCCTACGCCAAATACAAAAACAACCGCGGTGGAAATGGTTGGGAAGAGGGCAGTTGCGTCGGAAGATATGGGTGAGGCTTACTGCGGACTTACCCCTATCTTCTGACGAAATTGCCCTCTTTCCAACCATTTCCACTAATCAGGCCAGTTTTAGCCAACAAATCTCTTTCCCACCCACCCCTCCTCCCTTCCACCTACCCCCCTTTCCCCTTGCCATAGACACTTAGAGGTCATTTGCAGCCATGAACCCTTAAAAGCCACTGCCCTACAAGAAGGAGGTTGCAACATAGACCCATCCCGTCCCCATTCCCCGCCAGTCCCCCCCCGGCCCCCCCCCCCCCCAGGCCCCCCACCCATAACACTCCCCCCGACTCGCTCGCCCTTCGCTCGCCGTGCGCCGTGGGGCGTCTGCAGGGAGAAGACCGCCGCCTGCAGGTGTCGGTCCGCCGCCTCCAGGTCCCCCGCGCGACGGTGCACCTGCGCCACCAGGCCTTGCGCACCCGCGTTCGTCGCGAGGCGCACGGGCCGAGGCGAAAGAGCTTTGGCACGTCTGTGGCTCAAGCCCCTGAAAAGAAACCCCAGAAAGGGGAGGTGTCCTTGTGATAGCATAGATGGGTTTCCCTGGTAAATGGTGAAAATTTTGAAAAACACAAATCCAAACCACTGGAACCCATCTATGTCTATAGCCTAAGGACACCTATGCTTAGGGGACCAACCCGGGGCGATTTCTTTGGGGAGAACCAAACTTTCCAAGGGGCAACGGGCGCTTGGAGAAAATCGCAGTGGCCCTTAAATTGACCCGAACTAGCAAGGCCGTCAATTTGCTGTCACACAAGTAGGCTCATGTGCGTAGAGGCAATCGTGAGTGGCTGGAAGGCATGCGCAACACAACGCATCAATGTGTCTGGTACGCGTAACTTCGCTGTCAAAGGCCGAATCCATGATGCTCACAACGGGCCATGTGTAACACCTTCTACATTGCTGCATCACATAGCCCGCCACCCAAAGCCTGGTCGGAGGAACATTCCGAGAGCCGAGCAACAAAGTGAAAAAGCCACTGACCCAAAACACCCTGTGGGAAAAGAACAACCAAAAGCGGAGTCATGGCTACATTGATAAGACAAAGACCCAGCAAATGCCAGATGGGGGTTGATCACAAGGTCTTTTACCTGGGATGACCATCGGGGGAAACCTCTGAACATGTTATATTTCTCATGAAATGGGAAGAGTTACCCATGGTCATGCCAAATGCTCTAAGTCAACGGTGTGGTCCAAGGAGCTCCAAAGCTTGGCACGCCGCATCATCAGCTCTGGGTCTTTCTCTGCCTCGGATGCCCATAGGTAAAAAGCTGCGCGCTTCGGTCTCGTGCCATTGTTTACGGCATGTAGGGGTCTTGGCCGCATGACAAGGCAATCGAGTTTGAGAAGGGGCTCGCATGCCCGATTTTCAGACAACTGTGTGGGATTGCCCGTGTGCCAGTTTTCTATGCATGCCAACATATGCGAACAACTGGACCTCCACACCCTAAATAGGTGGGTTGATGAATAAAGGGCCATCCATACAGTCCTTACAAGTCAAGCCCCTGAGACCTTCAAGGAAACACCACTTCTGCGGGCTCACAAAATCTTACAACCCACTCCTCTTGGGACCATTTCTTGTCAGGTGCCATATTTTAGTGAAAACGACTGCCACACTGCCATGGAAAAACCCGACACGAGACCCAAACCCCCCGATGCCGATCGCCTGGCGGTCGGACAGCACCAAAATCTTACAACCCACTCCTCTTGGGACCATTTCTTGTCAGGTGCCATATTTTAGTGAAAACGACTGCCACACTGCCATGGAAAAACCCGACACGAGACCCAAACCCCCCGATGCCGATCGCCTGGCGGTCGGACAGCACCAAAATCTTACAACCCACTCCTCTTGGGACCATTTCTTGTCAGGTGCCATATTTTAGTGAAAACGACTGCCACACTGCCATGGAAAAACCCGACACGAGACCCAAACCCCCCGATGCCGATCGCCTGGCGGTCGGACAGCACCTCGTCCGCCGCGGCGTAGGCGTCCACGGCGCCCTCCAGGTCCCCGTCCCACAGCAGGATGCCTCCGGACGGCGGCCAGCGGCTCGGCTCAAGTGGGATCTCAGGGCAACCCCCCAGCATCGCGTTGGGAAGTTTCTTCTGGCCCTCCAAAAGAAAGGGGCCCAGAAGTATGCCATGAGCCCGACGGACGGAGAGAGGCGCTGTCGGAGCTGGTCGGTGGCTGCCAAAAAGTCACAATGGGCACCACCAGCTGGGCGATGAGGGCTCGGATGCGAAACAAGGTGGTCCAACATGGCGGCGGGCTATTTGGACGCCGTCTGCGGCGACGGAAGGAGGGCAGCTTGGGACATGGCGGCAGGCGAAAACCCGCGCCAGATTTGCTTCATTTTGAGCCATCAGGGGGGATTTCGGGCCCAGCCGACTTGATCTAAACCCCGGGGCGACTGCCGAGGAACGCTTCGGCTTCCCCGAGTTCCCCGTCATCCAACAGAAAGCGGCCGGAAGGATGCAATGGGGGCGACCTTGGGGGAAAATCACAAAGGTGGCCTGTGACACATCAGCGACCTGGCAAGATGGCCCCTAAAGACCCACATGTCGCCAGTGCCAAGCCTCCATACTTGGTGAGGAGCTCGACGTGAAGGTCGGAATTGCCTGAGCCACTTGGAAGGACAGCCCCAGGATTGAAGCGCCCTGAGTTATCATTCTGCATGCTGCTTGCTCCGCTGGATCTGAACCGCATGCGTCTTCGACACGAGGCAAACAAAAACATCGGGCGAAACCCACGGCCAGCTCCACCAGGCTGCGTTCGGAACGCGGGTACACCATTTGTATGTTGCTCGCGCGCGCGCGCCCTGTGAAGGTCGCGCGGTTTGTCTCAATCTCGGACACACCCCGCTTGCATCGGCTGTCTGGCAAAGCTCACTGGGGCAAGTCCAAGTGCATCCCTTTGATGACAATTGCATCGGCCAAACCCCCGCCTGAAAGGGTCTCTGTGTACGTCTTCCCTGTGCGTTGTCTGTTTGGAAGCCGATCTCGCAACTTTCAGCCTTATGTTCAAGGGAAATTGAGTGTCCCCTGAGAAGTACACCCTCCTTTTTGTTTTTGCATATATAGCACTCAAGCGCGGTAGCTCTCTCCTCTGCTCTCTGAAAGGCGACACTTCACAAAGTTCAGCCGAGAGGTATACCCTTTTCAAGCATTGTTGTAGGACTCAACCCCAGCTCTCTCAGAAATATCCAAGCTGAAAGGCGACACCTCCTCTTGGCTTGCCGGGTTGCACAAGGGGCAGGATTCATCGGAGATGCGCTCCAGCTGTTCCTCCAGCACATCGGCTGCCCGTTCGAACTTGGACCTTGGTACCGCTCTCGGCACTGGCTCCCGCCCTTCAAAGCAATGGGCCAGCGCTTAACCAATCTTCTTCTTCCACACGGCTGAGATGATCAATCCGCGCCACATGCTGTTCGAAAACGAATTCCTCTGAACCCACTCAAATGGGCAAACCAACAAATGGGCAACCCCAAGCAAACGGACAGCCTTAGATTGGAGGTCAATTGCGAATCATGGGCTTCAGTGATTCATGGGAGCCCTGGCGCTGCCTTGCCTCCGTCGAATATGACAAATGTTGGGATGCATTGTCCACTGGTCACTTGAAGATCAGTGCCACAAGATCAGTCGGACCCCTGCCCTTGACTTGGGACTTGACTTTGAAATCTTGGTCTGCTTTGCGGCTCAGAACGTTGCCGCAAACAATCCAACTGGGTGGACTTCGGAACGTGTGCTCATGCGATCAACTTTGATGCAGTGGCCAAGCCAGTCAAGAAAGCCCAGCCAATACCGTCAGCAACAAGACTGTCATTATCATTGTTGTGATTTGCTCCATTCTTTACTTACTTGTTTCAACATTAGTTACTTGTATGATTGCTAAGTTATTGCATGTTTTTTAATAAATATCAAATAGTTGTTGTTTATGTTTTTTTACAAAGAGATTGGCCGTGAAGGCCGCAAATCTCGGAGCCAACCTTCCGCCGGCCAGGCCCCACTCCCTTCGCCGCAGCGGCATGCCCAGGAAGTGGTCCGCAGCCACCTCAGCGCTCGGCGCGAGGCTCGCGCGCGTCAAGCGGTCCCAGCTTGCCGAAAATTCCCCCCCCCCTTTGCTGGGCATGGACAAGCCTGAAGCATCAACAGGACAAATCTCAAGCGCCTGGCTTCCTGGATGGCTTGGGCTCTGGATGCTAACCCGAGCTTCGCCTCTTTCATGACCGAGGGATCAGCAACGGATCAGTTCCCTGGCTGTTTGTTGCGATGAATGGTGGCAGTAGCTGACAGGCTTGCTTCATGGCAACTACCACGTTTCGCTCATGGGAGTGAGGCCCTGATTTTGAGGACAAGTGTAGACAGCATAGACATGGTTTAAACAATCTATACATACAGAAAAGGTAAAGGAATGTGCATCGGCTGCATCAAATGCTACATGCATCCTTGTGAGCCAAGCCTAAACCCTAAAGAAGATCTCGTGACCTCCAGACAAGCCGAGGGCCCTGCCATGGCACGCTGCACTTGCGAACTAAGAGGCACTTCCTGCGCGCAATCTACCAGGAAGGATGTGTTTGCTGCTTGCTGATAGGTCTTCCCGGATAAAGACAACATGGCTGCCAAAAATGACCACTCCGGACATTCCAAGAGAAAGGTACACTTCATGTACCGAAGCTGTGAAATTCTGTCAACTGCATTGCTGCATCCTCCACGGTGAAAAATATGAGCCCCTCGTTCTTACAAGCACATAGTGAAACCTGAGAGCAAAACATGAAATCAAAAACATTGCAAACCAACAACGGAGGCAGCCTGCACCCAAAGGCCCCCAGCCTCCACCGGCGCGGGAGGCTCAGGTTGCACCTCCCATGTCTGCTGCTGTTGACCCATCTGCAACATGTGAATAACTCCTTTTTGTGGCTGAAATGGTAAACCCAACGTGATTTCAGGCAAGCATGTTAGAGTCTAAAGATGCGTTACCCAATGGCAATCAAGGATGATCGATTGCCCAGCTGCAGTTCTATGTATGCTGCAAGCGACCGCCCAGGCCTCTGCTGGTGAAGCCGCCTGCCAATTTGCTTTCCAAATCGGGAGGGCGAGTAGGCGCGATGGAAACATGGCTCTCTTTGCAGAAAAGCTCCATGAAATCATACATCAGCGGCAACGCAATCCCACGGCAGAAGCTGGGTTAAAAGCATTACGCGCTCACGAAGGCGTCCTTGGTGCTGCAACGACCCCTCTACCGAAAGCGAGTCCACTTTTTCTGGGCCCAATTCTGAGAAATCCGAAAGCTTTTGTGGGTCCAAGTCGGAGAAAAACAGAGGGAGAACAAAAAAAACGGTTCGTTCCCCCGAAAGGTCCAAAGATCCCTTCCCAGGTCTCGCCCGTATGGGGCTCCCCACCTCCCCACCTCCCAGCCTCTGGCTCGGGAGACTCGGCCACCGCGTCAGCACCGGCGGCCTGCTGTGCCAGGCAGCCGAGTCGAACCCATGCTGGCTCCCCGTTCATCCTGATTAAACGTCTCAAGGAAAAACGGGACATACGGACAGGACTGAAGTAACAGAATGAGAATCAGCATGTAACATGTGGCATGGTGGGGGCATAAATTCCCGCACATTCCTTGGTCTCTTGACCCACCGTACCGCAGCAGGATTGACCATTTGCCCGGGCCAGGCATGCATAACCTTTGGGCTTCCCTCACCTGAGTCTGCTGGAAGTCCCTGCTTGACACATGAAGTGGATGCTCAAAGGGTAGCAAAGGGCAGAGATTTACTTTCAGGATGTTTGGACGGCCTTTTTGGGGAAGCACTTCATCCCGCTTTTCTTGAATCCCCCCCTTTCACAAGGGGACTCCCTAAGCCAAGGAAGGGCGAAGCCCCAAAATCAGGGCGCAGTCAACTGGGCGGGCGGCTTGCGCTGGTTCTGAGGTCAGATTCGGCTTAGGGGGCTGAGGCATGCTGAGGGCAGGCTGAAGCAACGCGCAAAACAAGCCTCGCAAAGTCCGCTGCAAGCCAAGCAACCGCCGACACCCAGAAAAAACATATATATATATATATATGAAAAAGCAGGAAGACCCCGCATAGGTTTATCTGAGATTTTGGGGAATGGCATCTTGCTTTTTCAACTGCCATCCCAAATGAGGCGTTGCCGGAAGCGTCGCCCGTCAGATTGCACCGACAAATATGCCCCAGCCCTGCCATAGCAACGCGATCCCTGGAGTCTGGGGACTCAAAAGATTCCAACCCCTGAGCCAGCCACAAAGCATTGGGGAGGTGGAAATCCAAAGCCATGCGCCAACAGCCAATGGTTCAATTCTTGGAGCGAAGCAAGCCAATTGGCTTAGCTGGCATTCGCAGCCAGAAGTGCGTCTCTTTTCCTCCGGTGCGCCCACGTCTCATAGCAAGCGTTGAATCCCATACCGGCGGGTCCTCGCAAGGAAGGGCTACGGCCAACATGGAGTCTGGACACTTCTGACCAAATCCGCATCAAACAAGATATGGAAGAAAGCACGTCAGACACGCCCTGATGCAAGGCCCGCATGTGGCGGACCCAGGAAATCCCCACTGGGCAACCTGCTCAGCGCACACTGAACATGATGGCTTCGGAAGCAGGAACACAAGAGGCCTCACTTGGTAATTATCCACGGGCAAAGCCTACTGTGTTGCAGGTCAAAAAGCGGTTTGCTTCCATGCAGTTTGTGGTGATAAGTTCATATCTCAGCGCTCAATTCAAAGTACATGTTCTGAACTGGTTCTCTTGTCCTTGTCCTTGGTATGTGCCAGCCTGCATTCCTGCTCCATGCCTGGCTCTGCTGGCAACGCTTCGTCTCACAGGCTTCGCCAAAATTCGATGCTTCCCCCGGACGCTTCCTACCTGGGCGCGGCGGGGAAGGCCAGCGCGAAGGGCGGCCCATCTTGCGCAGGATCAGGCTGGATTGGTCTTCTGGGGGCTGGAGGGCGGGGCTGGGGGGGGGGGAGGGGCCCAAATAAGCCCTGAAAAAGCATTTTGCCAGGCCTCAAGGCCTTATTTGGGCTCCCTCCCCCCAGCTGCTATGTTGTCAACATCAACCGCGTCTGACTCAATTTGGAATTGTTTCAAAATAAGGGACACCCGTTCCCGTTTCCCTCTGGCTGTTGAGCGAGCACACCCCAAAAGGGTGCCCTCAGAAGACTCGTTTAAAGCAGTTCGATGGGCAAATGCTTATCATTTTAGGATATGGCCACGGTTCAAAACCAATGGTACCATTTCGGGGTAGGTGCACCACCTATCTTAGTCTATTTTAGTTGGGATTGGGATGTTCGCTGGGGGTACGGGGTTTTGACCCATGGCCATGTTCCTAAAACCAGAGGCCAAAGGACAACCTCAAGCTCCTTAGCTCTAACCCGCCTTGTCCTTTGGGTATTTCCCGATACCCTCCCACCAACTAACATGAAACACGACTTTCAGGGGGGTTCTGAAGGCCATTGTCCTTTTTTTATGGGACCCCTGTCAGGTTCCACGTTGATTGGTGGCAGGATTTTCTCAAGCCAACAAAGAAGAACGGGAACCTCCAGCCCTGTGAGCAGGCCCAATTCCTTTAAACAAAAAATCGCCAAGCTGCTTGGGGTTCCTCAAGACCAGGATGACCGAATCGCCGCGCAAGAACATCTTGCTGATAAAGCGATCCTTGTTCACCGCCTTCGCCTTCTTCTTGCCTCCGTGGGGCAGCTCTGTCCACATCTCCCGAACCTCACTTGCGCCATGCGTCCGGTGTCTGGCGGACAGGCAGCACAGACTCGTCAGAAAAGGTGCTCAATTGGGGCATATGGCGAGCCATTTGGCGGTGGCTCAAAAAACCCGCAATGCCAAAACGGCTTGCCCTGGCAAGTGGAAACATGGACCAAAACCTGCGGTTTGCCCCTCCTGTTTAATTTTGAGCCACACCCATTTTGGGTGGATGAAACTCAGGGTTGTGACCCACAGCCAGTTCAGGAAACATGTGTGTCATTGCTGAGGTCACGCATGCGAAAAAAGCCGGCGAACATTGACATGGAATCTGACAAAAGAAGGCCCTTGGAATGGAATGCTATCTTTCAGGTGTCCTTGCGCAGTTGTTTCTCCCATGTACTGGGTATCGAGAAATTTGGCGTGGGTTAAAACCAATGGTACCATTTTGGGGAGGTGCACTGCACCACCTATTTTAGTCCATTTTAGTGGGGATTGGGATGTTCACTGGGGGTACGATTTATATTTTCACTCATGGCCGTTTCCTCCAAAACAACATCTGCTGCCTGCCCACGATTTCAGCCACCACTCTGCAGCCCGGCGGCATTCTCCAAAACCATGTTGGAGTGACGATCAAAGGCCTTCACTCGTGCCAGGATCTTCCGGTTGTTGCGGCAATTAATCAGCACCTGCGGGACAGGACCCGATGGCGACCTGCTGATCTGAGCCGTTTTGAACCTAACCACAAACCCGACTTGCCCAAAGAACCTGGACATAAAAGGCGAACCTTTTGAGGTGCTGACTAAACATGGACCAAAATAGGTCGGCTTTGGACAACTGAGTAGAGCAAGGATTGGTGCCGTTACCTGCTCACTACCCGGATGCTGCCTGTTCTCTTTTTCTCACCATGGGCTAGCCACGTTGTTCCGTGGTCTCTAAGTCCTACCGTTTCACTGGGCCTGAGAGTTGTCCTTGACGCACTTCTGCAGCACGGACAAGGGGCCAACATCAAAGTTGTCCTTCTCCTCTACCTAAGGCACAACAGCACACCGTGCAGCGGAAACCATTTGTATAGCTCGCCAAACGCCCCCAAAAATATGGCGGAGCGTCAAAAACCCGCAAGTAGCTCGCCCTAAAGACCGGCCACAACTCCCCGACACGAGTTATTTTGCAGCGTGGAAGTGGCAACAAAAAGAAGTTGCCATCTCCCGGTCAAGTGTTGGATTCCTCGCGTCCCTGGACCGGCTCAATCGGAAACAAGAGAGAAGCCGAGTTCCTAAGAGATTCCCCCCGATCTCTGAGGAAATCAGAAAGGTAATTGGCATTCCTCCTCAGATTGATGCATTACCCTATTTTATGATGATTCCCCCTAATTGGGGACAAGCCTGAAAGCAATTCATCAACGGCACCTGTGTTTGGAGGGGAGGGATGGGGGCGCCCAGATTTGCGGTTTTTGCAGGAACTTGCCTCAGATCCTGCTGGTTTGAGAACTCGTCGCAAATGATCCAGGGGTGGTTCTTCTAAGACTTTGCGGAAATGGTGTTCGATCCTCGTGCTTTGTGTGCAGGAACCATCCTACATCCAGATAGCAGAAGGGTTCTGTCAAGCCGCCCCTCATCGCACATGTTTGCGTTGCACAAATAAGGAATTATGTTTCCTAATTGCATTCGGATTGGTGTCCTTCTTGCATTTCTACACTTGTTCCATCGATGTGTATATATATATATATACCCCCTTTTTCGGGGGTTGGGTTGGAGCAGCCCTGTCGTATAGAATTGGGGATCGGCGGCTACAATTCTACAACATGACGAAGGGTACAAGGGCAGCTGCGGTGGCAGCGCCTACAAAATGACTTGGGCGAGGCACTTTTTTCCGACCAAGCAATCAATACAAAGATGCTCGAATCTACACATCTATGTCACCGAAGCCGGCTAACTGGCATGGACCGTAGGAACGTATGAAAATAGATGAAACAAACAAGCCCAGCTCCTCCTAAATGCTAACCAAACCTCCCTGCAAAATGAAACAGCCAAGCCCAACCCCTCAACATGGCCCCCTTCTTCGCCCCTCCCTCCCCGCCCGCCCGCATGTTATAAGGCCGGGCGGGCCCGACCTGAGGAGGAACCTCCCGATTCGCATTGTTTAAGGGGGGTCGCTTATAGGGAGGTCAACCTCACACATTTGTTAGAGGGAAAATCGTAAAGCGGCAGCAGTGTGGATGATGTATGGATGATGTATGTATGTATGTATGTATGTGTGTGTGTATGTATGCATGCATGCATGCATGCATGTGTGCATGTATGTATGTATGTACGTACGTACGTACGTATGTATGCATGATGTATGCAAATAATGAGTGCATGCGTGAATGCATGCATACATGTGGAAGAATGAAGCATGAGTGAAAGCATGCGTGCATGCATGAATGAATGAATGAATGAATGAATGAATGAATGAATGAATGAATGAATGAATGAATGAATGAATGAATGAATGAATGAATGAATGAAATGAAATGAAATGAAATGAAATGAAATGAAATGAAATGAAATGAAATGAAATGAAATGAAATGAAATGAAATGAAATGAATGAATGAATGAAAATGAATGAATGAATGAATGAATGAATGAATGAATGAATGAATGAATGAATGAATGAATGAATGAATGAATGAATGAATGAATGAATGAATGAATGAATGAATGAATGAATGAATGAATGAATGAATGAATGAATGAATGAATGAATGAAATGAAATGAAATGAAATAGAATGAAATGAAACAAAATGAAATGACATGAAATGAAATGATGAATGAATGAATGTATGAATGAATGAATGTATGAATGAATGAATGAATGAATGAATTAATGAATGAATGAATGAATGAATGAATGAATGAATGAATGAATGAATGAATGAATGAATGAATTAATGAATGAAGGTATACCATATAGCCATACAGACAAACAGACATACAGACATACCTACCTACATACATTACATCACATTGCATTGTATTGCAGTACATTTCCGATATACACACATACAGACACACACACAGACATACAGACATACAGGCATGCAGGAATACAGCCATACAGAAATACAGACGCACATACGGACATGCAGGCACACAGGCATACGAACATACAGATATACAATACAGACATGCATACACTTTCACGGGCATATACATACATGGGTATGTGTTTTTTTGACGTGGCCGTGCCGGGAGGTTGGCATAAGGGGTATGAATCGAAGGTATGGTTCGGGGTATGGCTCGGGGGTATGATTCGGGGTATGGCTCGCGCGCCTCTGAACGCTTGCTTTGTGGCTTTGGACACTGCAAAGCTCCCGTGCGCTGGCAACTGGATAGCCGTGAGAATTTGGACCGCTTAGTTGCTAAAAGCCAGCCTGGGGCGCTTGTGAGTGGCCTGAACTAGACAGCTGCCACTCTGCGTGAGTGGGTTAGCGAAAGCTGCTGCGCTAGGTGGAAGGCGCAGAGCCACTGCCTAAGGCGAACGTCATGGCCACCTCCACTTGGAGTTCAAGCGACCCGCGTGCTCACAGACCCAAGCAAGCGTTGCTTAAGGGGAAGCGCCGCTGCCAGTCAGGCCCGCCACCCGCACCAGTCACGAACCAGCGTCAGCCGCGCAGAGGCTAGTGGGCGTCTCACAGGTGGTGTACCGTGTCGCACTTGATACATCGCAGTAAGCCTTCCGAACCCGCCTTCTGGCGAACTTCTGCGAAAAGAGCCGCAAGCTGGTTCCTGCAGTGCTTCTCTTTGAGTTTTGTGTCTTCTGAGGATTTGGGCGACATAGCTTCGCTAGTACTGCCCCAGAGGCTCTTGGCTGCAAATGGCAGCAGAAGGGTATGAATCGGGGTATGAATCGGGTATGAATCGGGGGTATGAATCGGGGGACATTTTTTTCGACCGGAAAGACACCAAGAGTACCCCAGGAGCACAAAGACAGCTTATGTTTCACTGCGACAGTGGCCCAGGACAGACAGCTGTTTCCACCGCGTCGGACAGACTGCAGGAAGCAAGCTCCAAATTTCAAGCTCAGCAGCGGCACCCCCCGCCACGGCGCCCTGCAAGTCCCAGCGTCTTCCGTCAAGCTGCACCCCCCCGCCACAGCACCACATGCTACAGACAACTCTAGTACCAGGACATCCGCAGGATCTCTTTAACTCCATCCATTGGCACTTTCCATTGAAAATAGCAAGCCGAGACCGAGGTGGGTAACCGAGTGTCAAGGAACACCACTGGAGCCAAAATGGCCCCACGAGTAACCAGTGAGTGTGTGAGTGGACATGTCAACTGTACTTGGCCCCATGACATCAGAGCCCAACCATGCAAGCATCGCAGGTTCAAGAATAGATCCAGGAACCACAGGTGAACCAGGTATTACCTCGGAGCCCCTACCCCCTGGCATCGGTCCACATGTCAAGATCTAAAAATATGTTTCTTGACAAGACCCCCTTCTTCACTTGAAGTTAAACCCCTATAGCTTCCAGCTATCCATGGATCACATGCAAATGCCACAGTTCTTGCAAGTTCTTTTTTTGTGTTTTTTAAGGGGTATGACTCGGGGTATGGTTCGGGGGTATGGTTCGGGGTATGATTCGGGGGTATGGCTCGCCCAAGCCCCACCTCCCACGAAGACTAAAGAACTGACACGGTAAAAAAACACAGACCCACATACATCCAGCAAAGCAACCAAACATACATACATGCCCATGCTCACACACCCATACACACAAACATACACACTCACACGCACGTACACACCTACGCACATACCCACATACTCGCACACATTATGTCACATGTTCAAGCATCCAACAATTCCATCAGTCATTCAGCCAATTTCTCCGTCCGCTTGTTCATGCATGCCTGTATGCCTGTATGGCTGTGTGTCTGCATAACTGCTATTAACGTACTGTAATAATGCAATGTCGTACCGCGTGAGGTAATGTGCTGTGATTACATGCTCTGAAATGTCTGTATGCCTGTATGTCTAGTCTATATGTACTAGGACCGCCAGTAGAGAGGTTAGAATAAGGGTACCTTTTTCTGTAGTCTATTTTAATAGGAAAACGCTCCCCCAAAAAAGGGTAAAAGGGCACTACTGGGCGACCTAGTGTATCTAGTCATGTATGTAGGTATGAAGGTCCTAATTCTTCCAACCTCCCCAAGATGTTGAAACCCAACAAATTGGCGAGACAAGCACTCTGCATCTAAGCAGCCTTTGCCTCGTCCGCCATGGCCCAAACGGAGAAGCTAGACGGGTGCTTGGGCCGAGATGCCTTTGACTCAAAGACAACTTCCATTTGGTTAAGACCCCTGGAAAAAAAAACAACGGTAGTGATAAATTCCTTTTAAAACCGACAAGGGAAAATGACAAAAATATTCTTAAGCAAATGGAAGACAAACTGCAGCTGCACTTTGAGAGCACCTCCTCCTTCCTTTTATCCACGTGAAGCTTTGGGTCGCTCCGAATTGGACATTGGACTGTACTATCCCGAAAAAAAATGCCCTTCTGCGTGCAACTGCCAACCGAATTTGACAACTTGGACATTGGAACGTCCTATCGCCAAACAAAACACCCATTAACTGCCCCAAGCCAAAGCGACCCCGAGTGAGCCCAGGTTGTTTGTTATGTTTTGTTTTGTTAGTTATTGTTTGATACATGTTTTTAATTTTGCTAAAAAAATCTCGTCACCAGCCCCGCCGCCGATTCCGCTGCCCCGCCTTCTGCTTCGCCTTGGCCTTGGCGCGGCGCGGCGCCTTGCCCAGCGGCGCCTTCGCTGGCGGCGCCGGCAGCTTGAAGCCCCCGCCCACGCGCACGGCGCCTCCGGCAACAGCGTAACCCGGGCGGTGAAGAGAAAAAAAACAGACTGGTGAAATACTAGGTCCTCCAGTGGAGAGGTTAGAATAGGGGTACACTTTTGTCTGTAGTGCAACCCTCCTCCAAGGGTTCTTGGGCACTGGGGGACCTTGAATTCCCGCAGATCCTCACTTCCTGAGTGGATGGGCCAAAGCAAGTCTGAACTTTGTATTACCCCTATCATGGTCTTCCCGAAAAGTTTAAAGTCCAGGAACTCAGGGAGGGAGGATCCTTTTCTATGTGTTTGTTTTTCAAAACGCGGAGCCGAGCAGGTCATTCACAGTCCTGATCCCCTCACTGCCTGAAAGCAACAACTCCTAGACTAACCTAACACTGGATGGCATGACTACACAACCACGCGTCTGGCACATCAACTTTGAACTGGCCCACCCAATCATGATGCGGAGAATCAACGATGGATCCAGTTGGGGCAAGCAGAGAATTACTAGCTCTCCTGGTTGAAAACCGAAGTATAGAACACACACAACGAAACACGACTGACTAATCCAAGCAAGCCAAGTGGAAAGCGACGCAACGCCTCGACAACCAAACCCGAAAATAGCCAAGAAGGCAAGCAAGCAGGCAGGCAAGCAGGCAAGAAGCCTCGCTTCCCACTTCCAAATATCCCAACCTGGTCAACCACGCACACCACCCAGCCATACCACACGAAGGATAAGCAACATGCTGATATAAACTGCCAGGATTGTTTGCAACATTTCGCAGCACATGTCTTCAATTTGCATGTTTCTACGTAGAAACATGAAACAAATCACCCAGCACACAAGTCACCATGCCCGACCCATTGCAAAAGCACTCATAACACACATGCCTACTGCAGGATCTAATGGGCTTAGTGGCTGCCTCAATGCGCCTCCGAGAATCCTGCTTTGATAGCTCCAGCCGGTCATATACTGCAAGCGCAGTCTATAAAATGCATGACGCCAAGTCATTCACGATCTTGACAATGAGTAAAAGCCGCTTGACAGACACTAGAACCCAGAACATGCACAACCCTCCCTTTACAACCAAACACTTTGCCTTTTGCAGCCCCCTACCAAACGAATGAACAGAACCAATTAAGACAAACAACCCAAACACTTGATCCAGCAACAGTGTGATATGGGGTACTAAGACCCGGCACTGAACCTGGCACACCTGGCATTCAACCTGATATAGGCTATTAGACCTGGTAACCCTACCCAAACTTTTCTTTTGGCAGCCCACCACAAAAAAAAAATGAACAGAACTGAAAGAATACAAACACTTTATTAGAAGTTAGAACCCCGGAACTAGTGTCAAAAGGCATTAAAGCCTACCGCCCTTGGCCTCAGAGCACATGATACGCCCATCTCCCATCGCGCCTGGCGCCTTTGGCGCGAGGGGTGGCGGCCGCTTCTTCGCCCTCAGCATGGGGGGGGGGGCCTTCAGTCACAGCATCTGATGTTGTTTTCTTAATTGTTGTGTTTCTTCCCTTTAAAAAAACATGTTGTTTTATATATACATATATTTTCGTGCCAAGTTTTTGTTTGCAGCAAATGGGGTCATATGCCACAAGGCAGGGGTGTGAGGTCAGCAATCGTTTTTCATTTTGTTTTTCTGTCACAAGGCAGGTGAGAGATGTCTGTTTCTCTTGAAGCCTTGGAACGCTGGCAACATGGTGAGTTGACAGGTGAATGCCAGACACGGGGCTCACAAACGGCCTTCAAAATGTCTAGTTTAGACACAGTTCTCTCTCAGTATGCTCTGTCACAGGCAAGTGCCTGGATGGCAAGTAGTTGGGGCATATGTTCAAGCGTATGCCTTTGCAGCGAAGTCTGCCTGTCAGCGCATGAAAGCACATGCTTTGTTTATGGCCGGCAGCCAGGCAGCATAGGTGCCTCTTGTTGTGTCTGCTGTTCTGCGTGCTAGCAAGAGTGCAGCTAGATGCACGTCTCACAGCACGAACATAGTTGCTACTAGTTCGCACGTGACTTAGTGGTCATCAGTGGTGTCTGTTGCCTTCATGTATGTTTGCCAGCATGGTTTCAGTGGTCATAGGTGCCTAGTTTGCTGTTCGCTACTTGAAGCCCACCCTCATTGGAAGACAAGCAAGGTGCAGGCGATTGATGAATCAGCAATTCACTAGAAAAAGATCACTGCAAAGGTCCACCTAACCCCTGCTGTGCAGGGCGCACAAAAGTGCCCATGTTTGCAAATGTGTGTCCATCTATATGTGCGTGTTTACATGTATATAATACATATAGATACACCTGTATGCGTGTGTGTGTGGGCGAAGCCTATTTAAGGGGCAAATGGGCGATGCTGGGAATTTCCGGAATTGAAGAGGGAATTGCTGTCCGGAGCATCCAAACATACTCAGTTCTGGATGTTCGCCCTTTCTTGCCCAGCTTCGTCGGTCGAGGCGGCGCAGTCGGCGAAGACGACACAGACTCCACTCCCGGCGGTGCAGCCGGCGCTGCAGTCAGAGAAAACAGGGCGCTGTCTGGCGTGCTTGCTGGCGTTGCGGGCTTTGCATCTGGAGCTGCTCCGCCAGCCTTTGCTGCCGTGGTCTCTGCTGAAACTGGCCGTATCACAGGTGCCGCTACTGAGGATGGTACTGCTTCTGCCACTGGCGCTGGCGCCTGTGCTGCTTGCCTGTCTGGCGGTGCCTGCTTGTGCGCTGCCGGCTCAGCTATGGCAGCAATGGCTCGCGCTGGCGCTTTGGCTGGCGATGGAGCCCGCACCTTTGGCGAGGCATCTGCAACCGGTGAAGCATCTGGCGATGCTCTGCTGGGCGCTGCTCCGGGTGCTGACGGTGGCATGGCCGGACTGGGCGTTCGCGACGTCAGGAAGAAGCGGCCAGGCCTCGCCTGGGGAGCAAAAAGAAAGAAGCGTCCTCCAGTAGAGAGGTCAGAATAAGGGTACCTTTTGTTTTCTGTAGTCCATTTTAGTAGGGGAACCCTCCCCAAAAAACGGGAGAAAAGGGCACTACTCAAAAACCTAGATAAGGCAGGCTTGCGGCACTGTCTGGACAGGACACTTTCTGGGAATAAGGTTATGCACCGATCGAAACCATGCAAAGCCATGATGCCGGGGGGCAAACCACCTGCCAAATCCACAGCTTACCAGCAAGTTTGAAGCCTTGGGGCAATTTGCGTGGCAAACGCGTGCCCGTCTTACCGGCGCTTTCCCACTCATAGTTAGCCCGAAGCCATGCATATCCACCACACCCGGACACGTCTGGAAACCCTACAACACGATCCCACGGCACGTTTGCGCCTGTGGTCCCTCAGGCAGCGCGCACTGCGGCCTGAGAAAAACGTGCTTGGGGCAGAATGCCTATGGCCAAGGAACACAGACACGTCAAACACCAGCCATCCGGAACAGGTCCCTGATTCCTCTCCCGCGTGACACGCATGTGCAATGAAAGGACCGCAGGCGGCCAACCGTCTAACACGCATGGTGTTATACGCACAAGCACACACACACACGAGGTGCGATGGCAACACAATGTGCCATGATGCTGTGGAGTCGGAATGGGTTGGCCGGTCATTTGCTCAAACAACTGTTGCTTGCTTTGACTCCGGCAGACCTCGGCCACCCGCATCGGCGCACATCAATATTTTGCTCGCAACACGAAGATCGACGTTCAAAGGGAAGCCAAACTCTAGGATCCCAACCAGCTTGTCACACAAAGTCCACCTATGCTTAAAGCTGCCTCCTGAGACGGCCCTCAAAGGGCACAAGCCTCTCAAACATCAGTACCCGTCATCCTGGCTCAAGGGATCCTGTCATAGGCAGAGTGGTTTGCCAACCTGGTTCCCGGCTCACCCAAACCTCCTGTCCTGCACGAAAGAAATGCAGTGCAACACACCTGACAGGCCGAGGGGCTTGTCAGCCGTGCATGGCGAGCTATCCTGGATGCAAAATGAATGGATGGCCGGAGGCTACGAGAATGGGGTTGCAGCTAGCTCAGAATCGAGTCGCCTCCATGTTCTTGGGACACTTTGAGTCCCAAAACTGGGTGAAAACACAACATGTTGTCCCAACTTCAGCCCAGAAGTTAGAGGACATCGGAATCAAGCTAACCCATCCGCGAGTCGCGAGTCACCCACTACAACTCGGACCCATGTGCCCATGCCTCTGAAGGTGGCTGGCTAACCTGACGCGACCGAAAGCAAGTGAGAGAAGCTAAGCAACATAGCGGGCATTCCACAGAACAACAAATGCCCAAAAGGAACAAACAAAACCGCGTGGTTTCCAAATGCTCAAAAGGAAAAACAAAAAAACACGCGTGGCTACCACAAAATGGTCTCTGAGCGCGGGTGAACAATGACTTGAGGCCGGTCGAAGGTTGTTCCTGTCTGTTGCGGTGCCTCGCTTGGTGCCTCTCTTGGCAGCGCCGGAGGGCATGAAGCTGCCCTGGCACAGCCACTCTGAGTTCAGGCAGCTGCATACCACTTTTGGGTTCCGGTCGCTAACATCATCTGCGGGCAGGACTTGACAGACTTTCACAGCAAAAAGCCAGGGCGTGAAACATTGTCATACTAGCGCAGGCATGCCACGCCCCCCACGGTTCCAAGGACTGCATGGCTCTCGTCCTTCAGGTGGGCTACCTAATAAGGCCCAAGTCGCGGAGTGCTTTCATATTTTACCTTAGACTGCTCTGATCTCACTTGCTTCCCTGCTTGATTCACTACGTGAGGCCGGGGGTATCACCAATCACGCCATCCAGCATGGCGCCCCCACCTTGAGCCGGCTGAAGGACTGCTGGACTGACTCACCTGCAAAGGCTGACAGACCGCCAGCTTGCGGCCAGCTACCCTTCCAAGAAGCATGGAAGCTGACAGAAGAGTCTTGGAAGGCGGAAGCTTTCGCCATTTTTTTTTGGGGGGAAGCCCCCAAAACCACTTCCATGATTGTTGGAGGGTGGCACTGGGTACATGCAAAACAATTGGCGTCGAGCCACGTGCCACGGCTGCTGGCAAGGCTCGCTCTGCGATCGCGGCGTCGATGCCGCCGATGCCGCCGATGCCGATGACTCTGAGCAGTGGTCCTTTCAAAGGCAAGCGAATCAGCGCGAAGTTATCACTGGAAACGCTGCCTCTGAACCAGGGGATCTGATCATCGACAGACTGATACCTTTGCCAACAAATCATGATCCTGTTTAAGACAAGGTCCTCACAAAGCTGATTTGTGCAGTGAACAAAATCCAAAACCTCGTTTGCTTTCTGCTCCCCTGCTAAAAGTGACTAAATTTTAGTGATTTAATACGGAAAAGCCATGAGTTGGCAAAAAGTTAAAGTCCTAACATCCAAGCAACATGCACCAAAGAAATCATGGCAGTTGCAACTGTGAAGCGTCCTGCGGCACCTTGAGGCAAGACAACGCTTCATTGTAGAGCTTGGCAGCCTTGTCCTTGCAGTTTGCACTCAGCAAACAGAAAGACAAGAAGAAAACGAGTAGAAACAACTAGACAAAGAAGAGGAACAAGAAGTAGTAATAAGAAGTAGCAATAAGAAGCAATAAACAAGAAGAGAAGAAGAACGAGAAGAACAAGAACAAAAGGAAGTAGAAGGAGGAGCACGCTTTTTCTAGCCCCTTCTGCCTCCATGCAAATACCTCAATTCTTTCTTAAGAATCCGCCGAGCGCATGGAACATGGCATGTGTTCACCTCTAAATCTTGTGGCCATGACTAGCAAGGCACGTGCGGCAACCCCCTGCCCCAAATCGCAATCTATGAAGAGCATGGGAGATTTCCGGCCACTCTCTAGACATCTCGGTGGTCTGGGTGTCTGTCTTCCCCGGCCCCAAAGCGGTCAGTTTCTTGTTGGTCTCCACTTTGGTCGGGTATGTCGGTTTCCAAAAAGGCACAGTCATCCCTGGCACAGCCATCTCTGGACACACCCAAAAACCGCCTGGCAGCTCCGGCCCCCACCTGTCCTTCTCCCCGATGTCTTCCAGAACCTCAGAGATGAGAGCTCTGCGGGTGCTCATGGATACAAGCGCACCCCGCCAGCTGGAATTGGAAAGCCAAGGCTTCATTCACATGTGGGATAAAAGAATATGACGATGCAACGTCTGGTGCTGAAATGTGCTGAGCGCATGAATATATATATATATATATATATGTATATTGTGGGTCAAAAAGGTGTACCAACATGGGTTGCCCTGGCAAATGGAACCAAACTCTAAACCTGCGGTTTGCCCTAGCTCTTTTCATTTTGAGCCACACCCATGTCCTTGGTTGACGTTGGAAGGGGAGCAACATTTTTGAATTTTAGCAGTTAAGTGGTTGGATTTCCCCCTGAACCACCATAAGCCAAAATGTAAAACATGTTTCCCAACAACAACCATGTCTCAGCCAGAGCCGGCTGGTGGCTCGCCTCTTAAACGAAGTCGTCTCCAAGAGGCTGCAGCCCAGAGAGTGTGCAGCGCCGCCTTCTTGAGGGCCTGCATGGTGCTGCTGCCCCTCTCACCTCGGGCCCCATAGACATGCGAATCTCGAATCGGAGGCCAGGACACCTTCACGCCGAATTGAAATGAACAGGCTGTCCAACTTTTAGTGGGTCAAATCCGGAACAACCAAGAACAACTAAACACAAAGAATGGGCTGTCCAACTAAAAACTGGGTTAGAAATGAATGGGCTCTTAAACACCAGACCAACTAAGAACAACTGATGCCTGGGAACCTTTCTCACATCCCTAGTTTCACTTTGAGAGGGGCAATCCGGAAACCCAACCACGAGACCAACCAAGAACCACCCAAAACCAACCAAAACGGATCAACTAGACCAACGACAATCCACTACAATCAACTAGACCAACTAAGAACCAGAATCCGCTGGGCCAACTAACCACTCAAAACCCCCCAGGAACCGGATGGCATCTGAGGCAGCCATCTCTCGCCGCGCCGAGCCGCTGAGCAGGCCGAGCTCCGCTTCCGCCAGCAGCTTGGCAGCCAGCTCCTCAGCTGGTTTTGATGCCAAGGGCTTCCAGCTTGAGGACTGAGACATGACCTCACTGGCTGAGCGCATGGCCCAAAAAAGGCCAACAAACTGCATGTATATTTACCACGAAAAAGGGCTTCCCAAAAAGTTTAGATGACATTTCTCGATGGGTAGAAACACGAGAAAGTGTCATCCACCCACCCGCACTCACCCACATTCGCTCACATTCGCTCGCTCGCTCACGAACTCTGGCGCTCAAACGCTGACGCTCTCACGCGCTCACGCACCGGGCCGCACCGCGCCGCGCCGCACTGCGCTGGCAGTGGAACACGCACACGCCACGTAGGCGCCCACGCGCTCACGCACGTACCCACGTAGTCATGCCAGCCCCCATACATACACTCACACCGCACTCGCTCATAGAATCAACCACATCGACCTGCAACTAACCAGAGGTTCATAAACAAGGATTCACAACCGGGCTTCCCCCAGCATGTTACCAACCGTTGGCTCGGCCGGCTCATAACTAACACGGGCATAATTCTTCGTTTCACGGCCACCGGCTCTGATCAGCTTGCAGGCTGGGCGCGGGGTGGCCATCTTTCAGCAGTTCCTTCACTTCCCAGGTGAGCTCCTCAATGCCCTCCGCCTCCGCCTCTGAAAGGCTTGCTTTGAGTAACCTAGCTTGGTGCTCTTGACCCCGCTGCAAAACGTGAATAACTTTGTGTGGGCCCAATGGATACCCTTGATTTTCTAAAAAAATGAAGTCTGAAGATCCAACCCAATCTCGGTTGCTTTCTGCACCCCTGCTAAAAGTTTAACTTTTAGTGGTTTAATGGAAAACCCATGAGTTAGCGAAAAGTTAAAGTCCTAACAGCCAAGCAAAATGCAACAAAGCAATAGCAATCAAGCTGGAGCCTTGCTCTTTGCTCCTGGGTCGACAAAGTGCCAACGCTTTAAAATGAAAGGCACACGACCCTGCAAGGTTCAATGATATGGGCAAACAAAAAAGAACTTCAAGCCTCCAAAAGTAGCCGCACCGGCACAGCATTTGCCAGCCTCTGTGCTGTCGCCAGACTCGTCGTCCGACTCACCTGCGTGCAAAAGAAATCTCGCCCACCCGCGCCTCACCACGGTGCGACAGTCGCAGACGATCCTACCCAACAGTTGCATTTGACTCTACTTCTGCGGCCGCGGGAATACGACCCTACCCCTTTTAGCGTGCCACGGAAAAATTCACGCGTCACATTTCACCCCAAACAGCCCTAACCACCAACCCAGGGCAATGCCCTACCCTGGCGTTGGCAGGGTCACAGCCGACAAAGCTTGAGGTAGGGTCAAATGTGACTGTTCTGCCCCTGACCACTGAAAGAATGCAAACACATGCCAAACGGGATCTGACCCTTGCATGACACCACCCCCGCAGCAACAGGGGGAAACCTCCCTCTCGTGGTGAATCTACTGCGCAGGTACCACAAGCTTGCGCGCCTCTGCTGGACTCACTCCTCAGATGACAGGCAAGAGTGATGCATACGCAAAGGAACGAGGAACGTCATACACAAGGTGTGGTGAATGATACTTTGATGGACAAAATCCTGCACCACTTGGAAACCATGGGAAGCCATTGTTTATTGGAATCTACAGGAAAACCATCATTCCAGGGTTCATTAGGTGGTGCAGGATTTGGTCCATCCACAGTATGAAGTTGCCATTCCGGCAGAGCCCTCTACTATATTCCACTGTAAGCCACAAGCTGCCAGCCAGAAGACTTCAAAGCTTCATCCCCTTCAAACTCGGCCTCAACTTGGGGGGCTTAGTGGAAAACACATTCATTCCCCAAAAAGTTCAAGTCTGAAGATCCAACCCAATAGCAGTCAAGTCAAAGGGAAATCACCCCGCGACGGACTTGAAGGCAAGGCTCGACATGCTTCCCCCCCAATCCTCCGCGACATCTTCGACCTCAGCTGCAACTGAATCAGCGCCAGAATCCCAGGCAGCGCAAGTCGGAAGCAGAGAATCTCCGGTGCTGTACCTTGTCTAGGTCCTCCAGTAAAGGGGTTAGAATAAGGGAACCCTTTTTTCTGCAGTCTATCTTAGTGCCAAAAAAAAAGGGTAAAAGGGCACTACTGGGGGACCTAGTTGTGGTTGATGCTCTTGCCTTTCCACATCATGAAGTGTCCGAAACTCTGAACCTGCACACCCCGCCATGAAACAGAGGGATGCTGTTGGGTCGTATGTCTTTGCGCTGCAATCACAGATTGATCACAAAGTACTCCAGTGACCCCTTCACTTACTTGAGGCTTGTGTAAATCTGGAACCCCTTGGTGCTAGGGATCGTGTCATCGAGCTCCAAAACGGTAGTGGTGCTACAAGACCGCCGAGCTTGCCAAGTCGCTTCGCTCGCGGCCTCTTGCTCCTGGACCGGATGGGTGAGCCCAACTTCTCGTTTCCAGGCCCCACGAGAAATGAGTCCTCAACATTCAGAAACCCCTTGCCTCCCCCCCCCCCCCAAAAAAAAAAAAGGAAAAAGAAGAAAGGAAGTTGTCTTCCCTTGGGCTGTCCTTGAACAAGCAGACCAAACTCCTGATGCTTAAGCGAGAGCTGGCTCGACATGGAGGACTTGAGAGAATTCCGTTGTGAGCATCGGAGAGTCTCAACATGGATCGAGGCGCCAACATGGTTCTAGGGGTGCCTTCCATTTCCATTCTTTCCAGGGATCCGAATCCTTCTAGAAAACCTCCGGAAACCCAGGGAAAACGGATCCGGTGATTGAAAAGAACGATGGTTGAAAAGAATGGGGAATCAACCCTAGAATGGTGGGTTTCCCTTTGGTTTCCTTTAAACCAGACCCAGAAAGGGCACCTCACAAACAGACAAACATGAATGGAGAATGTGACCACCCTGGCTCCACCCATTGCTCCCTTCCCGAAACTCTCTCTAGGCATCATGGACGGGACTAACTTCAGACTGCTGAATCTTCAAACAAGATGTTGTGAACATCACACTGCACGCACGGACCATGGGAGAAAATTGATGCAGTGTCTCAATGTGTTTGTTTTTCTGTTCCAATATGTTCAACATCTGCGGTGCTGCCTGTAATGCTACTGCCTCCTTTTTGGAAGAAATCCTGACACTACACATCCTGTCCAGCAGTGGCCTGACCACTCCCAGCTAAGTTGGCCTGTGAATCGAGTTCTGCTCCTCCAAAACGTGAGCTTCTTTCCAGCATGCTGACCAAGGCCAGATTTTGAGCAATGCTCGTGCTTGGACAAATCTCACAGACGCACTCCTTGTCCTTTTGGCAAAGGACCATGAAAAGGCCAGGGTTTTTTTATTCGTCGTGGCGTGTCACGCCCAAAACAGAAAACAGTTTCAAAGCACTATCATTGTAAAAAAAGCACAGAGAAATGTAGAAAATGCTTGCAAAGTGTGGACCAAAGCTTCCAATGAAAAACAGTGCAGCCTTCAGCTTGCACACATTTGCAAAACTTGTACTTTTGCACATTTTGGAATGGGACATCTGCAAAGGTTACACCCTGCATTTTTTGTACTTCAATTGTTGTGTTGTTACTTGTATCTATATTTGTCGTTTCTTTCTTCTCTTTCTGTTGTAACCAATGTCCCCACAATTGGTGACGCCATCTCATGAAGAAATCCCGGAAAGCATACCCCCAGCCCAGCGAGCCTGGCAAAGGCATCCCACGCAAAATGGAAACCGGATGCCACTGTTGATCCGTCCGGGAAACCAAAAGGAAGCCTACCATTTCACGATTCGATTCTGAGAAACACCCATTTGTTCAACAAGTCCCTGTGGGTAAATCAAACGCCATGGGCTACTTACCTTCTTTCCAATCACGAAACTGGACTGGAGGGTTCTCCAGTTCTCCAAAAGCAAAGTCTTCTGAGCCCCCCCGCCAGCTTCCTTTCTGATTTTGGTTCCCTTTTTCATCCACCCAAGCAGTGGGGGGAAGGAAGGCAGGCTCCAGCAAAACCCACTTCCGCTCTCCTCCCCCCCCAAAAAAAAAAACAAATCACGCCGCCTCGTGGAGGGCCTCCGCCTCCTCGAGGAGCTGCTGGGCCTCTCTGCCGCAGCCCATCTGCTCCGCCAGCGCCGCCACCGTGGCCTCGGAGCCGGAGCCGCTCGCACGAAGGCTTGGCGGCTGCGGCGGTTTTTTTTGTTTTTCTTCGGCGGCTGCGAGGGGTTGGGAATGGCCCAGGGGGTCAAACCCTGCAGTGGGATGGGTGGAAAAAATGGCCCCGGAGGCTGAATCCTGGGGTGCGATAGGTTCGAAGGATTTGGGCCGTCAAAAGCGCTTGGCGAGTGGTGCGGCGTCAAAATTTTTGGGGATTCCAAGGAACTTTCGGTGGCACAAAGTCTGGAGTGGCGGAAAGCTAGTAAATGTTCTTGCCGGTGCGGTAGGGAATGACAGTTCCAGAAAGATAAAAATAAACCGTGTGGGGATGCCCTGAAAGGAAACCAGAAGGCATGGGTTGGTGGGGTCGCTGGTTCGATAGGCATGGTTGGCTTCCTTTGAGGGAATCCGCATCCGGTTCATTCCCAACACCCGGAAGGTCATTTCCTACTGAGCATCAGCAAGTAACCCCTGCATATGGGGCTGCTCCCCTCCAAAAGTGGTCTGCATCCCCAGAACCAGGGACGCCCCCCATATTAGAGACCTGGGGTCAACATGGAATCTTATAGTTGGGCGCGCCTGTGTGGTTGGGACTCCCCGTTGCCAGCGGACATACATTTGGCATGCCATGCCACAACTATGAAGACAAGCAGTTTGTCAAAACAACACCACCAGGGGAATCAATGCAGCACAACGCGTGACAATTCTCCTGGATGCCCTTTGCGGGACAACCTATGACCTATGAAGGGCGAAAGGTCGCTCACCCAACATGTCCAATAAGCCCGCCCCTCTGCAATGGAAAACCCACGTCCAAAAGAAGACTCGAATATAGTTAAATGACATCCTGACAGGGCCTTGGTATTGCTTCTGATCCATTCACAGCAGCCTTAATTCAAGTAGCTTGGTTACTTGTAACCCCCTGCACAAAGTTTTGTGGGTCGCCAATCCCAGCTGTTTCAACCAAAAAGCCAAAGTCCAAAGATCCGCTACCACATCGCCATCAAGCTACATGCTCGAAGTTCTCAATCGACTTGGATTGCAGCTGTGCCCTTCCCCTTGGGAACCCTGAGCCCGCACTGGCTGGCCTCGGTCTGCAGTAGGTGCAAAGTGTGTGTGAGAGAGAGCACCTACGAGTTCGATTCAACATTAGTCACGTGAAAATCGATCATACTTTCCTGGCCCATGGGTGATTTTCCCCACTAAATGGGTGAAAGTGGTCATTCTTGGTGGTTTCCCCTGAATGGTCACCCCATGTAGTCCGCAGCTTTTGATCAACTTTCATGTTGACGTTTTTCGCGCCGAGCGTCTAGGGCGTTCACGTAGACAGGGTGCGTCCTGCCCAGGAGCATCTCCTGCAAATGTGGTGACCAGTTGCAGGGAAGTGCCCACCATCGAAATGTTGGAAATCATCCAATCTACAATCGACCTGCTTCAAACCACCGGAAGCCGACAGACCCCACTGCAGGCCCAACCAAGCCAACAAGCAGGTAAAAACAAAAACGACAACACAAAGCACAACACGCGTGCGCCGCTTGCAAGTCGCCCTCGCCGTGACCCGCAGTTGGGTCCGTGTTGTTGCAGAAGTCCACCGCAAGATCCAGCGCTGCTTGCTGCTGCCCCGTCTTGAAGAGATCCACGGCCTGGATTTGACCCAAACGGTTTGCGCAAGGAACGGCAGGTGAGTTTTTGGCATTGTGGCCCTCCTAAACTGAAACATTGTGTAAACCACTCGTTCAAATGGTGAAACATGGTGAACCTTTCCCTTGAAACTCCACGACAGTGGCACGTGGCACGGGCCTTCAAAACTCGCGAATCTGGTAGGCTTGATCGAATGCTACTTGCCCGCATGGAGCAATTGGCAAAGCAGAGCAGGGGGAAGGTGATGCCAACTAGCCGCCAGGCTCACAAGCAAGCAAGCGATGGCAACCATGGCTGAACGACCATGTACGAAGGACAGCTCCGAAGAAGTCCTGCAAGCAAGTGCCCCCTGAATGTGGATCCAACACCCTAAAGCTGGGCAAGCTGCTCGCGGTGTTCAAGGTCAGTCAAACCCAGGGCCTCAAAGGCAAGCACAACTTGGAATCACAAGGGGGGGTGGAAGGTCTACCTGAAAACTCGTGCCCCTTTGGATGCCTACAGAGCAAGGCCGCAAAAGCCGCCTTTTGTTTTGACGTGCTGGCGCATTCCCGGGGCACCCAAACTACGCAGCTCATGCCTTCCCAATGCTGATGGCCATGATAAACAAGTGCTTTCGCGGATTTTTGGAAGGGAAGCCCACCCGACTTCTGCTAAACATCTGGTTAGAAGATCCTTGCGGTCTCAGAAACTCAGAGCCTCTGCCGTCATCGTCTCCAAGTCCAGGTTGGGCAGCAGCCGACAGGGCGCCGAGTAGCTGCGCGCCAACTGCCGGACCGCCGGACAACGAGGAGGCACGCTAAACGGACGAAACTTGTGAGGCCGGCCGAAGGCGCCTCATTGCCTAGTTTGGCTGGCCATGGTGCGATTCCCAAAGCAAACAGTTGGCAATGGCTGACGTCAGCCGATTGTTTTAAAGTAGTCATAGTTCTGGGCTGCCCTCAGGTCGGCGAAAAGTTTTCAACTTTTCGTGGGCGAAATACGGAAATCCGTCCCCACGAAACACCAAGAGGCGAAAAGGTTTCACGGAACCGAATGGCTGGGAAACCTGGCGCTTTTGGTGCTGGCCAGATCATGTCCGCGAGCTTTCCCTCAAAAAGTCCATTCTAGGGGTTGATTCCTTTTCCATTCTTTTCAGCCATCGTTCTTTTCAAAAACCAAGGGTTGATTCCCCATTTTTTTTCAGCCAGACTTTTTTTTCAAAAACCAGCAATTTCCCCAGGGTTTTTGGTGGTTTTCTAGAAGGAAGGGTCCCTGGAAAGAATGGGGCAGATACCCCTATAATTTTTGGAGATCTTCCTGGCCCGTGCCTCTCAACGAGGTTGCTTTGCCGGCATGATTGAAACCAAGGAAACCAAAGGAAACGAAAGGAAACCAAAGGAAACCAAAGGAAACCCTTGACCTTACAGCACCTGGCGCAAATGTTAAGCTGACAAACGAATCCCGCCTGCGGCTCCTTGCGACCATGGAGGGCCTGCGACGGGATGGCGGCAACGAGCTGATTCCCTGCCTGGTAATGTTGACCCCATGCCAACCAACCAACCCGTTTATTCAGAGGGGGGTGTTGTTGTAGAATGGGGGGGGTCGGGTGTTCCCCATCCAAAAGTGGTCTGATTCCCAACTAATCCCAGGCACACACTTCTACTACTAACCTGGGGGGGTGATTAATATGGGCTCAACATTACATATCGTTACTCTAGGAACTTCCTTTGGAGTCAGTGGACCACCAATCCAACGCTACGAAGCTCATAGCAACTCGGGGCTGCGACACCTGCACAAAAGCCTATGCCTGACCACAATTTGCGAGACGAGGGTCGGACCAAGGGACACATCAGCCTATCCTACAGGAATGCCCAGTGAGCCCACGCCAAAATGCACCAGAACGTGCCACACGCGCAGACACAATATCCAAACATTGGCCTGCTTCGGAAACGGCTCAAACGGGTTCGTCCATCGTGTGTTTCCGGAGATGCCACACCACAGCCTCTTTCCACATGCCCAACCCAAGCAATTACCTACAGCATTCGCTTGCGGCGGACTTGGGTAAAGCACAAGCTCAAACCAAATCGCGCCGAGGAATGTTCCCGGATCACCAGGCATGGGATAAGAGAAGCAGTTTCACGCTCTGGCCATGCAAACCCAATTTGAGCATTGACAAGGACACATTGCCTCGGCGAACTCACTCGCAGGGTGTCTTTTTGAGGGTACCTAGTTTTTGGTGGTTTAAAAGGGACACATAAGGAAATACCGCAGCCATTTTGGGCGATCCCCCACAGAAAAAGACACACCCTGTGCTACAGAAAGCTAGTTTCTGGAAAGGGTCTGTCTTGCAAACGTCTGGTTGCATGGCTTCACGGGCTCCCATCGAGCTTCCCCCGACCTCCGAGTCGGAGAACGACATGGCCGAAGCGCTCGCCCCACACGCCGCCGCCGAAATGTGTTTCTCTTTTTGCACAAGTGGTAAGCTGGCTCCAAGTAAACCTCCTAACCCAACTGGTGTGTCATTCTTTTGTGGATTTGCAACTGGGAAGTCTTTCCTTGTTGTTGTTCCCTTTAAATGTAAACCCAAAGAGGGTACCCTCATGTACCCTCAAAACAAGCACACCAAAACTATGCACGCCGTATCTGGTGCCTCCACTGGCCAACGGGCCCGAAGCCCGAACAAGAGAAAAACCCTTGATAGCCTTTCAGCAGGCTACCGACTACTCTTTGTGGGGTCTCCTGTGTCTCCTCCGGCCTCGCTGAATGCATGCCTTGTCTCTTTGTGCTTTGATGAGGCGGGTATTGGAGTCATCGCATGAGCTCTAGTCAGCTCAATAACTTTGCTTACACCTTCTTAGTTACAGCGCCAACTACCTCGCGGGATGCTGAAACCGCGCAGTTCCTTGAGCACGCGCGTGTTGGCCCACACCAGTCCCACATGTGAAGACCAGCACACAAGCAATCCTCAACACGACCAAAAAAGTAAACTCACCATTCTTGGGGTACCCCTATTTTCAGACACGGCCAGTTGTCAGCAATGTTCAGGAAATCTTGCCTGAAGGTGGCACAAGCACTTCTCACCCATGCAAGGGTTGATGTAACCGCCTTCTGCTGCCGGGAGCCTAAGCCCGCTCCAAATTTCTTGGCAAACCACAAGATCACCACCATAGAGCCGAATCTCGGATGCTTTCTGCTCCCCTGCTAAAGGTCTAACTTGTTTAGTGGTTTAATTGAAAAACAAAAACTTAGTTGGCGAACAGTTAAAGTCCTAGCCTCCCTGGGCAAAATGCACCACAGAAAATCTCGCAAAGCACGAGCGCGGCCGGCCGCAAGCGCAACCGCCGGATCGATTCCGAGGACCCCAGCTCCACTTCCCCGCAGCAGGAGCTGCAGGGTGGCAGCTGGCAGCAGCCTGTCACACGTCCCAGCGGGTGCCAGACTACTGTTGGGCTTATTGATGTGCGTGGTTCTATGGTCTGAGCCAAGCACGCCCGAAAGCCGTAGGACGGCTTGTATGCCAGTTTTGGGCCGCAGGAGACCATCAGCAGTTCCCAAGCAAATGCGCTGGCATTGTCATGCGAAGCTACTGGTTTACGTGGATGCATTTAAACTCTCCCAAGTCCAAAGGGCAGTAAAGTGTGGCCAATATTCCTTGGCTCATTCATGCGAAATCAACCCCTAACACCCTCCGAAAAACATCTCAATGCATCCAAATGGCCGGAGAGAAGTCCAAAAACAAGATCTACAAGCCGCACGGCAGTGTGACTAAACTTCTTGCACTTTGGGAACGGCTTCAAACAACCACAATCCCCACTAAAATAGGTTCTAAAATGGGTGGTGAATTCACCTACCGACCAAAATGGGATCCCATTGGTTTTGACAACCGCAGCCAGATGTGTCGTCTGCATCCCAGGCCATCCACTCACAAACGGAGGGACCTGGACCTGGACAAAGGCCGATTTGCCTTGGAAAGCTGAACTTGGTTTTGACGACCACAGCCATCCACATAAACCAGTCGACCTGCCAGTGCACCACCCATTTTAGAACCAATGTTAGTGGGGATTGGGATGTGAAAACTGGGGTACGTTCTTGGGCTCAAAACTAGAGAGCTAGGGTTTCGCAGGTCTTAGCCTTCCATTTCCCGCGGTGAAATTTTGGTCTCCATTTATTTGAGCCACAGCCATTTGACCGGGGTACCATTTGGATTTTGACAACCACGGCCATGGCTCCAGCTCCGGGGCTCGTAAGGCTGCCTGGAGATGCGCGGCAGGGCTCCATCAGCTCGAGGCCGTATGGCTCGAGCTTGTGGAAACCTGGGCATCGAGAGATCCAACCACTCAGCGAGATACTTGGTCCTCCAGTAGAGAGGTTAGAACAAGTTGGTACCCATCTTGTTTCTTTTCTGTAGTCTATTTTAGTAGGGGAACCCTCCCCCCAAAAAGGGGAGAGAAGGACACTACTGGAGGTCAGATGGGGAAACCAGAAGGGACACCACCCCGTTGAAGGGGGTAATTGTCCCATTCCCTATTTTCGACACATGTACCGAAGGTAGATAGACCATCAGCTTCCCACCGATCGGTGCTTCGGAGCCGAATCGGTGGTTTGGACCAGGTCCATGCCAATTGACAAAATGACGAGAGAACAAGGCTAACTCCAGCAAGAACACACACACACACACACACACACACACACACACACACACACACACACACACACACACACACACACACACACACACTAGACACACAGCCGAACAAAGCGTGCGGTCGGCGGTCACATGCAGGATGCCGTGGATCCAAGCCCGTGCAACAACATGCACCACAGATTGGTAGCTGTTGAACTCCATGCAAAAACTTTAGCTTGTTTAGGTCCAATGGAAAATCCACTGTTTCTCAAAAAGTTAAAGTTCAAGGATGTCCAAAACCTGAAAGAATGGACTTGACCCCCTACAAGAACCAACGCTTCAAAACCCCAAATCACCAATCCAAGCCAGCCAAAAGCTATTGCACCAAAAAGATCGAGAAAGATCAAAGTCAAGATCCAAGCACCTAGGAAGAAAGTCATCTTAACAGGTAACAGAGACTCTGATCCAACCACACGGATCCAGAGGGAACCAAGTCATCTTACCGCCGAGCGCTTGCGCGCTTGGAGTTCTGGGGCGCTGGGGCCCCGTGCCCCGGCTTGGGCGCTGCTGCGGCACGAGCACGCGCTTCTTGGGCACGGAGACCTGCCCGAGCAAGCGAGAAACGACCCAGTCTGTGTGCGCGTGTCGGTGAAGCTTGTTCCCTTGTTCATGGCATGGTTTACAGGGCGAAGCAGAACCTAAAGCCTCCAAACTCCCTCAAAATACTCGGTTGTACAGTTGTTGGGGGCGAATTGCCCCCTTTTTTTTCCGTTTTTTCACGGGTAGTTTGAGGATCTTCGAGGGACTCCCCTTTTTTCACCGATTCTTTTGGCGGATCTTCCAGGGACTCGGGGAACATCCACTCCGGAGGCGCCGTCCGCTGCCCCCCCGCCAGCTCCGTCACCGGCAGGCCCGTGCCGCAGAGCGCCCCGGCGGAGGCCGCCAGCTCCAGCCCCGAGGGGCCGTAGGGCGAGGGGAAGAACCACGGCACCTCCGTCTCGCGGCCCACCTCGGTGCGAGGAACCGATCCTCTCAAATCCCTTGGTATGGGCTGGCAAAAAACAAAAAACTGGTTTTTGGCACCCAGTAAAGATGAACGGAACCAAAAAAAAAAAAAAACGTGCCAAGAACAGCGAAGCTATAGCCTACCATGGCCTGACAGACCTGGCATGACCTGGCACAGGTGTCTGGAAATGGGAAATAGATGAGTTTCCCTGGTAGATGAGAGAGAACCACCAGGTGTTTTCCAGGAATCGCCCTCCATTTTTGTTGGCCTGACAGAGCTGGGAGCTAGCTCCCTCCTTGAAAGCAAAGTTGGATACCCCCAGCCCTTCCAATCAGCAGCTACATGTAGCGATTTGGCTCCGTGCCATCGATTAAGGCAGCTGATCTGTAGGAAGCGTGACGAAGCATGGAACCACAAATCTTCCGGAGAACTGCGCGCCCCCTCCCCCAATTCCATCGAGACCACGTGTTTGACCCACGCACAGCGCGCCTCAGAATACCTTCGCGCTTCCCCCCCGCCCCCCGCCCCCAGCAAATCCGCAAAAAAAAGCGCCACCCGAGGAACGCAGGCGTTGGTCGCCACCAGCAAGTCCAAGTCCGGGAAGAGGCGCAACTGCGGACTTTTGTCGCGCCGTGCCAGCCAGGCTGTCAGCTCGGCCAGGCCTGGCGAGGGCTTTGCGTCAATTCGCGGCATCAAGGAAGCTGACCCAACAGGGGCTCCCTATAGTTCCCCCAAAAGCATAAAACCCCCAAGGGATACTCACCTTTGGGCCAAACAGGTGACGTTTGGAACCACCACTTAAAGGGAAACATAGGGACCCCTGCCTAAAGAAGACCAACAATGGGATGCGTGCAAAGTCTCAGCGAAAGGAGATGGCCGTGTCGAGGGATCCTTGGGATAGCCTATCAAGCGTCTGCGAGACGAGTTGAAACACAGGGTTCTGATGCGGACTCTGATGGGAGCGGGAATTGCTGTCTGGAGGCCGTCCGTGGGAAGATGCAGCTGCAAAGTTGAATTCACTTTAAAAGCTGACGCCAACCGCTTGCCCGAATGATCACCTGCTTTGTGAGTGATGCCGTGTTGCACAGAACATTAGGCAGGTGTTGAGAGCGGGTCCCAGCAGCTGAGTGCAGCTTCAATGCCTTGTTAGATTCCCTGCAGATCTGAGTGGCATACTCTCTAAACACAAGTTGTGTATTGTTGTTCTTTGGGGGTGGCTCACGGCTGGCACAAGCGCCAGCGGGAAGCATCATATCATGTCATCAAGGCAACTGGAGCTACGGCCCGGGGTGGCGTGTACTGCACATAGATGTCCATACACACATATACACTATAGGCAAGTATGCCCAAAACAAGAGCAATATACTACAAATACGTCCACCACCAAGCGCATCGCTTCGGATGGCGGTTGTCTTGGCTCCCCTCCTCCAGCGTCTGGAATGGCTGCAGCTGCATCCTGGGACCGGAGCTCGTCCCGAAGCTCCCGCAGCTCCATGGCCCCCTCCTGAGGAACTTCGCCGGTCGCGGCCAAACCAAGCGGGACGACCAGGGTTTGTTTCGGTAAACTTTAACGGCCATGAACTCATTCATGGTTACACTGCTGGACAAGAAATGCAGAAACTAGCTAGCCCGCCTGTGGCTGGCAAATGACTGGCAACCCTTGCAAATCGCCAAACTGCCAAAACTGCCCAGTGTCCAAGACCCTGCATGTGCACCTCCGGTAAATGGCACCACGTCCTCCATTTCGGGGTCCGTTCGAAAGCTCGTCCGGGGGAGAAACGGCGGCGGATGGATGGCCCCGCCCCCCCCCCCCCCCGGTCCGACGTGAGGGTGCGCACGGGCTCGGGTTCCGGAGGCCAGCCCTGCTGCAGGTCCTGGCCCCCGAATCAGAAGGCTCTGGGACAGGAACTGGCCCCATCTTACATTCTCAGCTGCGATGAGGGAATGCTCGCCTCAATTCTTGCTGCCGCAGTGGTGATGTCTCATTCCAGAGAGTTTGCGAGGATTCAGCTTGTTGGCAAGTTGTGGCAGCATGGTTGAGGAGCCAGCGTCCCCGTGATCCAAGTCACCCCCGTTCAGTGGGTTAAAGGGGAACCACCAACTCGTTTCCGACTTTTACAACCAGACCTTAAGTCAAAGTCATTGGACAAGGGGCTGGGCAGCAAAGCCCGCAGAGTGACAAACGAAAAATCGCCCGCCTCCGGAAGGCAACACGCCTCAAAGGTGAAGACGCCATTGAAGCAAGTGGGGTTGCCCCGCGGGAAGCCTGGCAAAATTTCGGGCCCGGCCCGAAGAAACGAAATTTCGAGCTCGACGTGTCGAGCTTCGGGGCCTTGGGGCCAACTTGAGCAAAAGCCGAGCCAAAGTTGGACCCCCCCCCGGGAAAAAAACATGCTTCTCCAGTGAGAAGAGCCACCCTCGCAAAAACATGGAAAAAAAAGCCTGGGCCGAGTTTGTGGGCCAACTGGGGCCCCAAGTGGAGCAACCCCCCGGGCGAGAACTTCTTCTCCTCAGCCGAGGTGCGGGGGTCGCAGCACATGATGCAGCTGGCGCCCAGGGAGCTGGTCCTGCTTGGCCAGCAGGCACCTGGCTGCGACATCGCTATGGGCCAAATCGGGTGACGTCGCCAGCCATTTCCCGAGGGGTGGGTGGAAGGGTGGATGCACCAAGCCATCGAAAAGATGAAGAACGTTCAGTGGGGCTGCGAAATGGGGGCGACGTCACGAGCCATTTCTTCTCCTCAGAGCTCAGGTGAAAGGGCCATGCACCGCACCAAGTCAGCGCAAAAATGAACACCGAATCCAGCCATGAGACGGCAACACGAGTATCGATCGGAGCCAAAAAGATGGTTGGCAATAGCAATTCGGGAAGAACCTTGGGCAACATGAGTTCGAATCAAAACCGATGGGTATCAAAGTGGCCGATCCCCCGAACCAAAAGAAGCCAAAAGGCCGCGAAGGCACCAATGGTTGGGATCATCCCTTGCTAAGCTTCATCTACCCGAATCGGTGTTGAGCCAGTGGCTCACATGAGCCGATGCCCTATGCCATGAGCTCTGCCTTCTGCCACGCTACAATTTGGGCCTAACAGGCCAAGGTACTTCTGGTGTCAGCCAGCTACTTCCCCCCCCCGCCCGCCACCCAGCCCCCCTCCGCCAAAAATGTATAATGTAAAACCCCGTTCAAGAGGCACAACTCATCATACTCCCACAACTGAACCTATTCGCCACCGACAAAAAGGACAAAAGGGGTCTCATGCTGATACTGCGCTCCGGGCGAAGCAATCGGCGCCTGCCAAGCTCATTGGCCAGCATCGGCGCAAGGGCTCGGCCAAATCACCTCAGCCCCGCTTGGGTGTTTGCAACTATCCTTTGTTGTTTGGCAAACCTCAGTTGCTTTCTGCTCCCCCGCTAAAAGTTTAACTTGTAGTGGTTTAATTGAAACCCCATTGGTTGGCAAAAAGTTCAAGTCCTAACATCCAAGCCACATGCACCAAAGAAACCACCTGACGGCTTGCGCGCTTCTGATCGCAGTCGATGGATGGTTTGGCCTGACACCCAACCCGCCTGGCTTTGCAAGGATAGAAACTCAAGCCGGAAGTTCACAATAGCACAGAAATAAACATTCATGCAAGCGAGCAAGCAACCACGGCATCAGGAGAAGCACACGTATGCTTGTGGTTCAAGATCTCGCCAGCACGTGCTTCCTTGCAGGATTTTGCAAAAGTAGGTACAACGGTACAACTTAATGTCCGCTCATGCGCGTAAGAGCGCGTGTGTCTGTCCACGTTGTGTTTTGGCAAAGCAGTTGATGGAAAACCAGAGTTTCTCTCAGGTCGCGCTGGGGGACATTCTTTGCCTGCTAAAACACTAGACAACTACCCAGTACCTCCTTTTCCTCTAGCCGCCTCCGCCTTCTTGCCCAGCATGACCAAACCCCTTCTGCGATGCATCACGTGCACCCGAAGCACCCTGTTTCTCGTACAGGCGGAACAGCATGCGGGACAGGTGCTGGACGGCAAAACATAAACAGTGGATTGGCCAAGCAAAGCTTGAACTTTCTGTCTACCGCTAAAACGGTCTTCCCGAAAAGGACCAAGTCCAGCACTTCTTGTGTGTGTGTGCGCTTCTGGCCCGGCCCAGGGCGTGACCACGGCAACTATAAAGGACAAAGTCCAGGAACTCAGGGGATGAGCGAAAGAGAGAGCACTTCTAGGTCCTCCAGCAGAGAGGTTAGAAGAAGGGTACCTTTTTTAATAGTTTATTTTAGTAGGGGAACCCTCCCAACCAAAAGAAACGGTAAAAGGGCACTACTGGGGGACCTAGACTTCCTGTCCGTCTTCACAAATTTCGGCCTGGGCGCCGCGGTCCACGGACCGGCCAAGGTCCCGGAAGTGGGGGACCTCCACGTCAGCCTTGTCCACCCAAAACGCCACCTGCGAGCATCGAGGCTGGCTCCGTTCAGATCGGGCACTCCAAACATGACCTTGGTTGACGGCACACGGCCCCTCTGCAAAAAGTGATTCAACTTTTCTTGGGGGGTCCTATTCGGAAAATCCCAGCTGTTTCAACCAGAAAGTCTAAGTCCAAAGATCCGATATCGAATGGCCGTAAAGCAACCGCTGCCAGAAGGATGTTGAACTACTGCCCTTTTTGAACCGAAGCCACCATCCTGTGCCTGTTTTGGAACAAATCTCATCCAAAAAAACTCGCAAGAAGTCGCCAAGCCAGTAGTACTCCAGCTCTACCCTCCCCATTCTCTTCAGGGATCCTTCTCTTCCAAAAACGGGCCAAACCCCTAAAAAATAGGTGGTGTTTAAAGAGAACGATGGCGAATCAAACCTTAGAAATACATCAAAGTGGCCTTCCCCCTGCACTTTTAGTAACCACTTGAAAGGCAGATGCGAAGAACATGCGAGCCATATATGAGCCTTTGTCTCCCTGTAGTGTTCCGAGGTTTGCCGAATTTCGCGCGCCTCAAAGGCTGCCCAACGATCAGCAAAGGCCTGGCCGAAAGATCCAACTCCGTACACTCGCGAGCCGCGAGCCTCCCCGCGTTTGTTGCTCTGCAGTCTCAAAAGATGACAATGACCATGTCTCGGTTGCTTTCTGCTCCCCTGCCAGCAGTTTAACTTTTAGTGGTTCAATTAAACCCCATTAGTTGGCAAAAAGTTGAAGTCCTAACATCCAAGCAAAAGGCACCAAACATGCATGAATGGGACCTACATCGATCTCAATCATCGGGCTGCGAGACCACAGGACCCATGTTGCGATGTTGCGGTCAAACACGGAACCAACAGTCCAGGAATTCCAAAGCGATCCTCTTGACCCAAGGGTCCTCCAGGCGCTGAGGATGCAAAGGCCACGGTGGCCCCAAGCAGTGTCTCACCTCAGGATGGATGCAAAGCTGCCCAGGGCTGCCCTTGAGGGCTACTGCCAGCTGCATCCCCGAGGGGCACTCTGCGTTTGAGCCTCTCGTTTGCGTAGCCTGCAAGATGCGGCCTCATGGTGCCTTGAGGTCACAGCACGGAGAAGAACACAAGTATGTGGGCGTCGCGCGTGCAACTGCATCCGATGAGCAACCATGCGGGGAACCAAATGCTTAAAACCAACGTCCAAGACATACGTCAAAAGCTGGTTACCCTTGACAGGGTGGAGCCAAGGCTGGCAAGCTGCTTAGGTGGATGCAGCAAATGCCATCGTCGAAGCCCGGCCGGCATCGCTGCTTCCCATTGGAACCGAGATGTACGCTGAACGAGTGTCCAACCCCTTCGCAGTCACAAGGCGGCCGTGCAAGGCCTGACCCAAGAAACCTGCCTGAGCAACCAAACCAGGACAACAGCATGTGGCCATGGGTCAAACTCCAAATCCCACCCCCAGTGAACATGAACATCCCAATCCAACCACTAAAATAGGTTCTAAGCTGGGTGGTGCACCTACCTGGAGTTTCCACGACGCTTAAAAAATGGTGTCATTACCCAAAATTAAGGGGTCATGGACCCATTTTTGTTAAGGGTCATGGAGACTCTAGGTACCCCAACTAGGGTATCCCAAAACGGCTTTGACCACGGCCATGTCGATAGCCAACTTCCTCTAACCGAGGTGCCCAGGGCAACATCCAGCGCAGGCGCCGCGCGAAGCGCGCAGCCGGCAGCACGCGCGCCTCCAAGGCGAAGTGCAAAGAGCAGAGCCTCACTGCCGGCCCCAAAGAAACCACCACCCCCCCTCCCCCCCCAACACCCCCCTTACCCCCACCCCTGCCCCCCTACCCCCGGGCCCCCCCCCCCCCCACCTTCCCCCCTCCCCCTTCCCCTCTCCCTACCGCCCCCCCCCGGCCAGCTCGAACCCGCAGCCGCACTTCCGGCGTCCCTCCCACCATCCCCGCCCCTCTCCAGGCACGCGGATCCAAGCGGCAAGTCCGAGACGATGAGCCCCGGCACGCAGAGGGCCTCGAAGATCCCCTCACGGAGGGCAATGTGCCCCTCGGTGATCCAGAAGGGGTTGAAGCGGTAGGCCTGGCTTCACAAGCAACCCGTGGACAAGCTTGGCAACAAAAACAACCAACTGTTCCTTTTTGGCAGCCCACTTCTAGAAATTCACAGGACCAAAAAACAAACAAAAGCTTGATCCAAGAACGATGAAGCTGGCTATAGGCAACATGGATATGGATTCGCAAGCCAGAACTGACCAACCACGAATACGAGCCACCCACTGCTGCAAGCTCGGCGCATTTGAGGAATGCTAGCCCAGACAGCCACCATTCTACCTCAAATATTCTAAATGGAATGCGCACTGCCAATGAACATAAAGTTGACGTGAAGAGGCGAATACTTGGCATTACTTGGCCAACAAGACTGAGTGTGGATTGCGGTACAATATCCGAGCTTTGCGCCAGTGTAAACGCAGTGCATCAGCTTCGAGACAATCTCTTGACTCTTAAGGTAGTGTCCACATCAAGTTCAGGGCATTGCCCCCAGGAGCCTACCAACTTGGGCTGTTGCAAATTGCAAGACCATGAGCCGGAAAGCGCTCGCACACCAACCCATGCCTGCGACTAGGAAATGCCAGGAAGTGCCTCGGATTACGTCGATTCTAGGCGCAGCGCACCGAGCCTTTCCGCTGATCTTCACCCATCCAGCATCGCGGCTGCAGAGTCTGGCACCGAAAGGCGCCAGAGAACTTTGTCCATCCAGGGCTTCAAGTACGCCCAACAAGTCGGCTGAAACAATGTGGGGAAATGTGGGGATGCACCTGTTTTGTCCACCAAAACAGGAAGAACTCCTCTCAATATGGGGAAATGTGGGGGTGCACCATTTGTTCCACTAAAACAGGAGAAAGGCACGGCACAGTTGCTTGTTTGCTCGGAGCTAGCTCCGATCTGAGGCCATGCAGCCCAAATCATCCCGGATCTGGTCTCGAAACTCTGAGATGACAAACTCTGAGATGATTCGGGTCGCCTCACTTTCATTGCGCGGTTGTTTGATTTGCCTTGGACAGCACCCCCACCCATTTCTCAAACCAATACACCCGCCCCACCCCTGCTGCACCAGGTCTTGCAGCATCTGCCAAGGCCGGCTGCGGCTCTGGTTGCCTGAGAGATGATAGGTGGCAATCTTCCAAAAACTCAAATGGAAGAAGTCAAACTTATGCTCACTTGCCCAAAAGACCTGAAAATACAAGGTTAACCTTTTGGGGTCATCACTAAACAAATCGACCAACCCCGGAAAACTAAAAGGTCAGATCAGGTCGATTCGCTTTGGGCAATGGCCAGCTCAAATCCTCGGGTGGCCTTTCCAAAGCTCTCGAAGGCATTTCCGGAGCATACGTCTAGCATCCTCAATATCACGCGAAAGGTAGGGCCTAGATGGCTGTCCAAAAACAGAATGCGGCTGTCCACCTGTATTTGTTCCAAACACAAACATGAGTCACTTCAATTTAAGCTTACTTCCAGTAATGACAAATTCCTTTTGAAACCAACAAAGGAAAACAAAACACATATTCATTTCAGCAAACAGAAAAAACTGGTTTGGAGGACGCCGAGTCTGAATTCGGGTTGCCCTCGTTCTGACCCAAGACCAAGGCCTGCGGCGCTCGGCGCAGCGAAGTCGACCTCCGGCTCTCTGAGGATCTCTTCGGCATCCTGTGGCACAGCAGCACAGCAACCCCCATGTCTCGTCATGAAGCAAGCACTCTCGTGCCTGCGTGCGTGCGCATGTGTTTTCTTCTTTCGTGTGGTGTGTGTGTGTGTGAGGGTGTATGCGTTTCATCTGTGCGTACGTGCGTGTCTTTTTGTGTGCGTCTGTGTTACTGTGTTACTGTGCTACTGTGTTACTGTGTTACTGTGTGACTGTGTGACTGCGTGACTTTGCAACTTTGTGTGTGTGTGTGTGTGTGCGCGCGCGTGCGCGTGCGCGTGCGCGTGCGCGTGTGCGTGTGCGCGTGGCTGTGCGCGTGCGCGTGCGCGTGCGCGTGCGCCGCGTGCGCGTAGCGCGTGCGCGTGCGCGTGCGCGTGCGCGTGCGCGTGCGCGTGCGTGTGCGTGTGCGTGTGCGTGTGCGTGTGCGTGTGCGTGTGCGTGTCTTTGTGTGTCTGTGTGTGTCTGTGTGTGTCTGTGTGTGTCTGTGTGTGTGTGTGTGTGCGTGTGCGTGTGCGTGTGCGTGTGCGTGTGCGTGTGCGTGTGCGTGTGCGTGTTGGTGTGTGCGTGTGCGTGTGCGTGTTGGTGTGTGCGTGTGCGTGTGCGTGTTGGTGTGTGCGCGCGTGTGTGTGTGTGTGTGTGTGTGTGTGTGTGTGTGTGTGTGTGTGTGTGTGTGTGTGTGTGTGTGTGTGTGTGTGTGTGTGTGTGTGTGTGTGTGTGTGTGTGTGTGTGTGTGTGTGTGTGTGTGTGTGTGTGTGTGTGTGTGTGTGTGTGTGTGTGTGTGTGTGTGTGTGTGTGTGTGTGTGTGTGTGTGTGTGTGTGTGTGTGTGTGTGTGTGTGTGTGTGTGTGTCTGTGTGTGTCTGTGTGTGTCTGTGTGTGTCTGTGTGTGTCTGTGTGTGTCTGTGTGTGTCTGTGTGTGTCTGTGTGTGTCTGTGTGTGTCTGTGTGTGTCTGTGTGTGTCTGTGTGTGTCTGTGTGTGTCTGTGTGTGTCTGTGTGTGTCTGTGTGTGTCTGTGTGTGTCTGTGTGTGTCTGTGTGTGTCTGTGTGTGTCTGTGTGTGTCTGTGTGTGTCTGTGTGTGTCTGTGTGTGTCTGTGTGTGTGTGTGTCTGTGTGTGTCTGTGTGTGTCTGTGTGTGTCTGTGTGTGTCTGTGTGTGTCTGTGTGTGTCTGTGTGTGTCTGTGTGTGTCTGTGTGTGTCTGTGTGTGTCTGTGTGTGTCTGTGTGTGTGTCTGTGTGTGTCTGTGTGTGTCTGTGTGTGTCTGTGTGTGTCTGTGTGTGTCTGTGTGTGTCTGTGTGTGTCTGTGTGTGTCTGTGTGTGTCTGTGTGTGTCTGTGCGTCTGCGTGTCTGTTTTTCTGTGTCTGTGTGTGTGTGTCTGCGGGTGTGTGTGTGTGCGTGGGTATCCTTGGAGCGCCAATTGGCGTGCATCATGACTCACTGAATCACCGACCGGCAGACCGGCGAACCTGAGCCGTTCCCCGTCCTCTGCCAAATGGAGGAACCAGTTGTCCCGCCAGCTGCAGTCGCACAGGAAGGCCGGCGCCTTGGCTAGCTGAGGCCTCACTACTAAATACCCTCCCACCAAAGACCACGGAACCGGGGGGTCTAAATTTCCTTTTGAAGGACCCCCCTGTCAGGTTCCACGTGCATTGGCGGGAGGGCAAAAAAAAAAGCCACTTGCCAAATCAACAGGTGAGTCAAGGAGCTCCTCCTGCGGGAAGAGCGGCTGTGGCCAAGCCTCGCGCGCCCGAGAAAGAGTGGCATAGGGCCGAAAATATGTAGCTCAGCAGGCGGGCAAAACTGGAAGCTTCAGCATTGTGGGGGTGGACGGGGGAGGGGGCTATATACATGCATAAAGATATGTGCACATTATGTACACATATCTCTCTCTATATATATATATATATATGTTTCTATGTATATATCATGCATGACAGTACAACAAACATTCGAACGTGTATGCAAGAGCCGTGGGTAATCATTGTTCCAACCATTTAAGCAAACACATGTGTAGCTTTTAGCATAGGTTGCGCATGTACAACTATATTCGCTTTCCAATTTGTCAGGGGCTGCAAGTGTTCAAATGGACGAACCAAATAATTATGACTGTTTTGCAGCTCAAATCCTCCGCCCTTTGGGGCGGACCAGGCTCTGGCCATGCAAGCGGTTTTTTGGGGACTTGCTGTTGGCCCCTCCGCAAAAAGTGAATCAACTTTTGGTGGGTGCAATTCTAAAAATCCATTGTTTCAACCAACAAGTTAAAGTCCAAAGATCCGTTAGCAAATAGCCATAGGGAAGATGCGAGGGATCTGTGTCCCAACATGTCCAAGGGCCCAAGGGACTGGACACGTTGCATCTACCGCGTTGAATGACCAGCAGCCGGGGTTTGAACTATGCACGTCAACTTCCGCCTGTTGAGTTCAGCATTGCGACCAACTCAGCAACTGACTGGGACCCCAAAAATCGGACCCACCTGGCACTACTATCCCCAAGGGTTGATGACTTGGGGGATCCATATTTGTCAGCTGATGTTAGCTCCATATCAGCTTGGTCCGGCTTTCCGGGTCCAAGGCTGGTCCGATTGAACCCTCTCGCCTGCCCAGCGCCACATCCATCACACGAAGGCGCAATAGGCGAAAATGCCCGTGGCCGTGGTGGCTTTGTGCAAAACAAAGCTGTGGTTGCATGGTTCGAGAACCATTGCGCGAAAGGAAACTGCAATACAGTTATGGTTCTGTGTGCCTGTTTATAGTTAATGTATGGCTACGTATGCTTATGCATGGCTATGTATGATCTTCGTGACAAGCGTATGGTTCTGGTTGTGTTGTCCGCCAGGGACGCCAACACATCTGAGGCAAAGAAGAGAAAACACCAAAGCCGTTGGCTTTTGTGAAGGCTTAACAGCAGAACCTCCATGAAACCCCATGAGTGCACAAGGAACATTGAACATGTAAGCGGCTAAGGACTTGCTTAGCTCCGCGTCAATGCTCTGGTGAAACAGGTGCATTGGATCTAGCGTGGCTATATGAACTGACATGCTTTGACCTCTCGCAGCAACGAAAACAAGTTTACGTCATTCAGACTTGCATGTGGCTTACAGCTTCACTGCAAGACCTTGCGGTGAAACTGAGCCAAGAATCGCGCGCACAGCCCACTTGCAAGGCCAAGTGTGCAGGCCACATTGACGTAATGACTGTGAGGTCAAGCATGGATGCTTACTCGTCGGATGCAATTGACACAAGGGGCCAATGCAGAAAAAGGCATCCACATCTTCACCGAGTAGAGAGGGAAGTGGATCAATGCAAAGAGTTGCCGGTGAGCAAATTGAACAAACAGAGCCTAAGCCAGGTTCAAGGAGGACAGAAAACTGCTTGGGGGGCTTATATAGTTCTGTCCCCGATTCGCTTTTGGTGGCCTTGTCTGACTCCCCCAAATCGTTGCGGGGCCAGACTTGCCAGTATTTGAACCGTGTCTGTTGCGTCCAATAGACAGCCGCCATTGACTCGGTTGCTGTTTTCCCCTCTGCAAAAAGTGCTCAACTTTTTGTGGGTCCAATTCGGAATATCCAAGCTGTTTCTTTCCCGAAAAGTGTTCAAGTCCAAAACATCCGTTACCAAATCTCGCCAGTGTTCCCCTCCAAAAGTGATGATTCCTCAATCGGAGACATCCCCCTATTGATAAGCTGGGGCTGATTAGTATGGGCTCAACCGGTCTGGGCTTTTCCTTCCGGCATCTCTTCCCAGCGGGGCAGCTCGCCCTGCCACAGGTCCAAGGAATCGGCAGAAGACCTAGGACTCAAGACACGCCCCGTAGGATATGCAGCACTGGACCTAGCAACATGCTCGGAATCGTTGGACATGTGCAATGATGAATTTCTGGAGGAAGGAGAGGGGATGTTGAAGCAACAAATGCAACGCATCCATATACGGTTATATAAGTTATATACGCACCCCGCTAACCTCCCATGAGAAAGAATTCGCTAAAAAGCTGAGTCCACACGTTGAACAGCGATCACCTCCGCACAGTTCTCGCTTTCTTCCCTTCCAAAAAACCTGGCCATTCTTGGAAGCTCAACTGTGGGCACCCTTGCCCAAAAAGCGGCTGGTGGCAATCGGCTCAAGCACCCGCACCCAGTTCAAAAGTGGACCCTCCTGAAGAGAGACTTGGGAGCAAAGGGGCCCAAAACATGATACCTGCCTCGCAACAAACATCGGCCTATGGGATCCCCCACCTTCAATGAACGCCGAAGCATCCAAACCCGCAAAGTGCACCATGGGCCTCTGGTGCCCGTAGCTTCATAACAAACCACTCCTTGGCACTCAATGGGGGTAACCGAGAATAAGAAACACGCAACAACAAAAACAAAAACAAACCATGCGCCTCCGGTCGTAGTTTCAGAACTCATTGGAAACATGGGTACCCAGTACCCAAGAATAAGAAGCACGCCTTTTTTACGGAGATTCCAGTTTTTGGGATAGCGAAACCACCGGCCGAAAGCAGGAAACCTCCTCTTCCTGCCAAGGGGCCGCCGCAACGGCCGCAGCTGCCACAGAGCTTCGCGGAGGTCCTGCGGAGATCAAGAGGCCCTCTATGCAAGGGGCAAGTGAGGCAAAATGAGAGCTGTGGGAACTGACCACCTCTGTGATACAGATCATGGGCCCGCAAGGTTTGGTGGTTGTTCATGTGGAGAGGGAAGGGTGCCTTCTCTAGGCCACAACCTAAGGCCCCCTGTGTTCATGTAGAGGGATGTTCCCTCAAGTATCACAGTGGGAATCAACCCCCAGGTGATCCCACAAGCCTGGTCAGAATCAAAACCGATCGGATCCGATCGGTATTTAAATGGACGATCCCCAGAACCGCACCTCTGAGTGGGATTGTCCCCCAACCTTCAGCTATCCAAGTTTGATTGTGGCTCAAATGGGTCGCTTCCGTGCTGTGACCAAATTGGCCGGATTCATTCGACAGCTCTGCTGGAAAAAACCTCCCTTTTCTGCAAGCGTCTGCCAGCGTCCGAGTGTCAAAAGAAAGTGGAGGCCTTAAGGCTAGGACATCGCATTAAAAAAAAAGCTTCACGTCTCCCGCGCGTTTCACGCACCTCCGGCAGCTCGCAGCAAGCCCAACTTTCCACGCCGTCCACACGAAAGCGCAGGCCTGCAGATACGCCAAACTCATCGACTTGGACAGGAGGCTCCATTTTGCAACCAGAACTCGCCAGAAAACATCCATTGGTTGCATGTGTGTGCGTGTGTGCCTGTGCCTGTGTCTGTCTGTCTGTCTGCCTGCCTGCCTGCCTGCGTGCCTGCGTGCCTGCGTGCCTGCATGGGTGCGTGGGTGCGTGGGTGCGTGGGTGCGTGGGTGCGTGGGTGCGTGGGTGCGTGGGTGCGTGGGTGGGTGGGTGGGTGTTGTGGGTGTTGTGGGTGTTGTGGGTGTTGTGGGTGTTGTGGGCGTTGTGGGTGTTGTGGGTGTTGTGGGTGTTGCGTGTGTGCGTGTGTGTGCGTCTGTGCGTCTGTGCGTGTGTCTGCGCGTGTGTATGTGCGTGTGTCTGTGCGTGTGTCAATGTGTGTGTGTGTGTGTGTCAGCGTGTGTGTCAGTGTGTGTGTCAATGTGTGTGTGTGTGTGTCAGCGTGTGTGTCAGTGTGTGTGTGTGTGTCAGTGTGTGTGTGTGTGTGTCAGTGTGTGTGTGTGTCAGTGTGTGTGTGTGTGTGTGTGTCAGTGTGTGTGTGTGTGTGTGTGTCAGTGTGTGTGTGTGTGTGTGTGCGTGTGTGTCAGTGTGTCAGTGTGTCAGTGTGTCAGTGTGTCAGTGTGTCAGTGTGTGTGTGTGTGTGTGTCAGTGTGTGTGTGTGTGTGTCAGTGTGTGTGTGTGTGTCAGTGTGTGTGTGTGTGTCAGTGTGTGTGTGTGTGTGTCAGTGTGTGTGTGTGTGTGTGTGTGTCAGTGTGTGTGTGTGTCAGTGTGTCAGTGTGTGTGTGTGTGCCAGTCTGCGTGTCAGTGTGCGTGTCAGTCTGTGTGTCAGTGTGTGTCAGTGTGTCAGTGTGTGTGTGTGTGTCAGTGTGTCAGTGTGTCAGTGTATCAGTGTGTCAGTGTGTCAGTGTCAGCAGCGTCTGTGTGTCTCTCTGTGTGTGTCTGCGTGTTTGCCTTGTGTATTTGTGTCTTTGTGTCTTTGTTTGTGTGTTGGTGAGCCCCTTATCATCGATTGCAGAATCCTGGGGAACCTCCATAAACTAGTGTATGAAGAACGTGCACAATCTGAAAGAACCCTGGGTATCTACTTGCAGTGTTCAAGGCTTCAGCACCGGGGCGCTGTAGCGATGCAGGAAGTTCCGCTGGCACCAGGCGACATCGGCTGCAAAGGTCGGCTCTGCGGTGTACCTCGCATCGGAGACCTCGGTGTGCCGTCGGTGAAGCAACAAGGCAGGCTCCCCTGTGCCTTTCTCTCGCTCTGGGCACGTAAGTTGTCAAACAAGCCGTGGCTAGCCGATTAGCCCAAAACCCCCACCGTCAAATGGACAGTTGATCCATAGGATCAAGTCCATGCAAGCCGTAGTTTGGCCCGACACCCCCACGTCACCATAGGATCAAGACCATACAGTAGGTGTCCTTTTTGGAAAATAGGTGCCCCTGATAAATAAATTGAACCACCAGGTAACCAGGATTCGCCTCCTACTTGTTTAAGCCAAACAACCAAGAAGGACACCTATGCTCATGGTTGGGCTTGGTGGCTTGGAGCTTGGGATTGCTTCCAGCTTCGGGGGATTTCCGACCAACCCTCGGACCTGCGATCAGCCGCTCAGCGCCCCCCGTTGATCAGATTGCCGCCCGAGGCGCCGTGGGGTGCCCCACGTGCGCCGCGTGCACGCGGATCTGATGCCGCCGCCCCGTGCCAATGCGCACCGCCGCCATGGACACCGCGCGGCCCAAGGGCGCCCTCGCATGGCCCGAGATCTTCCTGAGCGAGCATGGGGGCGGCCCTCTGCAATGTGTTTTGTTTTGTGTTCTTTTGTTTTCAGTATTGCTTCATTATAAACATATATATATATATACACATGGTTTTCTTATGTTTCTTTAGGCGGGGGAGAGCCTTAGGGACATCAGTGGAAGCCGAACACCAAGCTAATGCCGGGCCTAAGGAAATGATACACCCGCTGAACGAGTAATTAGCAAAACAACGAGCACCAACCTAGGAAACCTACAGGTTCAGTGGAATTCATATTGCCTTTGGTGGATTAAGGTTTATGTCGTGACAAAAGCTGAACACTACACCTTCGTGTTGGTTAAAATGGTTCAGCCAGCCCTAGGGCCTACTCCACCAAACAAATATGAAGCAAAATGCCAATCCAGCATTGCTTGTAAGCTTTTTGGCAAAAGCAGAAGTCTCCGAGTCTTCATTCCCCGATCATAGGTGCTTAGGTCTATCAGGTTCATCCAGGACCAGCCCGAATCTTTACTGACAGTGGATCACGGACGTTCTTGCATAAGCGACTGCTTTAAGCAATGCATGTCGGACAGACTTCGCATCACAGGATTTCAACAGGTCAGCCATGAACCGAACGAACTCGCTGCCAAGTTGCAAGTGGCTAGTTGCAGGCCTACCTTGCGGCAAGAGCCGGAAGCACCAATGCTGCTGCTTGTTTCTAAATTGTTCCTTGCCCCAACCCCGCTGCTTTCCGCAACATCCTACCTACATTTTGGCATCCCACAAAGGGGCGCTCGACATGCGCGGCACCAGCCAGCAATGCAATCATCCCTCTCCTGCAAGTTCTAGCAACTCGCGAGCCCTCGCTGAGAAACAAGTATAAGGTAGCAAATGTGGCTAGGCTTGTAGTTCGAAGGATCTCAATTTATTCATGTCTGCGACTTATCGCGCAACTTGAGGTCTCCTCCTTTCTTTGCCCACGCGCCGGTTCCCAAGCATCTGGCCCAGCGTGCTGCAACGTGAATTTTTGAGTTGGAGCCTTGTAATTAGCAATGCTCAATGCCATGGCCGTGCACTAAGTCACTGGGCTGCATGATACTGTTGATGGACGAAATCCTGCACCACCCACGAAACCCTAGAATGATGATTCCCCTGTAAATACCAGCCAACAAGGGTTTCTCATGGTTTCCAAGTGGTGCGAAATGGATTTCGTCCATCCACAGTATGAGGGCCAATGACGCACCAGCCCCAGCCGAAGCTCCGAAGCTTCGGAAGGCGCAACGCATCTGATGCGTTGCGATGGCGTCAAACCAACGTCCCAACTTTCGAGGCGACGCTTCGCTCGTTTCTCCTCCTGTGGGCTCGTTTCATGCTTTCATCCTGGCTAGCCCCCTCTGCCCCATTGCCAGTTCTGAGGGAATGAGAAATGGAATGACCCCAATAAACCCTCCAACCGGAAGGTTCCTTTATTCGGGAATCCCCAAAACCGGTTCATTCCAACTCATTCCCTACCTATGGCACCATCCAACTGGAGGTTTCCCTTCCCCCAGTGAACATCCCAATCCAACCACCAAAATAGGGTCTAAAATGGGTGGTGAATTCACCTACCAACCAAAATGGGAATACCAAAACGGTTTTGACAACCAGTGCTGAAACCTCAGACCTCAGGTGGAAGGGCCATACGTCGTGGAAAAAATGAACACCAAATCCTATTCATATAACCACAGCCATATTATTATGTTACTCCCCAGGTTCATTTAACCACATTCCTTTAAAGGAATATATGTTTATTCCCTGTATTCGCAAGCTCCATCCGCTCACTGAAACGAGCCCCACCCCCCCCAAACCCCCCAAAGCCCCGCCTGTGGCGCGCACGGCGCTCTTGGCGCCCCAGCTGCGCAGCGCCTCCTTCGCGAGCGGCGCCCAGATCCTTGGACGTGGGAAGGCAAGCAAAGCATATGGCCGCGGCCAAAAAAAAAACAGGAATGCCAAAATGGGTTGCCCTGGTAAGTGGACACATGGACCAAGACCTGCGGTTTGCCCCTGGCCCTTAAATTTTGAGCCACACCCAATAATTTGTTTCCCCCCCCCAACAGCTGAAAGGGTTCCACGAGGGCTCCACCGTTCCACGAGGGCAGGGGGGGTGGTCCGAGCACTAGAAAGAGCACCGCATGATGTTGGGGATATCACCTGCGCTTCTTTTTTTTAGCAGTTAAGTGGGTTTGGATTTCAACCACTAAGCCACTAAACCACTAAACCACAAAAAGCAATGTAAAAAACATGTCTCCCAACAAGGGCCATGGATCTCCCGGCGCACCGCGAGCCCGTGGAGAAGCACCAAGTAGTCCCGGGCCAACCGCCCGCCTCGGATTTCGGGCGAAAGCGAAACCGACCGAAATCTGCGTCCGTTGAAATGGGACCCGCGGATCTGTGATACAAAAATGGCTTCCCCTCTTTCAAGGAGGAGATTCCCTGGTACAGAAGTGGAGAAACCCCCTGATCCCACCCTGTTTAGCCATGGTTGAAACAGCTGAAACCATAAGGTTGGTTGGTATTCCGTTGGTATTTGGGGAACCAGCAGGTGAACCAGGCTATACCAGGCTTTTCGTAGGTGGGGCGGACGGAGTTTTTGTCCCTCCACAATATGGACGAGGAACATTGTGGCCTGTGTGGCAAAGGAAGGAGATATTGGCATTTGCAGGTCTCCAACAAAACAAAGACCTGCCCGAAGTGTCTTGGACAGCTTTTGAGATTCTAGCTGGTAGACTGGTGCCAGAGGCTCGGTGACCAGTGCAGCTTGCGTCTGCCCTTTGCGGCGAACCTTCGAAGGAACGCCCAAAGTCCAGACTGCATGGGCCACTCTTGAACCCCTCGGGGGAGAAAAAAAGCCCCCAAAGCCCAGACACCCCCCCAAACAAAATACCAAAGAGGAGCCCTGGCGCCAGCCGCTCCCCTGCTGCAAACAGAGTCTTTTCGCGCTAAAAAATTGGCCAAGGAGCTGCCAAGCTGGCCCAGCAGGTCAAGGTAGGCACTGTACCTCCGGAGGTTTCGTAGGTTCTCTTGCCGGTGCGAGAGATGCAGGGAATGAGAAATGGAATGACCCCGATTCAAACCATCCCTTGCTGGTGGCTTCCTCATCTATTTTTCTACCAAACCAACCGAGCCGCGTCTTCGCGGAGAGGATCAGCCCGGAGCTCGGCACGTCCAAGCGGTGGAGGAAGCCCTTCTTGCAGCGCACGTCCTCGTTGCTTCCATTGGCACTTTCGCCCCCTGGAAAACAGGATTCCCTCTAATTTCCATTCTTAAGCAAATGGATGTGCATGCGCTGTTTTATATTCAGGGGGTTAAACGAGGTGAGTGATAACCTCAGTTCTAAATTTCATGTTGCCCCTTATGCAGCGACATGGGGAACAAAGGCCATCCACTAACGCATGCTCACCCTTTCCGTTGTTTCGGAGGAAGGGATTTGGGAGCTTCTCCTGCTCAAGGTGGGAAGAATGCCAAAGCTCGCAATGCGGACGGCACGTTCCCACCCTTTTGAGGGACTGGCTGGGAAGTGCTTAGGATGCTGTCGGCTGTTGAGGCTTGAAGCTTTGTTGACAAATGTTTGCAGTTTCTTTGTGATTGCCTGGCAGGACCCTCGAGTGCAAGAGCATTTCTTGTTTCTTCTTTCCTTACATCGCATTGCCAAATTCTGGAGGAGAAACAACTCTCCTGAAACACGTTGAGCACCAGAAATCCGCGGGTGCCCCGTGCCCACAATGCTCCTCCAGGATGGGATGCTTCGTCACCGAGTAGCGGTAGGCCATGTACTGCGAGAGCATCTCCTTGGGGCTTTCGGAGCTGAGGCCAGTTAAAGAGGAACCAAAACGCACCAGACATTCTCCCTAGGCTGGAAGGAATTTGGACCCCAGCAAATATATATATATATATATATTTTGCTTGGGCAGTGAAAAACAAAGGGACCCCAAAAAAGCAGCAGCTAATTCTGGGGAAGAATCTAGGTCCTCCAGTAGAGAGGTTAGAACAATAAGGGCACCCTGTTTTTTCTGTAGTCTATTTTCGTAGGAGAACCCAAAGCCCCAAACAACATGGTAAAAGGGCACTACTGGAGAACCTAGTTATACATCATCAACCAGGTGGAATCGTACAACACCAAAAATAAGGTATGACTTTTATGACTCTTGTACCGAGCCCTGACCTGGTTCAGGCAGAGCGGCGGGCATCAAATGTTCAGCCGCCAGGTTGGGAACTCTTCAGCGCAGGCTCTCCCACCAAACAGCTAAACGAGGAAAAGCATTCAAACAAAAGTTGGGGCTACAGCCCAAGCGTTGCCCTGGCGGGCTTAGGTCAGCCAAGCCGCGCGTGCAGCATGGTGCCTGGCAACATAGTCCTCCTCATCGCCTTCCTTGGCACAGAGTATGGAACAAATCCCACATGCTCCGCAAATTCCGGAAACACACGAATCCAATTCAGCGAGTGCCAGCATGCAGACCCCTCTTGTTGCTCAACTGTGGCCACAAGGCGGGTTGGGGGGACCGCTGCCACAAGCCGCTGTCAGTCAGTCGGGCCGAGACGCCGTATCCACTTGCCAGCCTGATGGCTTCAGCAGCACGCAGTGGCTCTCCCCATCCAGCAGCACGCGAGGGGACTCCGCGCTGGCAGGCGGCCTCTGCCAAAAAAGGCGGACACCGCTGAAATTCTGGGGGTGAGAAGTGAACGGATTGCACATGACTCTCACATACCCTCCTTCAGCTTCCTTCGACATAATTTAGCGGATTTTGAACGGATGATTGTACACCAGGGCTGCCAAATACCATCATTCAGCTTACTTTGCTACCCGCATGGGTTTGAACCTTCAAAGTAGGGCAAAACACAAAACCCAAAGACACACTGGCCGAACCACGGATTTTTTTTGGGCATAGCCCAAAACCTGGACGGTGTTCTGGAGCCGGCCATTCTAAGTCCAATGCCAAACTCTCCTATGAGGGTGAGTGAACCAGCCACACTCTGTCTCTCTACGCTGTCCCTGCCACACCCGGCTGTTGACATTGGACATCGCATGAAATCACAAAAGGCCAACAAGGCCCTCTAAACACGGGTTCTTAGGATACAGTCGGAAAACAACAAAAGAACAGAAAAAAAAAGGAAAAAACAACCACAAACCAAAAACATGAGAAAATAAACAATGTCTTGTTCACGAGGGGCTCCTCTACATCAGCTTGTACCTGGGTGACGCCCACGGCTGCGCCTCACCGGAGAGGACCCCTCCTCCACCGCCACCAGTCGGCCGCGTCGGTCCAGCTCGGCGCCGACCCGCTGCAGCGCCGAAGCTGCCCAGCCCAGGCAGCGGTGGGGGAAGGCCGCGTCCCCTCGGGTGGTGGGGGGGGGAGTAGGGGGGAGCTGGGGGGGTGTGGGAGTAGGGGGAGCTGGGGGGGTGGGGTGCAAGGGCTGTCCGCTTTCTGGTCCCCTGAACACTTTTACAACTCAGGCACCGAACGGCTATGATCTTGTGTCTAAGGGTTGCCTTTGGATTCATGAGTTTGAGCTTTAGAAAGCCGAACATGAGAAGGCATCACAGCTCTTTTGATACTGGCAAGAAGCGGGCTGAATGCCGTTATATTGCTGGGCGCTGCTTTGATTCAGCCCTTGGGCTGCTCATTGAAGCTGCGCCAGTGGAAACAAAACCTTGTTTGACTGGTGGGTGCTTTGAGTGAGGGTGGCGCTTGAAGCACACTCCACCTCCCCATATCAACACACACACACAAACAATGCCTCCCTAGAGAAAAATGCATTGCACTTCAAGTGTCTGATATCAGCGACGGCGCGACTTGAGCCGCAGCCAAGGAGCTGAAGGACCGCAGAATTGCCTGGGTGTCTACCGCCCAGTTCACGAGCGTGGTCTGCGGACTTTGGCAGAGATGCTCGAGATTGGTGGACATCAACTTGTCCCCCACCGCCTTGCCATCTTGCTGGTGCGGGAAGCAGGAATGAGGGAATGAGGGAATGACCCCTCTAAACAATCCCTTGTGGTTTCCTTTAAGGGGACCAAAGCCTGGGTTCATTCCAACTCATTCCCTACTTATCGCACCGGCAAGCCATGCATCGGTGCGGCAAACTCTCCAAGACGCCAAGCCCAGGCAACCTTCAGGATTCTGCAAGCATGGGTCGCCTTGGCTAGAAATGGGATGTTCACCAACTCGTGTCTGGTCAACCTCAAATCAAGCGACGCCAGCCTCAAAGAAGTTTAATGCCCGAACCTTAGCTGTATGGCTTCCAAGTCAACTGCAATAAACATCGTTGGACCCGGGGTATGCACGGTATGCCTTTTGAAGGCACCTGCCAGACTCCCTGTTTTGTTTGAGGGGGGGTCTGGGCCTTGGAGCATTGCCTGACTTGACATGCTTCAAACGAGCCGTTTGAAATGAGCCGTGCAACACAGGAAATACGGAAGAAGCCAAACTGGATAAAGCTAAACACGCCAAGCATTGGCCAAGTCAGCCCGCCTGTTGCTCCTAAGTGAACTTTGTGTAGACCCAAGCCTAGCGTGTGGGTTGGGCAAATGCCCATTTCCAACCAACAAGTTCAAGGTCAGAATTCCAACCAAAATGCACCAAGCTTGATTCCCATGCCTTAGGACTGCATCGGGGACCGAAGTCAAACCCAGTGCAGGACTCCGGCATCACAATTCATGCGCTTCGCCTCGAGAAGGCATCGGTTGAGTGGTGTGCATCAACTATCTGAGCACCCTTCGTTCAAGACTGCCATTTGGAGCAACCGATTTTAGTGCAAGGCCGTTCATGCATGCGTCTTTCCGCATCGGCGTCCCCAAATTTTGACCTGAAACGGAAATCCACCTGCTCTTGGCACGGTACTTCCACAAGTAGAAACCTCCGCCCCACACAACTGACCTATATACTGGGCGTGCGTGCGCCAACCTCCGCGGCCGAAAAAAAAAAAAAAAAAAAAAAAAAAGGAAAAAACAAGAGATTACAAAGCTTCACAACCCGATGGCTGATAATTTGCAAACAGCCTGCTGTTGTTTTTTTGCGGCCTCCTTCCAAAATTGAACCAACCACAACCAAAGACAAATACTTGATCCACAACCATACCCCTCACAGCACCATAGCCCCTCCCTCGGCGCCCCAACCCGCCCGACGCGAGCGCCCGCCGTCGCGACGCTCGAAGCTCGCTCGAGGCGCGGACTCGGGACTCGGGACTCGGCACTCGACGCCGAGGCGCCGCGGCCATGGCCCAGGTCACGTTGGCCAGGCCCTGGCTGCTGAACTCGGCCAGGCGCCTCGCCGCGTGGGCGCCCACCGCCTGCGCCCCTGGCAAGCCATTCATTGGTGTCCCCGCCGCAGCTTTCTCGGGGGAAAAAACCACGAACACCTGGGGTGAGGCACACTTCATTGGTGTACCCCGCAGCTTTTTCGGGGGAGAAAAAAACACGAACACCTGGGGTGGCAGGCACAGAAAAGAAAAGAAACCCGGTCCAAGTGACGGGGAAAAACGACTGAAAGAAGAAAACCAGCTGCTTCAGTGGCGCTTTTGGCTGGCGAAAACAGTGGAACTGCGCTCTTGACCAAGCCATCCGTCTAGCTGGGCCGCGCCTTGAGCAAAGGCTACTGTGGCAAAGGCCCAGGCCAAGTTCGCCAACCTTTGGCCAGCGAAAGGGTGGTGCTGTGCCAAAGTTTGGCACAAGATGCCTATTGCACTTCATGCCCGCCGAGTAAAAATATGAAGGTGAAGTCCTGTCCGGTTCCAGGGGTAGTTGTGGCACAGTCAACGCATGCTGATGCTTGGATCTCCGGGAGTGAATCGCTAACAAACGGCGCAGTCCCTCGACAACATCTTCAGCGCCCTCTTGAATGCCGCAAGCAAAGAACGTGGAATTCCCTGCAAAACCTCTGGCTTCTTGCTTGAAAACGGGGCATCCAACCCACGCAGAGGGAAAAAAAAGCAACGCCGCGTCCAGTTCTCAAGGCCAGCGGCTGCTGCGAAGTCGCCTCCTGGCAACGCCCGTTGAGCCTTCGCGCGATCGCGGCGAAGACCGCCGGGTCCTCCTCTCAGGAAAAACAAAAGTCGCTTGCGAAATCTGCTCCCCTGCTAAAAGTGACCAACTTTTGGTGGGTTGATGGAAAACCCAGTAGTTGGCAAAAAGTTAAAGTCCTAACATTCAAGCAAAATGCACCAAAGTAAAGTCTGCTGGTGCGAAATCGGTAGGGAATAACAATTGGAATGAACCTAGGCTTTGGTTCCCGAATTAGGGACACCACCAGTTGGATTCGGTTTTTTGGGGGTGCATTCCATTTCTCGTTCCCTGCATCTCTCGCAAGTCTTGGGAGCTTCCTGTTACCACCTTAGGGGGCTCCAACCTTTTCTCACCCCTTAAAACTCCAAGCCCTGGGGAATCTTTCACAGACATATAGCCCATGTCACCTCCCAAAAAGTTGAGAAGTTGTGTTTGAGAGGTAAGACTATTTTCCTCTTGGAAAGGGGCTTTGTGCACTTCCATGTTTGGTGGGAGGGTAGTGGGCCAAATGGAAATCCCCACAAACAAACTTTTGGCCTTCTGGGCCCCAGGAAGCCTCAGCCAAGGTGAGGGAGAGCTCCCTGCCACTCCGCCGACGCCAGTCGAGCGATGGCAGCCCCCACATGCCCCCAGTTTATTCATAGGGACTGTCCACCGGCGTCGGCGCAGCGCGTGGCGATTTTCATCTAGCAGTTGTGGGAGGGTACCTGCCAGATCAGCTTGCCCTGAAGGCGCCATTTTAGTGGGAGGGAGGGCAACTAACTTTGATACCACCTAACAGTGGAAATGATGGGCCCGGCCTCTTTGTGTCGGGCTGTGTTGCGCTCGGGTAAAGTGGCCCAAGCTTGAAGAAGGATAGGGAGTTTGGAAAGCCATCGCCAAACATGCTAGGTACCAATCCTTTGAGACCAGGTGGTCGGCGATGAACAAACACAGCAACTCAGTGAAACGACAGGACACACTGTGACAGTAGCTTAAATCCGAGTTGCGTAGCCAAGGATACCACGTTTGTACACCATGGAACTGTCTTGGGCCAACATAGCCACTCACTTCCTGAGTTGATGGTTGAAAAGAAGTCCAAAAGCTCTTCGTTTGCCACTAAAATGGTTCTCTTAAGCCCCAAAAGAGTTTGAAGTCCGAAACGGAACCTTTCGGAACTCAGGAAGTGAGAGCCGTTCTCATTGGAAGGGTATTCAACTATCGACAAAACGTCCGTGTTTGGAACTGAATCGGGCCCTGTTGAACAATATGTTTGCGGCATTTTGTCTTTGGGTGGCAAAAAGGGTATTCGTCGTCTTCCTCCAAGCGCTGCTTGTCATTCGTCGGCTTGGTTTGGTCTTGTGCCTTCGTCGCTCAGCCCCAGCCCATTGAGCTCGTGGCTAAGGCTTCTAGCCAGCCGAAGCAGTAAAGAGCTAGCTCACTGCGCCCAAACAGGCCCCCCGGCTGACAAATGCCGGGCTTGGGGAAATCTTGCCGAGATTAGTGCAGGTGGAAGCGGACATCTTATGGAACAGTTGTGATATTGTTTCAGCACGTTTCGCAAGTGAAGACCGTGAGAGAGCCATACAAGGTTGGCGCTGGAAACGCCCAGGGCCGCGTCCTGCTGCAGCTTGGCAAGGGCCCAGGCGCCGTTGGCCAAGTCCTGGATGCCGAAGGCGTCCAAATCCGTCAGCTGCGAGGTCAAGCCATGCAGCACCTCTCGCCGAGAACTCCGGCTTTGGCATCGACATACCACAACAAACATCGGAGGAAAACAGGCACTGGGGTCCGGCACAGCTCCCTTGTGCTTATGGGCGCTTGCATGACGCAACCAAATGGGCCATGCTCTGCAGGCTGATTTAGAAGGGAAAGGGCATAGAGCAAAAGCAACCTCTCGGGGCCACATGGCAGCTCATGCGAGACCAGCATGTCAGGAGAGTGCACATACACTCCTCCAAAATTTTGTGACTCTGGATGTGTGGGCCGCGCCTGCTCGTCATGCAGCACCATGCTCGCAGCAGACCATAGCAGGTTGACGAGCCTTAGGATTGACTGCCACTCAATGCTGTGTGTGTGTGTGCTCACACGGGTTTCTGTTCACTCGTGTGGCCACCAAAGCCGTCCCAAAAGCAACACCCAAAACGCATGGCCCAGAGCGATGCTACTACGAATGCCAAGTTGAGCACAACATCTGCGCCACCAGCATGTTCAGCAAAAAGTCCGTAAAATTTCTCGCGGGGTTGATCAACAGTTATATACCCTTGGTCATTTGGTGGGCCGAATGGAGTATGGGGACCCCCTTTCCAACCACAAGCCTGTTCTTTTTCGACCTGCATCTTCCTTTCTGCTTTTTATGGGTCAAACAAACGCGCTTTTTTTATTTAAAAAAAAAAAAAAAAAAAAAAAAAAAAAAAAAAAAACGGAGCATTGGTTGGGGGCTCCCCATTCAACGTTGAGCAGCCCCCAGGTGGCACGCTTCAAGCGTCCAAGCTGCTCCTGCGGGCCGAGGTTTTTCTCCGCCGCTTGCTGCGCCATCCGCGACCCCAGCGCCGAATCCGCCCTGACCTTCGCCAGCGCCCACAGCAGGCTCGACAGCTCCTGTGCCTGGCGGTAGGTTGCCAGGTGCTTGTGCTTGGCCCAACTGCGTATGCATTGTGTGCACTTATGGACAGATAGGTGTATATACATATATATATATATATATATATATGTATGTATGTATGTATGTATGTATGTATGTACACCCATACAAACGTGCAGATTACTAAAGGCACACGTATGTGCATGAAACCACAGGATGTGTCTACCTTGGAAAGATTGAAACCAAAAATCATTATTTGCCTGCCCACACATATGTATATATATATATATATGTGTGTATACACATGCATGCGTGTCATATATGCATATGTACGTGAATACTTCCTCACGCACATCTAGGGTAGCATCACAAAGCTTGAACCCCCCCCCAACAAGAACCGCCCCTTTAAACACGTACAAAGGGGCGAAGGTGCTACTCTAGAGCCATGAATCCATGTGTTTGCTTTGTTTTTTAATCTTATCTTACTATTATTTTTTGGGCGGATGGGGGCGCCGGGGGCTTTCGCACGCACCACCTCACGCGCACCGCGCCCAACGCGCGAGCGGCCTTCAGCTCGTGCGCGCGGCGCTGGGCTTTCAGCGCCAAGTCTCTCGCCAGCTCGGCGGCCATCAGCCGAGCGAAGGCCCAGGCGCTGTTCGCCTCGGGTTTTGGGGTTTGGGGCCACGGGAAGGGGTGGGTTTTCATGTCTCTTCAGATCCTTTCGGGGTTAGGAGTTTTTTTGGTGTTTCAAGGGTAGGGAAAATGGGTTTTCGGGGTTAAGGGGGGTATGTGGGGGGATCGGTTGATTCGGAAACCTGTGGAATTGTGCCCCCGAAATCGGCTGGTCATTGGACTTCCTCTGAGTTACTGCCAAGTTCCACCGAAGAGGCCAATTGTATCCCGAAACTAGTCATTGGATTTCGTCTTGAGCTGGGATTTACTGCCAAGTTCCACGCGTCTACAAAAGAAAAACGGTGAGGGATCCACGTCCAGGTCCTCCAGCAGGGAGGTTAGAATAAGGGTACCCTTGCTTCTGGTCTATTTTAGCAGGGGAACCCAAAACCCCCAAAAAGAAACGGTCAAAGTTGGCACGACTGAGAAGCCTAGAACATATGTCCAGTGATAGATTCCCTTTAAAAACAGTGCAAAATCGAGAACAAACACTCATTTCAGCTCAAATGGGAGTCTCAACACACTAGGGGTTTGGTTTCCTTCCAGTGAAATCGACTGGACCTCATCGCTTCCCCAGGCGCCAGGTGCTGCGCGTTGAGGTCCCGCGCCGCCACCTCCCGCGCCGCCGCGGAGATGAGGTTCGCCGGCGCGGCGTCGAGGCGCGCGAAGGACCACAGCAGCCTGGGGGACGCGAGGCGCGGAGGCGCAGAGGCGCGGCGCCTGGTAGTGACATTAACCCCCCCCGCCAAGCTGAATGTGTGTGTGTGTGTGTGTGTGTTTTTTGTTCTTTTTTTTGAGGGGGGAAAGAAGCTGAATGTTGGGGCGGGGGGCGGGGGGGGGGGGAAGTTGTTCTTTTCTTTTTTCGGGGTGGGGGGGCGGAGGGAAGCCACTATTGAACCGCTGGCCGTTTTCGTAGGTCGCCCTGAAAAAAGAAGATGGGAACGCAACATGGGCGTGGCGGAAGCATGTTCCTGCAAATCAGTGGGGTGTCTTCCGGCAGTTTTCAAGGCTCAGCCAGAGTAGCCGGGCAAGCGCCCACAAATTCACAGCCAAACTAAGAGTGAAGGAAGTTTGTGCAGCTGCTGCTTGGCTGTTGAGCACCTGAGTGCCACATTCAACTGACCAAGGATTGATCACCGCCCGGTCTGCGAGTCTCAGACTTGAAGGGCACGGTGCATCTGCCGCGCAGCGCCAGTTTGCTTCTGTTAGCCATGTGTGGCCAAACCAAGTGCCCATACTTCCACGCTTTTCGGCAGTGAGGCCCAAAGGAAGCAAGCCTTGCGCAGAGATCCAACCCAGCAAAGAGTTTAACTCTTTGCTGGTTAAAAGGAAAAAGCCTAAAAGATCTAACCCAATAGCAGTACAGAGAAGTAGCAAAATAATACAACATGCACATGTGCCATGATCATGATTACAGAAAGCCGGGAAATTAAGTTCACTCCCAATGCCCCCAGCGCCCGCTCGGCCAAAGCGCATCGTCAGCTCTTGGTTTTTGAACTCCTCCACTACCTGCACCGCTTGTTGAGCAACCTTGGCATGGCCATGGGCCACGTGCGCGGCTTGGGCCACATATTGTCCATCAAAGCCGACCATACCAATGAGACTGTCAAACGCGTTGGAGCTTTCATGCGAAAGTCAAACAAACTTAGGAAGCATGTTTGCAATCGCTCGGTGCATTTGTCTTGCGTTCGCCACCGAAGTCCAGGATGGCCCAAGCCAGGGTGATCAGCAGGGCCAGAATTTACCCACCACGCTGGCTGACCCCTGCAACCAGGCGCTAAACAGCTAGGTCCTCCAGTCGAGAGGTTAGACCCGTTTTTTCTGCCGTTTATTTCAGTAGAAAACCCCTCCCCCCCAAAAAAGAAACGGTAAAAGGGCACTGGGGGACCCAGACAGGGACGCTACCCGTGTCCGGCAGCTACCCTGCCTCGCCGACACATGCCAACTCCCCCGGCCGAAATGTGACTCCGGGGCGCGGCTTCCAGCGCGGGGCCTCGGACTCGGCTCGGCCTCTTCTGTGGGCTTCAAAGCCAACCCCTTAAAGGGGGCGGGGTTGTGGGGGTGGGGGAGGGGGTTGGCCAGTTCCGGGGGGTTGTGGGGTTGTTGTAGGGGGGGGTTGTGGGGGGGGTGGCGGGGGAAGGTGGGTTGGCCAGTTCCCCTGCGAAGTCCATTGAAGTTCGCCTAGGTGACTTTGTTGCAATAAAGTGCGCCAAGTGGGTCCGCTGGCAGATTGGTGTCCGTTGGCAAGCCTTTGTGACTGGCCGAGCCACTCGCTCTGCAGGCACTGTGTTCTTGCGCACCGGTGACTGCTTGATTTAACTCTTTTGAATTCTGAGTGGCAAGCTGGGGTTTTCGACTGATTGTGGAGCAGGGTGCGCCGCCAGCCAGCATTCGGTGGAAACAGCGATCGGATGGATGGGAGCCCATTCAGATTTACCACGCAGCGAGCTGGTCAGGTTGCAGCTTGTTCTGCATGGAAGGTGAAACTAACACTTTCCTTGGCTGAGGAAGCACAGTTCGAGGGTCTCACACAGAAGTGACCTGCACTCTGGACTTCCTTGCTCCAAACTCTCCTGATCAGTGCGTAGTCTTGGGGCGCATTTCTGACACGCACGCCATGCTCCAAGCGAAACTCGGCAGAACCAGTAGGCTGCGAATTCAAACTCCATCTCGGGCAATGCCGGATCCACACAAACCCCCACCTCTTGCCCTTCCCGTGAGCGACCCGAACGTCAGGTGACTGGTGGTGCTCCACATGGCAAAGGCCCAGCTGACGTTCGCCAACTCTTTGGGCTTGAAGTAGCCCTCGGCTTGTGATGGCCATATCCGGGACCCGAACGTCAGGTTCCATGTTATTTGGTGGGAGGGTAAATGGCTGTAACTCCCCGAAAGTTCTCCGCTGGAGAGGCGTGCTGGGAAAACTAGTCATTGCCTCGTTTCTGTGGCATCTTCATGTTTCTTGCGGGTTTCCTGGTTCCTTGGCAGTTTTCCCTCACTGCAGCCATGCATTCAATTGCGCAAAGCAAAAAGACATCAGTTAGCCACTTCTGGAAAGAATCCGTCTTAGTACATGCGGTACCCACATAAGCGCCGTAACCCGCTGCAGGCCTCAAATTCCGGATCTTTCTGACATGTTTTTTCTGCATCTGAGCCGCGGCATGAAGAGCAGAGCTGCGACCCACCCTCGGCTGCTTTGATTTGAAGACACGCGAACGCGCACGGGGGCCTTCTGCGTGCAGTCTGAGGAATGGGACGGGTACCGTGTTAGATCCTCAATTTGCATTGTAATTCAACATAAGCTGTGTAGGCATCATGCTGCCAAATCAGTCCTGTAAGGGCTGCACGCACAAGACCACGTTGCAAATCGATGCCGTCTAACAAACCGCTGCGGCTACTCGAGGTCAGATAAACGCGCTCCGCAGAACAGGGGCGGCGACCAAAGGAAGTCTAAGCATTGTAGCCACACCTTTGCAAAAGGCACAAATGCAAGAAACATATTTGCGGATGGTGCAACTAGTTAGAGAGGTCAACATAGCGATGCATAATGTCATTACTGATTTCTCAATGCCCACGCGAACTCATCAGCTCTATACGCGCAAAGTGTGCTGGCCACATGTCTCATGGGGGGACCCAAGGTAGCTGCCAGCCAAAGGTCGCCTGCATCATCTCCTCGTCCTTGACCTGCAGCTTCCTCAGCAAACAAGGAGTCCTGCTACTGGCTTCACCCGCCCAAAAGAAGTTCATCTTCATCTGGCCCAAAAGGTGATGTGTAAAACCACCAGAAAAGGACACACCTATATCTTATATATATATATGGAGTTTTGGGAACCCTGTCACTTTCTACTTCAAGAACAGCACGAGCTTTGTACTGGGAGAAAAAGGGGCTGGATCCTTCCCGATCCCAGTGGCATGAAGCCTTTCCACCCTGCACCGGGCCAAGTGTCGCAAAAGACCAGGCCAGCATTGCCTCAGAAGGCGAAAGGCGATAAAAGGCACGTGCCTTCCGGTGAACAAAGTGGATGTGACCCAGGGAGTTGGTGCTGTTCTTTTCTTTTCCCTCTACTCCAAGAACCTTTTATTTTAAAGGTTCTCGAAAATAACCGGGTTCTTCGCGGGAAAACCCGGTTTTATGAAAAGCATACAAACGTACGGGTTTTGTATGGGTTTTGTAATGTTTTGTACAGGTTTTGTATTGTTTTTGTATGGGTGTTTAAAAGTAAAACCGGGTTTTCGGTTGGAAAACCCTGTTTTCGGTAAGCCACAGGCTCAAAACCAGGTTTTTCGTTCGCATCCTTTATTTTTAAAGGTTCTTGGAGTAGAGGGTTGGTTTTACTTTAAGACCACCAAACAAGGGTATACCCCCGACAAAAGACCGAGCCAGCTACAGATTCTGCGTTGATCTTGTTGGTCAAGTTGCTGCTGTGATAATGTGGTGAATCATCGTGCGGAGTCTGTGCTGCAGCTGGGTCAAAAGCACGCTCTACAAGGAGACACCCGGCCTAAACCCTTCCTGTCAAAAGCACCAACAGCCGTGCTCAACGCCGCACACAACCCTACAACCATGCAAGACCTCCCATTTTGCAAAACCCCGCCACATCTTCCAAACATTATTCCATCCGGTTGTTTCAACAAGGTAGCCCCACGAAATGCTTTGTTCGCCCTCAACATACCTCTCTCTCTATATGTCTGTGGGGGTTGATCAATGTTCCTGGCCCTCAAATGACCATGGGTATTTTTCCCGTTTCATTGGGTATATATATATACTTTAGTGGTTTCCCCCATGGTCATCCCATGCATATATATACTTTAGTGGTTTCCCCCATGGTCATCCCATGCAAAGGAATTTTGATCAACCCACATATGCCAACCAGAAATAATTTGCGGCCAAAGGGCTAGGCCCGAATGCGGGTGCAGATGACAGCTCCGCGCCCTTTCGGCCATACGCTGCAGGAGTGGCAACGGCTCCTCACGAAGCCGCGCAGTGACCAAAGACCTCAGCCATGACGTCACTCAACCATGCTCAAGTTAGCCTCGTGTCCGCTGGCATGGGACATCATGGGACCTGACGTTTTGGGGTCCTGGTCCTGGCTTGGACAACTTTCCGCTACAATGGACCATGCCTCTGGTGGGTTCCATGTTGGTGGGCAGGAGGGTACTTAACCGGGAATTTCAATTCTAGGGAAGGCTTGGCGCGCACGGGGTCCAAGAAGTCAGGAAGCACAGACTAGACCCCAGCTTTTTCAGGGAACATTTCTGGAACCTGGGCAAGTTGACAACGTAGAAACAAACAAGTGCGCGAACCACTTTTGGAAGACTACTTTTTGGCAAGAGGTTCTGTGCACTACTGTGAATGGACGAAATCCATTTCGCACCACCTAAGAAACCCTGCCAACAAACGTTGTGGTTTCAACCATGGCCTCATTTCGTGACGCGAACCGATTTCGGTCATGCGCACCATTCTAGAAAGCGGTTTGGATGTGGCTTTTATGGATCCACCCCTGTAGAATATCAAACGAGTACTAAGAGACTACTAATTAAACAAGAAGCAGCAGGGGAAAGAACAGGGGAAATCCACAAAACATCGCATCCAAACAGTTTCCAACTTTTATTGGGTCCAATTCCGAAAGTCCCACTTGTTTCAACCAACTAAGTTTTAGTCCAAAGACCCGTCACCAAGAAGCAACCAAGCTACATGCTGCAAGCGTTCCATCGACTTAGATCGAAGCTGCGCCTTTGGGAACTTAGCGCAATCCAAGACAGGGGTGGCACTCAGTCCCTTTCTCAAAAATTGGCACCTGCACTTCCCTTTTTTAGGCACTCTTCAAAGTTCGCACTAGGCGTCGAATCTCGCCGAGGGTTCCTTCTCCCCGCTCCCCGTTCCCGGCTCCGGACTCTTCGGGGTGCGCGAATCGTGCCAGGGAGCCAGGCGAGACGCGAGAGCTGCGCTGCCTGGAACTCCTCGAGCTGCTCGCACCTCGCACGAGGGTCGGTGAGCAGAGGTGACCTTTTGGATCGAAGTCGTTGGGTTTCCTTGCGGTAAATGCGGCATAAAACCCGGTGCTCAGCCGTGGAACTCATCTATTTCTGTCCAAGCTAAGGGACGCCTATGACTCGCCGGTGACCCTGAAACGCGATAAAAACTACATGAAAACGGGAAGCCGGAAAGTGACGCCCTCCATGTAAGAGACCGGAGAGACTGGGAATTATCCATATCGGCTGGTTTGCTGACGACAGAGAAGCCGAATTGCGCCGGAAGCAATTCACAGCGAAGGGCCAGGGCCATCATGAACTCATCGAAGTGCCTTGCCATTTTCTGCTGCAGTTTCGGCTGTCTGATTCACCTAACGGCACCCAGCAAACCAGAAGATGGGACCTAGGGGCCTTCCTGCAGGAAACCGAATGAGAAGCCTCTGCAGCAGGCCCCGCAGCGCCGAAGAACCGCGGTCGCCCAGCTTCACCAAAGCCCAGCTTCCATAGGAGAGCTCCTAACTTGTCCAAGGGATGCATGGCCTAAGTTTCTATGTTTCCGCGCCCCACGACTGACTTCTCGATTTAGTTGTCCGAGTCCGGAATTAGTCCGAGTCAATTTGCAGGGCCCCCCCCCCCCCCCAATTTTGTGCGCTGCACTTCTCATGGCGCACCGCGCACCGCTCCAATCAAAACGCCTGAAATCCCAATTGGCAACCGCTGATGTGCACAAGTATCTACGCAGTTGAGCAGAGAAGAACCCAGCCCTTGCATGGAACAATGACATGATTGCTCATCACGCCTACTTCGTTCCCGAGCAATCTTGGCAAACAGCCAAGAATCTGGGAAAACCAAAGTCCCCTCCTCCGACGAAATTTCAAGCTAACAGGCTGGCAGGAGCCGTCCTACCATTGGCCCAAAACGACCTGTCCAGGGACATCCAGTTGAAGAACCTCTGTGGTCCAGCTGATGCAAAATGGTTCGCCGAGGCGTGTCCGCACCAAACAAGTACCATAGTACCTTGACGTATGGCGGAATTGCTCAACCCAGTACGATACGGCAGTGGGTCAAAAATAGGTACCCAAAATGGAACCCTGGCAAATGGACACATGGACCAAAACCTGCCTAACCCCTGGTTAATCTCGAGCCACACCCATATTCTTGGCATGGTAGCAAAAAACCTTGTTTTTTTTGCAGACCCCCAGCAAAAAATGAACTGAACCAACAAAAAACCAAGAAGCCCCCAAAAAACCACGCCCCCCGAACCGCGCGAAGCTATCTGCTCAAACCACTTGCCTTTCCTCTCTCTCTTCCCCTCAGAAGTGATTCAACGATCCGGTCCTCCGGCGCCGGCCGCCCCTTTGCGACGGATCGACGGGGACGGGCCCCCGGTTTTGGCGCGAAAGGTCCTACGACCCTCGGGACCGCGCGACGCCACCTGCGACGCCCTGCGGAAACGTTTTTTGGCGTCCGGTGGTTGCATGGAACACCCCGGAAAAAAAAGTGGGCGAACAGTGGGCGACAAGTTGGCGAGTCCGAACATCCAAGGAAGATGCGCCGAAGAATCGATGGAGGGTTTTCGGGGTAGAGGGAAAGAGCTACGTGCCACGACTCAGGGCAGGTACTTGGGCCCAAATTCATTGAGGTAATGAAGGGTTGTATGCTTGGGGAAGGAAGAGCAAAACGTGTTTGCTTTTCTCCTGTGCCATTGTTGGCTTTGGCTCAGCCTATGCCATGATGATATGTTGCTGCCATTTGAACAAGTACAACTCTGAGGCCGACCCAGAACTAACCATGCACTGTTGGGGTCATACAGCTGGGCGGGCGACTACAAATTTCACCTGCCCAAACTAGGGCGTTCGGAACCAGCGATTTTTTGGGCATGCCCAGCTTCAAACCCTCACCGACCGAAGCTTGAAAGGCCAAGGGCGCACATCCGTGTCACAAAACGACCTGCATCCTCAATCCCGAAAATGCATCGCGTGCCCCTCCTCCCCCCCCCCCCCCCAAACAAACAAAAACAACAAAGCCAAGAAAGAAACAGACTCCCCCCCAACGGGTTGGTTAGATTTTTTTTGGGTCCAAGCCCCTGCCTTCTCAAAGCTCCGCTCCAGAGCCTGAGCGACCGCCAGCTGCATTCATTGGCAACCAAAATGATCTGATTATAGGTGTCCATTTTTGGACAAATAGATGGGCCTGGTAGATCCATTTGAACCATCAGGTGTTTTCCAGGAATCAAACCCCCCTCTATTTTTCGACCAAATCAACACAAAAGATCACCTATGGATCTGACCCCAAGAGTGCTGCTGGCGTCAGAAGTGGTATCGTGGTATCCTTCAGACATCATTTGTTCATATGGCAATGCCACGCTTTTCCGGGCACAACCTAGTCGTGGACGGAGGCCTGGGGGCGCCACATGGGCCATACACCTGCAGGACACTTGGCCATGGGGCATAACTTATGGCTCCATTTTGGGGTGGATGAACATCCATTTGCCACCTATTTTGATGTTCACCAGGGCTTTCCTGGGTTTTGACCCACAGCCAAAACTTCTGAGATGGCATCTGGTCAACTCTCAGACATCTACATTTTGACCTTGGCGGATCCACAGCCGTTCCATTCTCACTCACTTTGCTGGATGTGCTTTGGGCAAGGCCAACCCTGTTTTGGCGTAACCGCTTGCATGAGCCTGGAGGTTAGATTCAGACAATTTCAACTCTGCGCGTTCCAACCTTCTCTGTCCTATGACTCCATCCTTTCATGAAGAGGCCAACTTCGAAAAAAACGATGGCATTTTGGCAGCTTGTCATTGGTTGGTTTGAGCTTGTCCTGGTCAGTCATTTGCCCAGGCAGGTCAAGAACGGTGCACGCGGTGCTGACTTGCAAACCGCATCAATCGCGTTATTTTGTTGGCTCAAGGGCAACTCGGATTGAAGGCAACCCGTGTTCCGCTTCGGTGAAACATGCTGGCGAGAAATGCAGCCGCGCCCCCTTGAAATGCCTCGCCTTCTGGGGATGCGCAAGACCCACGCCCGCCACCCGTCGAGGCGCGTCTTGAACTCTTTGAAGTCGCTCTTTGGAAGCTGCCCGCCTTCCAATCTCCAAGTTGCCGCGGAAACTCCACTGAGAAACTGCTCTCTGCTTCAGGGGTATAGTCAAAAAAGACAGCTGCCTACTGGAAGTGCAAATCCTGCTGAATACACAAGCTTTGCAAATGAACTCCTGCCCGGTAGCAAAAACAAGAGGTGCTCACCTCGTTGCAATGGCTGTCCCCAAGGTTGGCAGTTGAGCCTATAGCATTGGAGCCCCTTCAAAAGTGAGCGCACCATCGGCGGACTGAGAAAACTCCAGACGACATAACTCGCCTCTGTGCTGCTTGTGCGTTGGCCGCCGAGATCATGGCTGACACGCAGTCGGGCGGATTCAGGTCGGCCTGCCACACAGGCCCCAGGGCCCCAGGATCCAGCTTGCAAGGATGCTGTTGCAAGATCAGGTTCAACCACCGAACAGGGAGCACAAGATCGTGACAAAAAAAAACATCCACTGTCTCCGTCCTCAATCAGTGGTCGCTTGGAGGAGCTGACTCTGACATGAGCTGCCAATGTGGTAGGCTAAACTCTTCAGAATGAAACCTTGGGCAGGGCTGAGGCTAATGAGACGTAACACAACACGCCTGGATGCCGTGATTCAAACAAACGAGCCTCTTGCCTTTTCCTGAAATGTACTCTCCCTCCCACTAACATGGCAACTGACACAGGGTACCCCCAAAAGGAAAGACCCAAAAGGAAAGGGGTACCTCCCACAGGTGCTATGTTTGTTGGAGGGAGGGTAAATGGCTGTGGGTCAAAGTTAAACCACCAAGCGAGCGCAGTTTTTAGTCTATGTTTCCTTCTACTTAGATTCCATTTTGGTACATATTTTTGACCCACAGCCAAATGAAAGCGATGCACTTTCAACAAATTGCCCCATCTCAGCCATGATTCGACCCCCTCAGAGCCTCAGAGAGGAGCACGTCCAAGGCATCCGCTACCCTGGCGGCATCCTGCAAAAGCCGATAGGTGCCTTTTGGAAAAATAGATGGCCCTGGTAAATGGAATGAACCATCTAAACCAGTGCCATCTATTTTTAACGAAACTGACCTGAAAAGGACACCTATGGAACCATGCCTCAATCATCCTCAACCCCAAACAACTTGTTGCTTCCAACCTAAGCGCTTTTGTAGCCATGAGGGTCCACCTCTACACCATGCCACGCGCCCGACGCGCCCCCGCCTGCGGCGCCAGACGCCGAAAGCGCTTGAGCTTTTGCAGCTGCAAGGTGGCCTCTTCCGGCTTGGTCCTTGGCTTTCCAAATTTCTTCCTTCCTTGCACAGGGCGGTCCGTTTCCTCCATTTGCTTAAGTCCCCTGGAAAAATCGATGTATTTCCAGTAGTGATAGGTTCACTTTAAAATTAAAACCAACAGGGGGAACATATTCTTAACCAAATGGAAGCTGTTCTTATCCCCTAAAAGTCGAAAAGTGTGAATGGGGTTCCGTGGAAACTATCACTCAACCAACTAAAAACCTAACCACCGAATTTGGCGGCATCAGATGTCCCTTTGGTAGTTTGGGGTTGGTGGTTTGGGGTTAGTGGGGATTTGAACCTTCTGGCTCCTGTGGGTATGGGAAACTACCAAAGACCATCAATCCAAACCAACTGGGAAGGTCGGCGTCGGCAAGTCCTTGCTGCGACAAGCATGGAATGTGGGCATGAACCCAGGCGTGTCCCCGAATAAAGGAAGCCACCAGTTGGATGGTTTTCTGGGGGTCATGCCAATTCTCATTCCCTGCATCTCTCCCACCCAGGGGACCCCTTAAAGGAAACCACCGGGGATGTTTGTAGGGGACATTCCAATTCTCAGATTCTCAATCCGTGCATCTCTCGCAGCACTGAGTAATGTTGACCGAGCATCTTTTTTGGGGGGTGGTCCCTCCAAAAGTGGTCTGAATCCAACCACTAAAAGGAGACACCCTATGAATCAAAATCAACCAGGATTCTGCTTCCGGGGTCAACATTAGGGACTGGCAGTACTGTGGATGGACGAAATCCATTTCGCACCACCTGAGAAGCCCTGGAATGATTCAATTCCCCAACGTAAATGCCAACAAACAATGGCTTCCCATGTTTTTAGGTGGCGCGAAATGGATTGCGTCCATCCACAGTAGGGCACCTCCCCTTGGATCATCCCCACCGTTTCGTAAAAAACTCCGAGGCGCAGGTCTCGGAGCACCTCCTCCAGCGTCTCCATTTGAGTGCCTCGGCCTGACTTGCCATGAGCAGAACTCCAGGTGAGCAAACCGCTGGCTGAACGAGGCTCCTGTTTATGTGCCTGCGGCGAACTCAAAAAACCGGAATTCCAAAACGGGTTGCCCAAAGCCGGGAATGCAGTGGAAAAAAACAAACGGGTGCCACACCTGCAAAACTGCCCCGGTCCTGTAGCATTTTCCGGACCCATTTGTGGGACTGCGAGCCAGGGATCGATGCCAGGGCCCCCAAGCAGATCCCTGGCAACAGAGCTGCTGAATGAAGCGGAATCCGTGCGGAGTCCGTAGCGTTTACAAGTGCCAGTGGTGAGGCATCATAGCAAGTCTCTAGCTTTTACAAACGCCAGTGTGGAGGGATCAACGCAAGTAACTAGCAACCATGGCACTTTCATGGGATGATACCTGCGAAAGCAACGCACTTTGCAGGAAGCCCAGTCCGGGGGCTGAGTCCAATTCAACCGCAAACGTGGCATGCATCGCCCTTTTGATGAGCCTTCTCCTTGAACAAAATCAACATCCCCAAAATAAACGACCCCCGCCTTTTCGGCAGGGTGACAGGCCATTTCGGCCCTTTCGCCCAGTCTGCACACTTCTTGCAGGACCCACGTTTTGATCACTGGGACCGCGCCTCCGGCCACAGCTGCGCAGCATGCCAGCGAGACCTGCTTTGACCCCACATTCAACCAACCAGTTTCTTAAGAGCGGGGGTGGGGCCCCTCCAAAAGTGAGACATCTCCACTAAACCCCCCCCCCCCGCCCTCAAAAAACAAACAACAACACGCCCTATTAAGAAACTGAGTTTTCGTTCATGTGTCAACATTATTCCCATCTCCGGGCGGCCAACCTGTGAACTGTGGCAACGGAGTCCGCAACTTTCGAAATGGCATGGCTATGTTTGATCCTGGTCGAACGTGACAAGCATGCGGGGCCAAGGAAAGAACAAAATGCAAAGCCAAGCGTAAAATAACAAATGGCTCCACAAATGAACACTGACGAATACAATTTGTTGCGGGACGACCACACCAACCCACCCACCCGCACCAACCCACCCACCCACCAACCCACCCACCCACACCCACCCACCCGCCCGCCCGCCCGCCCGCCCGCCCGCACGCACGCACGCACGCATACGCACCCATGCGCACGCACGCACGCCCCCCAAAGCACACACACACACACACGCGCGCGCGCGCAGGCACGCAGACACCCACGCACACGCCCGCCGCGCGCACACATGCGCGCAAGTAAGCACGTGCGCATCCACCCACCCCCACCAACGCGCGCGCACACGAGTACACACGCACGTGAATGGACCGTACGCTGGCTGAAGAATGCATATTGCATGTGTTCATGTCAGGGCGACCATCTATATTTGATGGTGCAATCCTTGGGAGCAAGATAGGCGCATCAGACACCTAAGACGTGTACCGCTTGCCTTTGCGAGTGGACGCGACCAGAATCAACCTACCTTTCTTTGTGGGCATCCTCTCGGTTGCGGGACTAACGCCAATAGAATAGTGCTTAAGTCAGCGCGTCCAACGACTTTCTATCTGACGCATGGACCCAATGGCTGCCTGTAAGTCAGACTGGTGATCCTCCCTTGTTCTAGCCATAGTCAGCACCCACTGGCTGCATGCATAAGTGCAGGAAGGTGACTAGGAAGAACACAACAAGTCAATGACGCCTTGCATCTTGAAAGCAGTGAGCTGCACGCAGCAGCAAAGGCAACTCGCATGAGGCGACATTGTGAACAGGCCCTCAATCCTCAGCAAAATATACAGCTGGAAACGGCCAGAATAGATCTTGATTTGGCCACATTGACATGGTTCGATCGATGCCCAAGATCGTGCCTCTGCCCTGACAGCTCGTCCCAGTCCTGCGGCAAAGAACCCAATCCTCATGGGTACGGCAGCCACTCGTGCAGCCTAAAGGCCATCCTGAAATTTGGCGCATAGCTTCAAACTGAGTCAAGGGGACCTGGAGCGTTGATTTCAGAAGCTTCATTCCCCTCGTGTCACTCAAACTCATTCATTCTGAGCACCTTCTGCACATGTAAACCTCTCCGCGCAGCAGCCTCCTCATTCTCGTCATCCCTCACTACATGCTCATCTAGGTCCTCCAGTAGAGGTACCCTTTGTTCTGTAGTCTATTTTGGTAGAGGAACCCTCCCCCAAAAAAGTTGGTAAAAGGGCAACTAGCTGGGGGACCTAGTCATTCTTCAAAGCCAATCAGCTGAACAGCCACGGCCACGCCGGCCTGCGCGACGATCGCGCTGCTCGTGCCCACCTGCAAACGAAGCTCAAGCCCGAAGAGTTTGAGTTGCTCGCAGTCCATAAAACTTGGCCCAGAAAGAGATGACGCAAGGAACTCCAGTTCGTTCGACCGATTTTGGGAGTAGTTGCTGCCCTTTCACAAGGACCCCACCCTGACTTCCTCCTGGGTGGATGTTGGCCACGGGTCACCTATGCCATGGTTCCCCTGGAGAATGTGCTTGTGCCCAGGCCATTCATTCCGCGTGTCCAAATCCGTGGATGTGTCTTCAAAGCACTCGGCATCAGGGACAATTGAATGATGAGACTCCCTCAGTGCCCCAAAGCTGCCGAAAAGTTGAATTGATGAGCCTCCAAGTGAATGCCCCTCAGTCACCCAAAGCTCCCTTGTTGCAAACCAATCAGTCCCGCTTCTCCCACATTTTGCCGGAAGCCAGCTGGCCCTGCCTCGCGGACAGGCCACGTGACCCGGCCGCAGCCATGGCACACCAAGGGACATATGCCAAAAAGAAAACGGCTCCTCCCAAGTGGCCCAGCCACGGTTCCCTGATGCTCAGCCCTGAACTCAGGGAATACGGACAGTTGCTGACAAATTTCAGGGAATGAAAGGCAAGTGGCCGGGGACATGCCAGCCAAAAAGGTTTGCCAAAGCACCTTCAGACACACCCGAGGGCTGAAAAAAAAGAAGCTCCCGAGTTGCACATTGGGCGTCTTGAGACTCTTGGAGCCCAGGATTGTAGAACAGCGCATGGAGGCAAACATAGAATGATGCTTGATGCACACATGCACGTCTTCGGCATATTGCTTGGTCTTGCGCGGGTTCATCGGGTGAGCGACGGATCCGAAGAATCCCTGGTCCAGCCACGTCCACACGGTGGCTTGATGGAGCCTGCGTGGTAGTCTTCAGAATGAGAAGGTCTCAATGACTTCTTGCCCAAATCGCCGTGGCAACCAAAAAACCGGAATTTCAAGGTAAGTGGACACATGGGCACCAAAACCAGCGGTTTGCCCCTCCCTTGGCGCCTCTGGCCCCAGTGTACCAGAGCTGCGCAACTTTGTGGGTTAAGCAATCTATGTCACGTGCCCCAGTGTCGACACTGCAGGAGCGTGACATGCCATCTTACCCTTCTGTACAAGAGTGCCACAGATTGGCACCTGGATTGTCGAATTCCTTTACCACAACGGGATACAAGGACAGCACAAAACCACACCGCAACGGGCGCAAAGTAATTACCTCACAGCTTGGATTCGACCAGGGGGTCCAGAAGTCCAACATCCACCAGGAAATTTTGGCCACCCCTGGTTGTGGCCAGCTCCTCCTGGTGCCTTGCGATCAGCCTGATGGCCTCCTGCGAGTCCACGCGGCTGTCGCGCAGCAACGCGCGGGCCACGTAGCTGCCGTACTGCGTCTTGGCCAGCTCAAGCACTTGCTCTGGCTGACCAAGCTTGAAGAGCAAGGCCTCCTGTTCGGCAGGCTGGCAATAGCACAGCACCTTCTCGAGAAGGTAGCTAGAGTTCTTGCCGGTGGCATAGCGGAAGGGGTCGGACAGCAGCTCATCTGCGATTTGCTTCTTGTGCTGGTCTTTGCCATTCTCCAGGATGGACTGCATGACGTGTTGGGCAAAGCTGTGGCTGCAAAGGCGCGACACATCTTGCAGCAGCTCATCAACCAGGCTCGAGGTGGTGTCTGACGGGCAGAACTCCAGCAAACGACACAGGACTCGGCAAGCAAACCGATGCTTGGCCACGCGTGTGGCATTTCCCTCCAGCTCCTGCGCCACAAACCTGCTGGATGCAAGCGAGAGGTGCGACACCACCTTCTGCACCACGTAGTTGCCGTAGGGGCACATTGCTGCTTCGAGCGCGTGCCCATGTAGCTCCGTGGCAAGGTCGGCGGCATCGCGTGTCCCCAGCTCCAGCACATCTTGCACCAGCCGGCAGCCCGCTGCATCCCGCGAGCATGCCCACACCCGGCCCCGCATGCGCTGGACAACTGCCTCGGGATCTGCAGCTCATCCCGGAGCTGCTCGATGCCTCAGTTGTTCAGTGACCCTGGGAAAGAAGGGAACCCTTTTGGCACACGGCGGGCGACGATTCGCCGGCTGACGGAGGGGCATGCCGCCCAACCATCTGTCCAGGCCTAGTGGGACAGGTGCCCACCAGTGACACATACCACAGACTGTGGCAGAAAGCACACGACGAGGTGAGACAGCCTCCAAGGGCAGGGAGCCCTCTCATCCAGCCCACATCACGTAGGCCCAGCGGCACAGGCCGCAAGCGCCACTGCAACCAGCGCCATCAAGCGAGGGACCCCAGGGAAAAGGCCCAATCGCGAGGGACGCGGCCCAGACGGGCCGCCCGCATCCGAGTCCTCTCAAGGAAGGCATCTTCCTCTGGAGTGCACAGCAGGCGCACTCCAGAGAAGGCCCCCCGGGGCCACGCCAGGCCCGCATACGCACCGAAACGGGGCTCCCACTTGCCTGGAAAAGCAAGAGGGGCCGTCCGGGTGACACAACGCCGAGCTGCTTTGAAGTGCACCAGCAGGTCCTGCACTGTGGCAGCGCGGCCGTCCTGATAGGGCAGGATGACGGGGTAGCGCCTCCACACCACCAACGCAACCGCCAGGCCCGGCTGAAAGGCCTCCTCAGCGCGTAGCCAAACTGCACCATGTAGGAAGCTGCTCCACGCCTCCCAGGACGAGGCACCCATAACCCAATCATCAGGCTTCCCCGGCGGGGGAAAAGCAGCGCAGAAACGCGGAGGGCCATGGCACGGGCCCGGTGCAGACTCCGGGGGAGGGGCAGGAGCCACAGGGCACAGGGCTTCACCAGGGTCAGGGGCAGGCACAGGGGGAAGGGGGGTGCGCGGCAGGGCAAGAAACAGGCTCTGCAACCACAAGTGACGGCGGTAGGTGGCAAAGAAGAGAGCATCAAGCCTGCGGGCAGGGACAGCCAAGGAAACCCGAGCGGCAGACTTGGCCGCAAGGTCAGCAGCATGGTTGCACCGAGCATGCAGGGCCTCAATTGGATGAGTATCAGCCGAGATGACCACGTGGCCTCGAATCCAATGAAGCTCAAGGATGAAACCACCCACAGCACGCGACCGGACAAGAGACCACAGGACCTGCCAAAGGTCAGCAGCCGCTATGTGGGGAGCAACCACACCAGCCGCACAAATTGCCTGCCACGCCTGGACGGCAGACTGGGAGTCGGTATGCACAACCAGGTGCCCCCGAGCGTGCATGGCCGCACGCACAATGGCATACACCTCCGCACGATAGTTGTCCGCAAAAACACCCGGAACCGCACCAGCATCGACAGTGGCGCGCGACCCAGACACGACGGCATAGCCGGCAGCGGCCAAGAAAGGGTGCTGCGGCAAGTAAACGCTACCATCAGTCCAGAGGTGAGTGGCGTGCCCAAGGCCATGGCGCGGCCAAGGGGAAGTAGGAGGCCACGGCTGGGCAGCACAGAACGCCGACTGCAGATCGGCAGGGACCTCAAGCAGACCATGAGTGGCAAAGGCAGGCCCCTGATCAGGAACAAGAGGGGGGGGAGTGCCAACCTCCTCAGGCAGGGCCTGACACTCAACGAGGTGACCAATGGTCTCCTGTTCCCGCCCACAATACCGACAGAGGGGGCTACCTGACAGGCCCGAGGCATGGAGCCGGTCCGCAGTGACAGCCGAACCAACAACAACCGCCGGGGCCACAGCCTTCCTGGAGGGCAGGAGACGGGAAAAGGAGGTCCACCGCGGGCACGGGGGAACACTCCAGGGAGAGCGAGAAAAGGCCACATCCAGGAGACCAGTAGGACCATGCGCAATGTCCGCACGCTTGCCCCGGCAGGCCCTGGCATAGGCATGCTGAGGAATAGTCCACTGGAGCAAACGCTTAAGCGAGCGCAGAGACATGCCAAACAGGGAGAGCCAGGGGCCATGATCAAAGGCAACGGAGGCAGGGGCCTGAAACCGGAGACCGCACGCAGTGAGCGCCGACACAAAGGTGGCCACAAGGGTGGAAGGCAGCAGGCGCTGATTGGTAAAGGCGATCCGCCACTTGAGGCTGAAAACCTCCGAGCGCTGGAGATGGGCCGCAACATTAAGAATAGTGCGGTATGGCAGCGCATACTCAGGATGGACCAAGTGGCCGGGGTGGACAACCGCGAGCAGGAGTTCCCGGGACCTCCACATGGGCCGACCATCCCAGAGCACTGAGGCAACCTCCGAAGCCAAGGCAGAAAGGATGCGCTTGGGCACAAAGTTGAGCTCAGCGGCATACGACAGCATGGGCATGGCCTTGCGAGCAACATAGGACGCTTTAGAGGCAGCAGAGAGCGGAAGGCTCCTGATGGCCCGGAGTGCTCGCCTGAAGCTCGCAACAGCCGGTGCACGGGCATCCCGGGTACCGCGGAGGTCAAGGTTGATTGTGACCCCCAAGGGGCGCAAGGCCTTCAGACGGGGAGCCTGCGGCAAGGCAGGCTGAAGCTCCGCCACACAAGCATCCTGAGTGGCCCACCAACCGGACTTGTGGAGGTTGAACTGCTGGCCAGCGAGGGAGTCAAAGAGAGACGTAGCACGGACGGCCTGGACCAAGCTGGGGATCGCATCCAAGGTGGTCACGGTCATATACCCGTCATCAACAAAGACACGGGGTGTGACACCAGGGAAGTGCCGTATCAAGAGGGACCACGCTGTCATCAGCACATTTGCCGCAAGCACGGACATGGAGCACCCCTGGGCAATACCATTGTGGTTGGCCAGGGGCTCAGGGTGAACCGCTCCACGCCAGGACAAAAAGCGACGAAAGCCCTCGTAGTTCCCACACCAGGCGCGAGCAACGGCCACAGGGAAACCCAAGGCAGTGAGGAGCGCCACAATCTGCCGAGGCATAAGGCGATCAAAACACTTGGAGCGATCAACCTGGATGCCCGCAAAGGGGGCGTCAGTGGCACGCGCCTCATGGAAATCCAGCGCCATGTGATGGGTGATATCCTCCACACGGCGACCAGGGACACCACCGACAACCTCAGGCGGTAACACAGCCCGTTGCCACGAAGTGGAGGCTCGAAACCTTGCCGACGACCACGCCAGGTAGCAGATAGGAAGGACGGCAATGAGCCTCTTGGACAGAGGGGCGGGGCCAGCACCCTTGTCCAGAACAGCCAAGCGAGCAGTGCCGAATATGCGCGGCATGGGCCACCGGCCCAGCTCCACCTGCTGAAGAAGATAGGCGAGGAGCCGGAACACAGGGATAGGCAGTGCGCGGAGCTCAACGGCCCTCCACCCGTCCAAGCCAGCAGACGAATCAGGGCTCCTGCGAGCAACAGACGCAGCCAGGTCCTCAGCAGACACGGGGTCCAAAACCAAGGGAGAGGCACGCTGCTCAAGGAGATGCTGGACAGGGCGCATGAGCGGATCCACAGGAAAGTCCTCCGCATGCACCTCAAAGATAGTGTTCCACTGGTCCGCAGCGTGCGCAAGGGCGACTGCAGGGTGGTACGCCGGGGCACCATCAGGACCAGCCAGGGAGTTGGAGTGAGCAGCCAGGGTGGCACTGCGCAGGTGAGCGAAGACCTCCTTACCTGAGTGAAGGGCCGAATGGCGGAGACGCTCCTTCCAACGCGCAACAGCGGCTCGCTGCCGCGTGAGGTGGGCATCACGGAGGGCAGCCTCAACCCTCTCACACAAAGGGGCAACACCCACCGGGGTGAGGTCCTCAGCCGTATAGGCAAACCGAAGTTCCCGAGCGACACGGCAAAAGCGCCTAAGGGTGCGGTGCGTGACCTGAGCATCAGCAACCGAGGTAAGCGGGAGCCGCACCAACCGATAGAAGAGCTCCCGCGACAGAGAAAGAAGTCTAGCCAAGCGGGCAATGGGATGGTATGAAGGAAAGGGGCGCCCGACGGCCTGCTGGGGGCGCAGCGGGGGCAGGGTACCCCGGCAACGGCGGCCGCGCCCCCACCGGGCACCAGACTGGAGAAGAGTGGCAAGCGCAAAGTCACAAAAAAGAGACCAAGCATCCTCCACAGTTCCAAGGGAATCCAGGGCGGGCCGGTACGTAGACTGCCACATGTCCTCGGCAAGAACAGCACGCTGGTCCTCAGAGACAAGCCCAGACAAGTCGAGCGGAGCAAAGCCAGCGAAGGCAACAGCCCGTGGGACCTCATCCGGAGCCGCAAACCTCAAGGTCACAGGGGCATGCTGAAATCCACACAAGGGCTCCACTTCAGCCGACTGGAGCAGGCGAGAAGCAAGGCCGTTGAGCAAAACCGTGTCGATGGCCGTACGGGGGCCAGACCCAAGCCAGGTCTTGTCACGACTGAAAGTGGGCTCCCTCATAGTCGCCTCCGTCGGAGGCTGCAAGGGGTCCAGCCAGACCCCGGTAGCAACAGCATCGTCACACGCCGCGTATGCCAAGGGGTCGGCCTGGAAATCGCCGGCAAGGACCACAGGGTGATCAGCAGTGTACTGGGCTGCAAACTCAAAGATGGCAGCGAGGTAGTCCTGATTCTGGCTGAAGATCACATCATCAGAGGAGGCACCCGAAATCGCATAAAAGTTGAGCGCAAGCATGCGAAAAGAACCAAGCGTGGCCCACACAGCATGGAAGCGGCCAGAAGCCAGTAGGGAGGGCAGAAGCCCAGATGCATCCTGCTGAGGAGCAACAGGATGAACAACGCATTTCCAGGCCAGGGAGGCAACACCCCCCCACTCCACCCGACGGACACCATTCACGTCAGGGACAACGGGGAGCAAGGGGCCAGGCAAGAGAGAACGGCCGGCCTCAGACGCCCGAAAAGTAACAGAACGCACATTGTCAGCCGAAAGGCGGGCCTCCTGAACCAGGAAGAGGTGAGCATCGACAGAGTAGAGCTCAGGATGGGCCGCCAGAGAACCGACATTGTGGGAGCGCAAGGAAAAAGGGCCCTCACCAGGAAAGCCGCGAGTGGCATCAAAAACACGGTACAGCAACAGCCACCAAATAGCAACAGGAAAGGGCGCAGTACACCTACAAGAAGGGAGGCAGCAGCTGCCAGTACCAGAACCCAAGGCACAGAGGGTCACCCAGGGACCCATCCCCCAAGAGGGCCATGGCGGCCCAGATAGTCAAGCCCCCATGCGAGCTGCCTTGGCCGACGGGGCCAAAGCATCCTCCGCGGCACCAGCACGAGCCGGCTTGGAGACCGCCCCCAAAATGCGCGTGAGCTGGGCGGAAACCTGCGCAAACTGGGTGTCAACCTTGTCCGCAAGGGTGTCCTGCTTAACCTCAAGACCCCCCAAGCGTTGCTCAAGGGCCTCAACCCGAGACTGGAGCCCCGTTGGGGCGAGACCAGAATCAGCGCTGGGCAGGGACTGTGGAGTCCGCCCCCCCTTAGGCCTGGCCTTGCGAGCCTGAGGAGGAGGCTCAGGGGCCAGGATGACCTCACACGGGCGCCCAGCAGACAGGAGGGTGAAATCCATGAGAGCAGGGGCCTGAGCAAAGGCCAAGACCCAAACCAGAATGCCATTGCGCCGGAAAGACCGCAAGGGGATGCAGGGTGCACCCACAGCTTTGAGAACAGCCTCAACAATTGCACCAGGCGTGGCCCCAAACGGCAAGCCTTCCGCAAGGAAAGTGACCCGGGGGACAAGGGACCGATTGGCCTCAACAAAGTGAGGGTCCTCCTGCAACAAGGCTCTTCGAGCATCCGCGATGTGAGAGTGCAGGACACGGACTGTGACACCCCGCTTCAGTGGGGCAAGACCAGCAAACCCCTCCAGGGCCCGGGAGACAGCCAAGGCCGCCCTGAGGCCCTCCACACTGAGAGGCCAGAAACGGTGCACCACCGAATGGTCCTGCGGGTCAGCTCCTTGGGCCAAGAAATCACGCACAAAGAAGGGCCCAGTGCCCGACAGACGCAGGAATGCGAGCCTGTGGGTCAACGGGAGCTTGACCGTAAACTGCACCACGCGACCCAAGTTGTGGACGGAGCCATGGAGCACACGGAGGGCATAGACAGACTGGACGACCGACGACTGATGAGGAGCCTCCAAGAGGGCCCGCAGGTCCGCAGTAGGCTTGGCCAAGATGCCCGCAAAGTCAGTTGCTAGGGCTTCAAAGCTCTCTACCACAAGCTCAACAAAGTCAACGGTGTCAATGACCGTTGCAGCTTCAACAGAAGGGCGGTAGGTAATGCCCGGAGCAAGATGGACAAGCACGACTTGCCGCTTGTACGTGAGAGCTGCAACAGGGTCCAGGACACTGATCTGCAAGGGACCCTCAAGCAGAAGGAAGCGCAGGCAAGGAAGCCCGGGAGGTCCCCGGCACAATGAGGGCTGTGGGAGCAGTGACCGGGGCCTTGAGGCTCTCCGCAAGCAAGCTGACGGGGCAGAATGCCAGGCCGGACACAAGGGGGCCAAGCTGCCCACGCGGAACCAAGACAGGCGCAACCCCAAGATCTGCCAAGGTGAAGGCATGGTCCTCCGGGAGTAGGAGCTGATCCCACTTGGCATGCCCCTTCCTGGGGCCAGCTGGTGCAGACTTGGCAGTGGGGACGAGGCCCGGGGGGGGAGCCCACGGGTCATGCATGGTTAAGGGATCAACCGGGACCATCTCATCATCATCCGAAGCCAGGGAGACGGCAGTCTCACTCGAGCCAAAGCCACCACCAGGCAGAGGGAAGAGGCGCAGCAAGACATGCTGACCCGCAAGGTTCTCAGCCGTAGTGGTATCACTCACCGGGCGTCCCTGGACATACGGTCGCACATGCATCAGGAGACGGTCAGGGAGCGGCAGGGCCCAGATGAGCTGCCGAAGGGTAGCAACTCTGGGGACATGAAGCACATGCTCCCTCCGCATGGGGTCATGGATAAAGACCCTCACCTCCGGTGGCACCAGGACGGGGGGAGGGGGCTGGGGAGCAAGTTGGCCTGGCTCCTGAGCAGGGACGACAGCCAAGTCATGTCCGGTCAAGTCTCCGGCTGACTCACGAGGGAGCCAGACACGAGCGAAGGTCGACACAGCAAGAAGGGGCAAGACAACAGGCGGAAGGCGAGCTGCCAGAAGGACCAAAGAGACAGCAGCCCCAACAGGGTACGTCACCTCGACACTCAAACCAGAGGGCGAGTGGAGCGTGGATCGAGCAGCACCCATGCGGTAGGGAAAGACCATCCTGGGAAAGGTCTCTTCACCAACAACAATTGGCGGTCCCTCCGCATCGGCCCGCACAGGGGCCTGAGGGTGGAAGGCAAAGTCGATGAGCTGATCCAGAGCTCCAAGAAAGTACCATCCACGCACAACTGCAGGACGTAGGGCAACACCCCGAAGCCGATGGCGCCACACACGCAGAACGAGGTGCTCAGGTACCTCAGTAATGAGACCCACTGCACTCAGGAAGACAGTCCACGGAATGGCTGCCTGTGGTACTGAGATACAGTTACCCAACCCATGGAACACCTCCTCCAAGGTGGGAGGAAAGACAAGGGGTCGGACAGCCCCAAGCCACAGTGCCCACTGGGCAGGAGAGAAAAAGGCCGGGCGGCCATCAACCAGGGTGAGCTGGGCAAAGAGGCCTCTGTCAGCCAGGGTAGCAGCTGCCAGGACATGCTGCTGCGAGTACCGAGCACAGAGTGTGCGCAGTGGCTGATCAGCAGGGGCCAGCCGCCTCTGGAGGACCTCCTGTGCAGAGTGCTGATGGGGCTCAGCGCCAGGTAGGAAGGCAGGGTTGGTATAGTGCCGGAGAACCTGGTCATCAAGCAAGCGGGCAAAATCCATCTCGGGTGCCTCCTGCACCTGGAACTCCTGGTGGGTCCACGGCACAGGCACAGGGTCACCAAAGGTGGCCGTAGGAACAGGCACCGACACCTCAACATCATACCGCAGCAGAGTGGCAAGCCAACGGCGTCTGGCACATGGCCCAAAGGTGGCATGGTCATGCACCAGTGAGTGATGGACCCGGTAGCCAGCCCACTGGACAACGGCAAGGATGATAGGGAAGTGCGGGTGATCCGGCAACCCATCAACACACTCCATGAGGAGAGCCAGAGGGGCAGCAGCCCGAGCCCAAGCCAGGGCGGCCACGAAGGACATGCCATGGGGGTCCCCAAGCCCATCCTGTTCACCAGCCCGGGACCAAGGTGGGCAAGGCGGAGAAGCCGTGGCCACGTGAGTGCCCACCCATGGGACACAATGCAGAAGACCACGGTCAGCCACATCCGCAAGGATCACAGCCTGGGTTGATGTGGGATCCCAACTGGTCAGATTGACCGGGAGCACACAGGGCACATCCAGCGCAACAGACAGCGAGGCAACGACCTGTGGCGAGAAATCCACCATGAGCTCCTGCTGGATGTCCAGTCCCACCAACTGCCTAATGGCCTCAGCCGCCTGACCCCATCCATGGAAGGACCCCGCAAACAGGTGGGTGACAGCCAGCGGAGCATCAAAGTCCGGGTCAGGGACAATCCAGACCTGTGAATCAAGGTCCACCAGGGCCACACGAGGCATGGTGCCAGCCACCAAGGACGCCCCTTTCACCCTGAAGTGACCGCCAGGCCGGTTGAGGAGGGCGGTGAACTGCACCGGGGCTCTCAGAAGCATCTCAAACATGAGCCGGCGCGTCCGGGGCGTGGCATGCAGGTCAGGCGGAAGGCCAGGAGAAAAGGCAGAGCAGAGCCACTCCGTAGGGGAGATCCCAGCATCAACCCTGAAGTGAAGGTCCGCACGGCCACGCCAGGCCTCAGGATCGGGATCCTGAAAGAACACCACCTCAGACATCAGGGCATCAAGTGTGGCCAGGGTGGTGGAAGAAAGAGCAGACAGGGCCCTCAGCACAGCCGGGTCCCGGGACAACATGGCCACAGCCAGCAACAGGCAAAGCCCCAGCACACCAGAGACCACCGCCACACAGCAGAGCAAGCCAGGGGGGCCGCGCACAAAAGAAGGCGGGGCGCCACGGAGGAGACCGTGACTTGGTGGACGCCTGACGCACCGGGGAGTGTCGCCAGGCCCTGGGAGCCCGATCCCTGAGCCCTAATGGTTTTGGACCAGAACGGCTAGAAGGGAACCCTTTTTGGGGAAGACCATTTTTAGTGGGGCAGCCACAAAAACAAAAAAAGGAAAAAGAGTGCCACTGAACCACTGAGATGCTCAAAGCACCGCCGGCCCGGGCTTCAGCTTGGAACTCGGCAGCTTGCGCCGCCTGCCTCTCAGCCGCGCGCCTCCTCCGCTGGCGCCGCGCCGCGCTGGCCGTGAGAGGCACGGCCGCATCCGGTGTCTCACTCGCGTCCGTGGCGCTGGGTGAGGCATCTGAGGGCAAAGAGGCGGCCGCCTGGGCCATCTGCGCGGGAGGGGAACGGGTCCACAGCTTTGGCGGAGCGGCCAAAGGCATGGCATGGCCCATCGGCACGGCATGTACAGAGCCACGTGGGAAGCCCGCGGCTGGCACAAGGAGGTAGACTTGCCGCACCGGGCACGGCATGTGGTTCGCACCCGCCTGAGGCACCATCAGGTTGTGAAGGATCAAGGGAGGCGTCTGTTCACTGCGAGGTATCTTGAGTCTTGAGCCATGCGGTGCAGGCAGCGGGCAAGGCGTCGGAAAATCGCGGAGCTAGCTGTTTGAGGCTCTCTGCATCCAATTAACATGAACTAATCCTCACATCCTCATACAGATCTACGCTTCATAGCTTGATAAAGCTTCCAACGAGACACACAAAAGCCGGTTCCTCGTCCGTGCCCTCCGGCCTCCGGCCTCTCGGTTCCTTGATCCTAGTCCATTTTTTCCAAACTCAGCCAAAGTCCGCGCCGCTCTTTTCCTCTCTCGAAGAAATTGGCCTAGGCCCTGCGAAGGGATGTGACTCGTGAGCGGCTCCGTACACCTTGATCCTTTTGCCAATAGAATCCGCCTGTGAAGCTTGCCCAATACCAAAGCAACCTCCTTGGGCTGCCCTCAGATCCCCCGCCAAAAGTTTGACTCTTACTGGGTCACATGGGAAAATACCACTAAACACTGAAAGGCTAAAAAGCTAAGGGGATGGCTGGGAGCCACCAAGACCATTGCAGCTAGGCTATGTTCATTCACAGGGCTTCTCATTCCATGTTTGCTTGAGGAAAGGTGCCGGAAACCAGCGGGTCGTCAGCACGTTAAGGGCTGCATGCTTGCTTTTAGTGCTCGGCAGTCATCCTCGCTGACTTCCGGCGTGTGCAGGGCTGTTGCCTACGCGTCTCTGCGAATGAAACTCCGCAGAAGTCCCGCTCAAAATGGCGAACCCCCTGGAGCTTACTTCATTGAGCAGCAAAGTGTGATACCAACTGCTAGTACAATTCTTGGTTGCTGTTGACCCCCCTGCAAAAAGTTTAACTTTTTGGGGATTTAGTGGAAAACACATTTATTTCCAAAAAAGTTAAAGTGTAAAGATCCAATAGCATACTCTCATATCCTATACAAGCAGCACACTTGTGGCCATAGAAGTAAACTGTGCATGCAAAACAAGCCGTCCAAACTCTTAAATGGCTAGAAGGGGGATAATTACTGCTATCTCAAATTGGCCGCGATCGACGCTGCATTCAAACTATCCCAAAACTTAAGTGAACATAATCCCCGGATAAAAGAAGCTCCTCGCAGCTTCTGGCGTGCAACTTTGGGACTAGACCCGTGGAATCCATCCTTGCGGCTAGTCAATTGCGCATCCCATGTGGGTCAGGTAAGCCAGCACGTCGCTATATTTCCCAATCGTCACTGGTCGGCCTCAAAGATCTTCAGCCATATCTAGCAAATGTCCCACGTATTTGCCCATCACCAGTTGTCGGCCTTAAAGCTCCAAACATAGGTGTCCTTTTAGGGCAAATAGATGGGTTTCCCTGGTATATGATGGAACCACCAGGCAAACCAGGAATCGCCATCTATTTTTTCTACCAAACCAACCAAAAAGGACACCTATGGTTCCAAACCCCCTGTTCTTCGCCCTTGTAGATTCTTTTTGGTACTCTTTTTTTTCCTCCTGCCGGGGTGGATCCCCAAAAACCGCATCCAAACCGTTTTCTGGAGCACAAGCACTACCAAACCAACCAAAAAGGACACCTATGGCCTTAAAGTTCCGCCCCAGCACAGGCAAAAACCGAGATGTCACCACCGAATTTCCTGAGCGATGTGTCCAAGGGGCTCGCCGGCTCGCCAAAGGCCCGCAGCACTCACTCCTCCTTGGCTTCGGACTCCAGGTGCTTGTCGTATGCCGCCTCGGGAGCTTTCTGCTTGGATCTTTTCGGGCCTTTGCTTTTGGGGTATGTACTTTTACTCTTAGATTGGATTTGGCAGTCTAGATCGCTATGACTCTCATTAAATCTTGACCTGGAAAGCAACACCAGGTACGGCATGGTGACAAACCATGATCATCTCCGGCTCACAAATGTGGAGCCCCGTCCCTTTTCAACAAAGGGTTCACTTTCCATGAATACACGCTGGCGATCACTGGGCTGAGCACTTGCCCGCTGTCCAACAATGGAAGCTGACAGAAGGGTTCTGGACTGCAGCACTCGAAGCGATTGCACACCGATCCTATCAGCAAAACCATCTTGGTGGGCAACTTGGGCAATTTTCTCTGTCAAAATGGTGTAGATGGGCCAACCCTTCAAAAGCAAACAAAAAGTACCCAGGGAAATCATCACAAGGTGCAAGGGTCCAAGGCTAGACCACCGCTTGAGCCGCCTTTCTTTCTGGCCCCATGGTGCCCGGGGGGCTTTCATACTCTTGGGGAGGTTCCCTTTGCAGAAAGAAAGGTCCATGAAGCACCCGCTACGGGTGCTCCTCCAAAAGCAGCCAACCTCACGTGGTTGGTCAGCACAGGTCTTCCTCTTACATTGGCGCAGTTTGACCTTGAAAAACCAGGGGCAACGAGCATCCGCCAAAAGCGATGGGCAAAACATCTGGCAGCACTTGAGGCGGCAGCGCCTAAAATCTTTCACAGTGAACCTTTGGCAACACTTAGCCTTGGAAGCTCAGGGTTGATTAATAGGGGGTGTCCATTACTTACTTGCCGGGTCCAACGCAACAAGCTTTTAAGCGGAGTCCAGATCCTTTCATGGTCCATCACGTACATTGTATCATTGGACAAACGAACAAGCCGGGATACGGAGGGAGCGGGGATATGGGGGGGATTCCCTTGGCGCCATTTCCCATATCAAACTTAGTCAAGGTGCATCAAGTTGGGGAATCCTCCCGTATCCCTGGTTCTTCCTGTATCTCTGCGGTTTCCCTGAGTATCAGGCCCCGCGACGTTCTCGCGACACGCAGCGCCGAAAATTCCGCGCCTTGTCCATTAATGCCCCGGTGTCTCCGGAGAAGGTCACCTTCATCAGCCAGCCATCCTGACGGATGACGTCATTTCTATCCTGGAAAAATCGGACCCCAGCAAAAAATGAGATCTTCTTTGCCTGGTTCGTGGAAAACCAAGAAACCCCCAAAAAGCAAAACAAAAATAAACATAAAAACAAGGGGGGAGCTAATTCTGGGGAAGATTTAGGGGGCCAAACGGAATATGGAACAGCCGCCTGCCATGCTTGAAAAAAGCTGGCTGGTGCCTATAAACCATCCAGCCTATGGTTTCCTTTCAGGGACTCTCAAAATGGTTCATTCGGTTCCAGGGCTGTGGGGAATGGAACCCACTTCTGTGATACAACAGAAAGGGCTTCCCAAAGACGATGCTTTTGTCATATAAAGGGGGATTCCCAAATGTGTCACAGAAGTGGTTGCATCAACCCCGAGTGATCAACCACAACCCTGTTCGGGTCATTCCCTACCTATCGCACTAGTTTTCGCAGACTTTCTAGGGGTTGATTCCCCATTCTTTTCAACCATCGTTCTTTTCTCAAAAACCAGCTGTTTCCCCTGAAGGTTCTGATGGCTTTCTGCAAAGAAGGATCCCTGGAAAGAATGGAATGGGAAGGTACCCCAACGGCCTGCAAAAACTGTCTAGAGGACTCATTCTTTCCGGATTTTTTCAATTGCAAAACGACCAAAAAGGACACATATGGTCATTCCCGACCTATCGCAGCAGTTTTCGCAGACTTCGGACCTCCTCGGGCGAGCTGTTCACCAGCGCCGGCTCGTCGTTGAGCTTCGTGTTCACCTCCGTGACCTCGCCTCGGCGGTAAGGGGCGGTGAGGGGCGGTGAGGGACTGGCGGGGTGTTGGCGGTTTCTCAGAATGCGACGTGTCTTAATTAGGGGGACCCCCCGAAAAAAAATGAAAAGAAAGGCTTCGGCTTTCATTTTTTCCGTTTGGCGGTTTTGGCAAAATTGGACATGTCTTGTTTGGGGACCCCTCAAAAATAGCATCGGTTTTCTCTTTGGCTTCCCTGAAAAAATACCAAACATGGAATACGCCCAACAAAAAGACCGCCCCCTCCCCGCCGAATAGGGGGAACACCAGCCAGCTCCAGACATAGCCAGTTGTACCAGGCGCGTGTGACGGGTGGCTTTTGCACGAACAGCGTCTAAAAGCAAACGCCATGCTCGCAATGAATAACCAACCGAATGGGTTGGTTTTAATGAGTCTTCCATAGTCTTCCATATTATGTTTGTGGCCACCGCATCACAGCAGACATATTCACCTTAAAAGAAAGGAAAGCTCTGCTCAACTCGGCCTCCCTCCTCCCCTGAGGAAGTTAAGCGAGTCCAAATGACCTGCTGAAAGTGGCCAGGATGTTTTCCGTCGCAGGTCCATTGGAAGGGTCGGCGGGGGCTTTCTATCCTTACGCGTTGGTCCGAAAATGGAGCCCCCAACATAAGTGGCTTGCTTTTTGGCCCCCTTTGAAACAACACCACAGATACCCTCCAAACCAAAAGCGCCCATGTCTATGTCAACATTCCCCTACAAATGGTAGGCTGTCCCGCTTAAGCCCCGCCTTTCCAGGGTATGTCACAGTATGTCTTGCCCGGTTCCCTGCACGCGTCACCGGAAACCATGATTGTTGCGGAAGGCACGGCTGGCAGACTTCAGGACTCACACAGCTTTCTCAAAGGAAGGGCCCGCGACTGAGCCTAAGGAAACCACCGAATGGTCTCGACTCAAGCGAGCGAAGGAGGATCGCCCTCGGCCCCTTTGTCAACATTCCTCCCTTGAAGGGCCGCTGACTGTTGTTTTTGCCTCCGGGCTGCGCGCAAAAAAAATCTGGTCAGGTCCCTGTCAGATTTGCTCCAACCCGTCCGAGCGGCAATCCACCGGCGCATAAACTTCGCCCACAGCCTGCACAACAAATAGTGCTAGGTGCCTTCAAGAGCTGAGTGCTGACTGTGGGAAAGAGGCAGTTTGCGGCCAGGCGGGGTGCCCCAGGTCAAGTGAATGCCCTTTTGAAGGCAAGTATGAGGCAAGTCTTCGGAAGGCAGGGGCTGCAAGGTAGATGTGAAGGCGCCAAACGCAAACTCTTGGACCACACTCGGCACCTTCACCCCGGTTCGGGTAGCGTCATCCTCTCTCAGCCAAGCCGATCCCCGTCAGCACTCCAGGTAACAAGTAGCATGACGTCCTTGTCATGCAATTTACCGTTTTGTGCTCCGGATACACATCCGTGTCACATCCCACTCCGGCAAAAAACTAACCCGGCAAAAACCAACCCCCTAACATGGAACCCAACTGGAGGCCCCTTTTTAAAGGAAAGGATGGCCCAAACCAGCACCAATTCCGAAATGTGCCATGGCAACGTGGACGGGAGGCTCACCCAAACAAAACCAGAAGTTCAACCCCCCCCCATCCAAACCACCAGTTCATGGGTTTACCTGAAGAAGAGCCTAACCCACAAGAAAAAAACACACAACAACAAAAACCGCCGCTCCGCTTTGCCAACTCCGACTCGCCGGGCCGTTTTCGACCCCGTGGCCCACACCCAATACGCAAAGAACGCCGCTCCTTCATAGGTGGCCTTTTAGAAAAATAGATGGGAATCCTAAAAAGGCACCGAACGCCGCACGCCGCAAAACCGCGCCTTGACGCTCTCCAGGGTGCACACGGTGTCCTTGGCGGAGAACTTGGCGCCCACCTCCGGCAGCTCGCCTGAAACGCGAGCCGCGAGCCGGGGAAAAAATCCAGTAGCGATCCAGTAGTGATAGGTTCCCTTTAAAACCAACAGGGGAAAATAATAAAAATAAACAATCTTGAGCAAATGGAAGGTCACATCTTCTTGCAATCGGTGCCAGGGAGGCGGGGCATGAGACTTGGAATGACCCCCAGAAAGCCATCCCATGCTGGTGGTGTCCCTAAAAATTCCATTCAACCACATTCCCTACCTATCGCGCCAGCGTCCCTTCCGAATATCGACGAGAAACATGGCGTTTTGGCGCATGGGCTGTGACCACCATGTGGGTATGTCCTTTTGTGGAGTTGCCCCTTTCCTCAGATGTGTGGCCAGGGGAAAGACAGGATGCCCTCCTTTTTCTGGTTGGTCGAGATTTTTTAGGGAACCCTTCCCTAAGAAAAGCTGAAAACAGGGCACTGGGCAACTGGGGTTCTTCCTTAAGGCGGTTTTAAAGGACAGCCTCCCCACGTGCAAAAGAGAAGAGGACCAGCCATGAGCGCCATGCACAGGTGGTCCGTTTTTGGAGTTACCCCCTTCTTGGTGGCTCTAAAAAGACAGCAAGGAAGCACACATGCCTTAGGGTCCCCCAAAAAGGACATGCACATGCTTTGATGCGTTTTTATGCACCTGCTTGAAGAATTCCTTCATTCATTTTGCTTTCCGGAGCAAAATGTGTTCACCGGCTCTTGCGGCAATATTAATCAGTAAATTTACCCCCGAACAAAGGCTTGCTGGTACATATTGTCTGGCAGAAACCGCTGCGCGGTTTAGCAGACCGTCCAGAAAGGCGCTTGGAGATGTTCCACGCCGGCGTGAAACCAGAGTCACCAAAAACTCAAATCGGCAACTCGCGCAAGTCGCTGATGGCTAAGATCAGCTTCAGGGGCATCTCACCAAGCATTCCTCCCAACACTGATTTGCAAAAGGGATGAATTTTGGAGCCCTACCCCAGAACTCTTGCATGCGAACGTGCGTGGAGGCGCGTACATGTGGGGGCGCGAGAGGGTGGGCGTGCACGCAAGGGCGTGCGGGTGTGGGCTGGGCTGGATTTCTCTGCATTTCTGCTGCGTCCGTCCTGTCTATGATCTGGCTGTGTGCCGTTTTTTGCGTGACTCAAGCCGAAAAACAAACACCTCTCGCGGAAGCACGCTGGAAGCTCAATCTCTTTCCAAAGAAAAAATCCTTCGCAGGTTGCATGTGGGTGACCGGTAGCGCGCCATCAGCCCCTACGGCGAGTGCAGCTGAGGTGCAGTACACGACTTCTCCCAGCTGGCCCTGCGCGAAGTCAGAGATGCCCATGGTGGCCTTGTTCCCTTCACCTCGGATGGCCAGGTTACGCAAGGATTCTAACTTGGTTGACGTTGTGGTTTCCTGAAAAGAAGGATCCCTGGAAAGAATGGAAATGGAAGCTACCCCTAGGAGTGCTTCACTTTCAGGCGTTGGACGTCGTTTCAACGTGTCCAAACTTATATTCCGAAACCAATCCTGCTTCACTGGTCGGCTTCTGTCTTCGGAGCGTTTGCCACCTTCCGCCCAGCAAGCTGTTTACCAAAATGGCCCGCAAACAACGTACTTCTCTCATGTACCACACTAGGTCCTCCAGTAAAGAGGTTAGAACAAGGGTACCCATTTTTTTCTCCTGTAGTTTATTTTAGTAGGAGGGTTCCCCAAAAAAAGGGGTACTAGCACAAGCAAGACTCTCATTCTTTGGAAAAACGAGGAACAGGCATCCATAACACAAGCAGAGACATTGTCCACCTTCCCAACCGACCCCGTCACACCAGCCCATCCAAACACCACTCCTCAGAAGACCGGGGACCCTCACAACAACAAATCAACACGAACCCAGTTCCAGGCATCCAATTTGCCCGTGAAGTGTTGTGATTCTCCGGCCGCGCCGTGTCAAAGCTCAAGGCTCCCACCTATAGAAACGTCGACTTCTCACTTCCTGAGTGGGTTGGCTAGAACAAGTCCAAACTGTTCATTTGCCACAAAATCATGGCTGTGGGTCAAAACCCTGTACCCCTGGTGAACATCAAGGTGGCACATGGATGTTCATCCACCCCCAAAATGGCTCGCCAGAGGTGATGCAACCCATGGCCAAATGGCTGTGGGTCAAAAATACGTACCCAAAATGGAACCCTGGCAAATGGAAACACGACTGCAACCTGCGGTCCAATTCCTGGTGGTGACTAATTTTGACCCACACCCACATGGATCTACCTCAACAGTTTCAAGTCCGAAACGGGCACCTCGGGGGGGGGTTTTCTCGACGTCCAGCTGCCCCACGTCGAATCCAGCTGAATCGAGCGAGGAGCTCTTGAACCACTCGTGGGTGGGCGCATACTTCACCGAGAACCCCCTGAAAGACTGGAAGGACCTGCCGAGTTCGAGTTTGCGCTCCAACCAAAATTATCCCGGAGCTTTTCGGAGACTCAGTTAGCCAACAGACCCACAAATCAAAGGCGATCACCTTTTGGAACCTGAACTGAATATGGACCAAACCAGGAAAACCAGGTGACTAAACCATATTTTGCCCCACCCAGCTTTTCGGAGATGTGGCCATGGGCAAAGAAGGGCATCCCTAAGTTTGAGCTTCAGGGGGAACCATCCCCCAAAAAATGGAAAAACACAGGGACTGGGCGGTTCAAAATGGAGGGTTGGCCTATCCGATTTTCCATCATCCTTAGTAGGGAAGCAACTGCAAAGGGGACCGGTTCCTTGCGTAACCCAAGGTAAGGATGAAGGATTGCCCTGAAGAGCCCAAGCAGGAGCTTTTATATTTGGGGTCAATGAGTGAGGCCCAATCCTTCAGTTTCTACCTTCCTGCTAGGCATCTTGGACGCAAGGTGACAAATAAACTAGGTCCTCCAGTAGAGAGGTTAGAATAAGGGTACCCTTTTTTCTGTACTCTATTTTCGTAGGGGAACCCTCCTGCAAAAAAGGGAAACAAAAAGGCACTACTGGGGGACCTAGCTAAATATGGACCAAACCAGGAACACCAAAAGCTCAGATCCGGTCGACTCGCTGTGGGCAAGTGAGTAAGGCCATGACGCTATGACACTAAGCCAGTCCGAAACGGATCTGAGTCGGTGCTCAAACGACAGGCGAAAGACTTCGTGACCGGGACCGATCCGATCGGAGCCCTTTACCTCTACTCGCCCAGCTGCTGCAAAATGCGCCATACATCCGCTGACCCCCTACTGGGCTGGACTTAGAACCCCAGCAAAAAATTGCCTTTTTGCCTGGTTGGTGGCAAACAAACCAGAACCCCAAAAAAGCAAAGAAGCCAAAAGGGGAGCCAATGCTGGGGAAGTCTAGATGGTGGTTTGGATTGGTGGTTTGGTGGTTCAGGAGCGGTTTCCCATTTACCCTCTACAAGAAGGGGTTCAAATCCATTTCCGAAGCACCAATCCAAACCACCAAGTAGGGGGAACCTGAGTAAAGGTTCCCCAAACTCCAGCAAGAAACCATGGCGACTTAGCAGGTTGCAAACCTCTGCAACCTCCAACCTCAGGAAACGCCTTGCCCCTTTTCAAGCTGCATGCACTCCGCATTCCAACGTTCACAGCGCGGTTCACGACTTCCCGTCGAGCGCATTGGTGCGCAGAAGGGCGTCCGGAAGGCCAAAGGGTAAGACCTCGGCATACTCCGCCGCCTTGGGATCCGCGCAAACCTTGGCTGCTGTAACGACCCCTCGGCAAAAAGTGAATGACTCTTTGGTGGGTTTAGTGCAAAACCAATAAGATTTAATGGAACACTTTCAGTTTTGGTAGGTTTAGTATGTATAAACTTATGTTTGTGGGTTTAGTGGAGATTTCCCCTTTCAACCGGAAAGTTAAAGTCTGAAGATCCGTTGCCCAATAGCAGTCAAGAAGCTACGCCCAGGAACTGCAGCAGCCGCGGCATCCCGCCCAGCGAAGCGATGAAGTCGGAGCCGAAGCGATCGCTCAGTCGGGCCTCATCGATGCCTGGGAAGAAACAAAGTGGAGGCAACCACTGATCCCGGTAGAATGTTTAAGAGCCTGATGTTTTTGTTTCCTTCTTTTTTTCCTTTTTTTTTCTCGATGATCATATGTTTAAGAGCTTGTTGTTCAATGGCGTCCTTGCACAATTGTGTTTGGCAGATCAGATGTTTTGATGATCTGACACATCCGATGCAAGCCCAAATGGTGGAACACAGCGCCGACTCCTGCGCTCTTCAAGAATTGCCCCCCACACAATAACAACTTAAATGTGAACGGATCCCTCAGGATTGGTGTGTTGCAGAGCTTTGGTTCTTCACGTTGACTCTGCCAGGCTGCTTTGCTTTGTTTCACCACCGGCGAAGTGCTGGCACTGCAGAAGCGTCTCATCGTCCAAGACCCATTCCGCCTCGAGATTCGGAACCAGCTCCATCTGTCCAGCCGTGCTGACGGCCCACGTGGGCGCCAGCGGATCCGCGCAAGAGGTCTGTGTGTAAACTCCTGTGGGGTTGGTCACAAGGTCAGATGAATATGTGATGACCACTCGCCGAATTTTCCGCTTGGTTTCGCACTGGATCTATTCATAAGGGTAGCCAAGCAACATAGTGAGCTCAACTTCCCTTCTGGCCAAAAGAAAGAAAACGCCAGGCCCCAAACAGATCTTTGTTTTTGTTCGTTCTACCCCAAAGATGTCTAAAACCATCGTTGGAATCCTTGGTTTTTGTTTGTCCAGGGTTCTTACCGGTGAGCCCTGGATGTACAAAATGCCCCCCACTTGTTACCGAGTCCTTGCATGCCAGCGATGGAGAAATGCACCTTGAAGCTCCGGGTGGATGAGGCCATGCTCTCCGACTGCGAGTGCACCTCTCCGACGGGAAACAAATCCGACGACATCGCAGGACGATGCGACCGTCCGAGCCATCTCCCTTTGTGGAACCTCCTCCAGTGGCAGGTTCAAGGGAAGGATACCGCTCCCACTGTCGTAGCCTTTGAGAGGTACCTGAAATGCTGTTAGGTGCCATGTTAGTGGCAGAATCCGGTACCTAATGAGGCAATGACGCATGGTGCATCCTTCGAGTGAAGTCGCCGCAATTGACCCCTTTCAATGAACCACCAAATTGGACATCCACTCTCCTCAAGGTCTGCGAAAGTCACCCGACCTCGCCTCAACTCTCAGCTGAATCTAAAACAGTGAGCTCTTGCTTCTTTTCGAAGCTTGTGCAACTAAACCCTCCCAGAGGGTCCAAGCACCTAAGGTAATTAGACCCCTTCTTACACCCCAAAAGCCATCCTCAGGTACTTCAACCCTCTGCGCCTTGCAGGTCTTCAGTTGCGCGGGTTGCGCTTCTGATGTTTTCCCCGTTTCGCCGTGGCCCCCTGCCGACCAAGAAAGCAAGAATGGTGCCAGCCAGGAAAAAAAACGTCAGGGATCGATTCGTGAACAGTTCCCCCCTCCAAATGGGAGGTATCCCTATGGATTACCAGGAGGATGGCTTCTGAGGTTGGGGGGGAACTCCAGGCCATTAGTTGGCAAAAAGTGAAAGTCCCAACATCCGAGCAACATGCACCAAAGAAACCACCTGACGGCTTGCGCGCTTCTGATCGCAGTCGACGGATGGTTTGGCCTGACACCCAAACCGCCTGACTTTGCAAGGATAGCACGCCCCTAGACGTTGTAAACTCAAGCAAAGAAAAGGCCCAGGTACAGAAAGTTAGCCAAATACCTACCAAAACCAGAACCTTCCTATAGCACTTGTTGTATTGTTTTTTACTTTTTTTTTATAGTCCCTAGGGTTCCATGAGACCAAAGTGCCCCAGGCCTTCAAGCGCTCGTAAAGCTCCCGCGCCGCATTCGCCGCCGCCGCGTCGAGGCGCTTGGCCCAGGCATCGAAGCGCGGCAGCACCAGCGACTCGCGGGAAGCCCCATGGAAGTGGCCGGGGGGGGGGGGGCCAGCGGGTTCTTTTGAGGGCCTTCTTGCGGGCAACAAAAAATGGCGCGCAAGGCGCGTGTTTGTGTGTTTGCGTGGGTTCATTTTCTTGAAGTTGCACATCATATTTATTTGGTTTGTGCATTTCTAGTCGTGCGTGTATAGTAATTAGTAGCTCATGGACACATGGAAGAACAAAAAAGTGGGGGCTTGCTTAAAGAACCTCGCCAAGTTCGCGCGCGCGGGTTCGCGCCTCCTTGAGGCCGAGCTTCTCCGGCGTCTCCTCGGGGGTCTCTGGCCCTGAGGCTTCCACCTCCTCGGGGCTGGCCTCTGCATCGAACTCGTCCGGCTCGAGGGAGGTGTACTGCACCGGGGCGGAGGACAAGGCGTCCATGGCGGGCGGAGAAGCGCGTGTTCGCCGGCGTGGTCGCGGTTTCCTTTTTTCCGCTAATTTGGCCAGGTCCTCCGGTGGAGAGGGTAGAATGAGGGTACCAACTTTTTCTGTAGTCTATTTTAGTAGGGGAACCCAAAACCAAGCAAAAAAGGGGCTGAAAAGGGCACTACTGGCAAGCCGGCGTGAAGGGTGTGTGCGAAGCTGACACGAGGGATCACCAAACAAAGCATCATGGGTGGGTACGGGCGCATGGTGTGTTCCATTCCAAGGTGAGGTCGCCCAGAAAAAGATGGCTGGATCCTCGGCGGATTGGGGCGAACCCGATCGCCCGGCACAGCAATGAACAAGGAACACGGACATGGGTTGCTTGGCTGACACTCCACGAGTAGCCCAGTTTGAGGTGCTCCGATTTCGACCGCTTCTGAGCCCAATGCTGAAAAAGGAAGCGTCCAACATATCAATATGCAACATCCTTGGTGCCAAGATAATAGGGCATACCTCCAATACGCAGCGCAGCTTGAATTACCCAGCAAGCATGTTTGCAGACTTGCAAGGATTCGAAGGGAACTTCCTCTTTGTTTTCGGGAGGCGTTCCGGTTGACACGACTGGCTAATCAAAGTGATGAGATTGTTAATTGCACGTCGTGCCGTTCACAGATTCTACAGGGCTGTCCCCCACAATCAGCAGTAGATATCTTCAATCAACGCAACCTCTACCCCAATTCAGAAGGATTGGGCGTGGCGAATCGCTTGCCCAACCTTTTCCCATGGCCCCCTCTTCTGGTCCGACGAAAACCCGTCTGCGGCCCCGGCAGACGCGCGGGCGCGCGAAAGGCCTGGGCTGGGCTGGGTCGAATGATGCTGAAGCACTTGCGGCTCAGTTGCCGAATCAGGCCAGGGAATGACTGTCCAACTGCTCGTGTATGCAGCTCCACATCTCATGGCTTCAGATGCTTCAGGCCCAACTCTTGCGCCAGATGTGGCCTATAGGCCCGGGGTCGCACAGGCGATTGCTTGTGAACCCAGAATGACTCTGCTCCCTGACCTAACAAATGGTTCGCGGAAGTCGCGCCGACTGGGAAGGCAACTGTCCGGCTGCCAAGTACGGCCCGCAACGATTGCAAACCCAACCGGCATGGTGCCAACCTACAAGAGTTGGGCCAACGCTTGTCGAACCCCCGGCAAACCTTTGCAAAATCATGTTTCCCCACATCACGGTATTGTGCACATAGGTCCTTAGGTTTTGCTCCGAGTGGAATTCCAAGCGTGCAAGGCCAACCAGGCTTCAGTGCCTTGATGCTTCTGAGACAAGTGCGGCAATGGACTCAACACCGTGAGTTCATTTCCAAAGGCCGCCCGGGGCGACCTTTGAACCGGTGGGGGCCCAAACCAGGTGAGTCATCAAAACCAGGTACTATAATATGATCGACCCAGAGCCATGTAAAGAATTAAGAAGCCGGATATCCGCCGCCATTTATGGCAAGGGGATTGTCCCGTACTAGCCTTCCTCTACCCGAAGTCTTGAGCCAGTGGTAATCACTCCCCGCCCTTTCAATAAAAAAATCAGCCAATCGTTAAAATGATCGTTTTCCCCAGAGCCCCAGGCCGCCGGGTGCCAAGAAACTTCTCGAATCGACCAATTCCAAAACAATACGAAGCTGCCTGAGTTCTCGCCCAGGCCCAATCCCAGCCGGACTACAGTTGGGGACCCCAATGCGAAATCAATACCAAGCCAACACGAAACCAAGAGTAATTAGACCTAAACCTATGTTTAAAGCAATTCAGCAGCACGAATTCGATTTTTTACCTGGACTTCTGGTGAACTTCTCTCGGAAATTGCCGTTTGGAATCATTCTTGGGCCCGCAAAGGGAGGGTCCGACTTGGACAAGCGCGAATCCCCTACCTGGAGTCTCCATGACCCTTAAAAAATGGGGGTCATGGAGACTCCAGGTATATAAATGAATATCGTTCCAGCCAGCCCGATGGAGTTGTTTTTTTTCAAGGGGGCGTTTTTTATGTTTAGGGTGAAGCGATTAGGGTTGTCCTTGTGACCAACAGCTCACGCAGGGCCCGTGCAAGATCCACTGGGCGTCCGCTCCCGAGCTGCGGCGAACAGGGCCATGGCGGAAAGATGCTGAATCAACACCCGAGCTGCTGAGCCGCTATGCTGCACTTCCGCCGCTTGGGTCTCCCACCGAATAACCCAGCCCTTTAGTAAAATGGTCCACCCTGAACGTCAGGTTCCATGTTGATTGGTGGGACGGTAAGCCAGCAGCCAGCACAGCAATTCAATTCCTTCAGCAGCTGATGGGGATGACTTGCTGGGCTGCCGCGCCACTCACTCCCTTCTTCACTCAGAAACCCACTCAATCACGTACCCACGTACCCACGTACCCACGTACCCACCCACCCACCCACCCACCCACCCACCCAGGCGCACGCACTGCTTTCAACAGCAAAACAAGGCTCTTGAATGTTCATGAAGCGAGGCTTCAGTCTGTTTCACCCTTGGCCGTGGCAGCCCGATATGCTGAGCTGGACGATAGATCAGGGTCGCCCATGAGTTACGCCTTGCTTTTGGGGACGCCCGCGCCCTAACACTTGACCAGCTTGAGGCAAGCAAACCGAACAAAGTGAGCGAGTGTTCACTAGGAGAATATACCTGCCTTTTCCGGGCTGGGAAATGACAACTTCTGTGATACAACCAAAAGGGGTTCCCAAAAATCAACCCCCCATACAAAAAAAGGAAATTCCCAAAAGTATCACAGAAGTGGTTGGACAAACCTCGAGTGATCAACCACAAGCCTGTTCCTTTTCAGCACCTGTCGCACTGTACAATGCGCCGATTTCCGCACGATTTGCGGCGGTGGAGATTCGCGGTGGCTTGGCCACCTTCCTATGACTGGCTGATGGGAAACCCGGCGGGGGGAAGCGACCCAAGGCTTCGACACTCAAAATCCGAAGGGCAACCAAAAGGGTATCGAGTATTGACCCAGCTTCAGCTGACAGTCTCAAAGAAGTGCGCGGCCACCAGTCTCGCTTGGAACAGAGGGGTCTTTTGCCACCTGTGGAAAATTGTTCGACCCCTCGTAGTGAAGGACTCCTTTTGAAGGGGGTCGCCCATTTTCTCACCAAAGGTGGCAAAAAGACCCCCCTGGCTTGGAGAAGGAGGAATTCCCAGGAGGGGGCCTCCGCGTGCCTAAGCCATCGGGACGCTGGGCTGAGACCCAGCTCCATGTCATGCGCCCATTGTATCGGAGTCCGGGCCTGCGCATGGCAAACCCCACGCGGAAAATGGGCGAAATCAGCAGCCAGACGCAATGGAGACCTTCCGAGTTACCACAGCGCTGGTAGAGAAGGCCGGCAACTTGCATCTTTTACTGCTCTATACTCCCAGGCATCCAAACTAACAACCCACAACGAAGTCAGACTCACGGTCCCACTGCTCCATCCCGTAGATCAGGATCCGAGGCGCCTCTGTCACTGACAGCCTCTGGTTGAGCGCCTGGCGGATGGCGAAAACGTGGCGTCCGCAATTTTGCCTCGCGAGCGACTCCTCGCAAACTAGCGCCGCGGGAGGTCTCAGAAACCCCCCCCAAATAGCCGCATCAACGCACTTCTTCCGGGACTTGACTCCGGATGTTGTTGCACAACAGGGCTAGCCCTTGCAAATTCCTGCAAGCACGCAGCATGTTGGATGTCTGAAGCCGCGAAACCGCGGCTAAGATGTTGACCCCGCAAAAGAGACTTAACCACTTTCTGCGAGTCCAAGTCAGAAAGGCCGACCTGTTTTTAGTTAAGTCCAAAGATCCCTTGCCAAATCTCGCCCTCAAGTTCTTGGCAGCTGTTCTTCAGCTTCCCTCTAATTTGTGGTCTGGGTGGTTAGGGGGTGGTTTCCCATTTACCTTCCACAAGAACCAAGGGTTCAAACCCATTTCGAAACCACGGGTAGCCTCGGATGCCCAGTGGCCAGGAGAAAAAAAAATGGGCATCCTTTTTCTGGTTGAGTCTGAGCTTAAAGGGAACCCTTCCAAAAAAAAGAAGAAAAAAGGCACCACTGGGCAACTGGGGTTCCGAGCTATCTTGCAACATGGTGCCAGCCCCACCTTCCGGACAGCTAGCTCCAGTGGCTCCAGGGCGCCTGTGCCGACAGCTAATTTGTGGATGGCCCCTGCTAATGGTGATCCCATATGGCCAGGGGTCAAAAGCCCGGTTAGCCCCCAGTGAACATCCAATTCAATCCAACCACTAAAATAGGTTCTAACATGGGTGGTGAATTCCACCCCAAAATGGTACCATTGGTTTTGACCCACAGCCATATGGCCATGAATTTTCATAAGGAACCTGCTGGAAACTGGTTGGTGGGCATAACAAGCCCCACCTAAATGATGTCCACCAGCGGGTCCCGAATCATGTCCATATTCATCAGCCCCAGATTCACAGGGTGGTGTTCCTCTCCAAAAGCGATCTGATTGTCCACTAAACCCTGAATCGGACACCCCCCTACTAACAAACTGAGGTTGACTAGTATGGGGTCAATATTAGGAAGTACCCTCCTGTCAACCAACATGGAACCCACCACAGGCTTCCTTTGAGAGAAACCTCGTCTTCCAGGACCCCGAGACGGCAGGTTCCATGCCAGCCCAATGCGCCGGGCCAAAATGAATCTCCCCAGGTCTTGTCTCGGTGGCGAAATCTGCGAAGCCCCGCTAAAAGTGACTCACTTTTAGTGGTTTAATGGAAAACCCCTTCGTTGGCAAAAAGTTAAAGCCCTAGCATCCAAGCAACATGCACCAAAGTTGTGGAATGCGGCTGATTCTGTACAAAGAGGAGCACCCGACACATCAGGCAAGGGGAAGTACCGCGTGACGAAAATTTGGGCTTGCCGTTTGTTAGGTGCAACACAATGGTGGTTGTCCTTTTCTAGGTGCCCTCAACAAACAACACACCCATTTGACCCCCCTGCGAAAAGCAAGCCGTTTTGCGCCGAGCGGTTCACGCAGACAGGCGCGGAAGCGGATGTGCCCCTCCCAACCCATTTCTCTGATTCCTCGGGTTCGGGGCAACGCTGACGCAGCGCTACCCTCCAGACTAACATGGAAGCTCCCAGGACTTTGTTTTTTAGACTTGGTTCCATTTACAGAGGCCAATTGGGGGAGCTTCCATGTTAGCCTGAGGGAGTGTAGCAACCAGCGCCCTGTCCAACTCCTGTCTAAACAAACCACACACCCCGCCTGGGTAGCTCGAAGTAGAGCAACTCATCCAAGCCTCAGCTGCCCTGTGTCCACCTGTGGGAATCCACCAGCACATGACCCCAAAGAAAACAAGCACAAGTTGGCACACATCTACCCTGTCTTGGGAACCCACCAGAAACATCTCAAGGAGACCAGAACTTTTAGGCTGCACGCACTTTGCCCTTCCACAGCTGGCTGTTCAAACAGTCAACCGGGCTCGATCCCACCTTGCATGGCTGATGGGCGGATGATCTGCCCTTGTAAACAATGCAGGGTACTGTGGATGGGCGAAATGCTGCACCACTTGGAAACCATGGGAGACCATTTGTCTTTGTATTTACAAAAAAACCTGCTTCCAGGGTTTCTTGGCTGGTGAAATGGACTTCGTACCCATCCACAGTGGCACCCCTGCTGCAAGTTTGAGGTTTCGCTTGTCCCGAATGCCGCGTTGAAGGCTGCCCAAGGGTGCCTTGCTTCGTCTCACCAGGCACAGCTAATACTTGGACATCACTTCAGACTGCGCCCAAATCCAAAGGTACCCTCCCACCAACTAACATGGAAGTGCAACAAGGCCCTTTCCAAGAAGAAAGTAGTCTTTCTACAGGGGTCTGTGCAATTCCATGTTAGCTGGTGGGAGGGTAGCCTGTTTCACCACAGCCACTTTCTTTCACCCTTCTCAATAAGTATGAGGCCGGTGGCGAAGGCGTGAAAAGCAGAAACTACTCAAACCAGGGTCCAAAAATTGTGCCGAATGCTCTTAAACAAACCTGGGCTCATTCAGCTATTCCCATTTGAGAAAACCCGGTATTAATCTGGTTTACCCAGAACCATGTAAAGAATTAAGAAGGCGGCCGCAACTTTTTATGGCAAGGGGATTGTCCCTTACTAACCTTCATCTACCCGAATCGGTTTTGGTTGTGGCTCATTTCACGAACTTGAGGCACTGGCAAATCATGCCGTAGAAGAAGCTCTTCCCCTCCTTTTCTTTGGCCTGCACCTGTCACGAACCCCTGGGCTTAGCCTCCCCGAACTTGGCCTCCCGACTCTTGCACTTTGCAAGGTATATCCCAGGACCCTCCCACCCATAGGTGTCCTTTTTGGAAAATAGATGGGTTTCCCTGGTAGATGAACCACCAGGTAAACCAGGGCCTTCTATGTTTTAAGCAAAACCACCAAACAAACACCTATGCCCCCACCAACTCACATGAATCTGACAGGGGGGTCCTGGTTTGGACCATTTTCCTGTTCAAGGCTCCATGTTAAAATTGGTGGGAGCATAGGTGGCCTTCTGGAAGAATAAACGGGATTCCCTGGTAAATGGGAATAAACCCCATCTAAACCAGCGCCATCTATTTTTAACCAAACTAACCTAAAAAGGACACCTATGGGTGAGAGGGTATGCCTTCAGGCGGCCAAGTCATGCTGGTTAGCCTGCAAGTGTGCTCGCCGTGCTTGCTCGCCTCACGGGCAAACTTCTGCAGGGAGGCCAGCAGCTCCACCTCTTCGAACCTCGGTTCGAAGTGTTTGCCCTTTTTTTGTGCTGAGGCCACCGCTCAGGCGGGCTTTGTGCTGGCTTTTTGTTGTTCTCACCGCTTAAGTCGACTGAGCGGTCATGAGGACCATTGGGGGTCCAACATTTGGCTGTGGATGTCAAAACCAATGGGATCCCATTTTGGGGATTGGGCGCACCACCCATTCTAGAACCTATTTTAGTGGGGATTGGGATGTTCATTGGGGGTACGGGCTTTTGACCCATGCCCATTTGTCAAGCGGGGTCTTTTAAATAAACACATATGGCTGATGATGTTTTTCCTGCTTTGCGGGAGATTTGGGGAATATGTCACACAAATGGAGCCGATCATAGCCGATTGAAGAGCTTGATTGCAGCGGCGGCTGGCCCCTTCGTGTCAGCTCCTAAACCGCCAGAACGATTGCATCACTTGAATATTTGAGATGGCTTGGCAGGATTGCGTTATATGATGCAACCATTGACTGTCTTTCTCCTCTCTCTCTCTCTCTCTCTCTATCTTTCTTTCTCTCTCTCTATCTCTCTTTCTCTCTCTATCCCTCTCCTCGTGTGCAAATGGTGAGGCAAGGGTCCATGGAGTTGCAAACACAAGTTGACTAGTGTGACAGGTCGATGCTGCATCGCTGCTTGACAAGCCCAATTCTCATGTGTTGCGTGCAACGACAAGTTCCTGTGCCTTGGTCTTCTTCAGGGCTACTCGGTTTGTGCCTCTGAGCCTGGCAAGAGCTTGCTTTGAGATTCCAGGAGGCGGTGGGATCCGAACAGGTTCCCCCTATCTTTGCAAATCCCTTCTTCCGCCCCCGGCCCCCCCCCCCCCAGCCCTCGTGGCGGCAAGCGCCGACAAGCGCCCTCTGCTCCTGGGACCCCCCAGCAGGTAGACACTCCGGCCTCAGGCTCATGAAAGCGAGCCCTGGGTGTTGAGAGGCAGCTCTTCCGTCTGGCGGTCTGAAGTTCCGTGTTCCCCGAGAGGCCGCAACACTGGCGCGAGAAAACGAACTTTCGCGACCTCCATCGCGAAAAGAAAACCGACAAAAAACAAAACAAAAAAACAAAACAAAAAAACAAAACAAAAAAACAAAAAACACACTGAGACCCAAAAAATCATGTCTTCTCCTTCACACCGGAATACAAGTTGACCGCTCGGACGCCTTCCAATAATGGATCCAGTGTCCGGGCTCGCGGTGGCTTCCTTTCAGGGGAGTAGAGTAGCACCGAGGTGGCACCCAGCCATGTGATCTTGCGGCGCAGCTTCTACCACTGAACTTGCAAGGGGCATGCGTGAAGCTAGGTGAAGTAGAGACTGGGAGAGTTCACAGGGTACAAACAAGTAAAAAATAAAAATAAAAAAAGGAGAAAAAAAACAGGGGTAGTCCAGCCAAGTGTGCATTGGGACAGCTCGCCCACGTGTTCCTGCCATCATTCCCATAGCTCGCGGCACATCTTGGCGAGCCGCACGTCCCAGTCCCTGCGGCAAGGCGCGGTGACCTTCCCCTGCCGAACAAAGTTTGTGACCATCTGCTCCGTTGCCCCTTTCGAAACCAACAAATACAAGGTTCACGTTTTGGAACCTTGACGAAATATGGACCAACCCAGGAAACCCAAAAGGTCAGAAGGTCACCAAATCAGGAAAACTAAAAGGTCAGATCCGGTCGATTCGCTTTGGGCAAGTAAGGTGCCCAGCCAGGCAGTTCTATGCGGTGGCCCTCGCAGCTCTCGGCAAAACATGGCAGCAGTGCGTCCATCCCATGCCTTTGGACAAGGGGTCGATCCGGCCTCAGACTCAGAATGGCCATTGATTTGTTCAAGACCCTCAAGCTGCCCAAAAGGAACCCGCAGGCGCGCACGGGCACACACACACACACACGCGCTGTGGCACCTGCAGGGGGAAAAAGAAGCAAGCACTACTGCCTTAAAGAAACAAAGGCAAGCAACCAAACAAGCAAGATCAATCAAAGACACAACCAAAAGCAACAAAAAAAAACAGCGCTGTTTCTCAGGAGACTTTGGACATCTTCGGCCCTGGCCGGTCACAGCTGGGGACATCCTCTGAGGCTTCGGCGCTGCGCCGCCAGGTCCCAGCCCCAGGCGTGGCAGGCGAGGCTCAGGGCCTCGGGAAGGGGCGCCTTGGAAGGCCAGACGCCTTTGGCGCATACAAAGGATGATGCTGACCATGCTGACCCCATATGGCTCAGAAAGATGTGCCAAAATTGCACGTTGGTAAATGGAACCAAAGACTAAAACCTGCGTAACCCCTGCTGTTTAATTTTGAGCCACACCCATATTAACAAGCCCCAGTTTGTTCATATGGGGGTGTTCAGTTGGTTAATATGGGGTCAACACTAGAAAGTCTATATAAGGGTTATACCCATAGATGTCCTTTTAGAGGAAATAGATGGGTTTTCCCTGGTAGATGAGAGAAAACCACCAGGTAAACCAGGAATCGCCATCAACCAAAAAGGACACCTATGCGCATCTGCGTTCCATGGGAAGGCTGCAGCCGAAATTTGTTTGCTCCTCTGTTTTACCTGGTTTTGGGGCCATAGGCCCTGAAGAAGCCAGAACCACCTTATCCAAACTCAATGTGGGAAGGTTGCAGCAGGAAGTTGCGTGCAAAGATCGAAAAGCGACATTGATGGCCCCTTGTTGATCTTCAGCTTTCGACGGGTATACCCTGGTTTCTACCGGCAGTAGTTGGAAATCAGGTTGTTGTTGATGCACACCTCGTTTTGTGGCATGAACTGTTTAACAGCATGCGGTTGTGAAGACCGCGTGATCCTATGTTCTCCAAAACTCACAAGCTTGCTGCACTATCCCGCCGGCCCCCTTTCAAGCAGAATGGAATGATTCCTGCGATGCGTTGGATACAAGGGCCCTCCGCTGGCAAGTGCATTGGGTACTTTATAGGTCTGCACGTCTGCACAAGCGTATACCCCTGTGCCCTGAATCAATTCAAAGCACTCGGGAAAATCAACACACCCAGCCGTGCCCCTTGATTCTCTCAGTAGGGACCTAGCAATAAAAATTTGATCGCCTGGTTTTCGGCCATGCCTGAAACTGGTTTACCAAAAAGGGGAAACCAAAAGCTCCCCGCTCGATTCGCTTTGGGCCAGTGAGTTAACGTCTCTCCAAACGAGGCCGCCCAAACATGGCGCCTTCGCTCCCCCAATTCCCTCAGCACGCCTCGTGGTAGCCTCAAGGCGGGACATGAATTCAATTCCCTCGCGAAAAAACAGCATGGGAATGCACATGCTGAAACAAGGCACAAGAAAGATGGATTCTTTGAAGCAAACCGAAAACAGCTGAAACCAACAAACCCTCTTCTGTATCCAAGCCCCGGACTCTCAACAGGCCAGGCAACTTCCATGTACACTATGCAAGTCAACACATGCTGATATGACATCATGAGCTGCCCTGCTGAAACTAGAATACACCATAGGCGGCCCTGTGCACCCTTTCTGCTTGGCCCGCCCTGCTGCCAGCACAAAACATTCAATTCAAGACAGCTGCATATCGATTCGAGGGACATCAAATAAATGTGTGAAGCCCCGTTTGCCGAGTGAATTGCAACCACTCCCTTGTCTTTGGCTAGTTCCATGTGCGGCGTTCAACCCCCCAAGATCGCGCTCTTTGAAGGCTTGTCCCTCCTTTTAGTTGCAACATTGATTATTATATTCCTAAGTTTGACTGGGAAAGGCCAGTCTGAACGTACCACGTTTCAACAAGCGGGTCTTACCCGCTCCCCCAACAAGTCTTACTTGGCACCTTCAAGCCACTCCGCATCGTTGCGCAGGACATCGACGTCTGCCTGGCTGCACGCCGCAGGCGTGCAAACACATGAGCTCAATCGGAGAAGAAAAAAAAACGTTGCCACTCTGATGAATGGCTTGCAAGTCGAATAAATGAAAATTATTAGACACTCTGGGGGCAGCCTGGTTGAGAAGGACTCAAGCCTGGGCCTTCTGACTTCGCGGACGGCAAAAAGAACTGCGACGCATGCCAAAAACCGGGAGTCAGTAAACGGTGTTTCAGAGCAGCTCCCAAACAAGTTTCTTCGCGCCGGTTTCCAGAAAGGAGGGCCGAGCCTCGCTGGAAATATTGAAGTCGGGCTTAGAGCCGTCGTCAATGGGAAAAGCCCACCTGACACAGGCTATTTGGCTTCACATGCCTTGCTGGAACCCATCCAGGTGGGGTGTTGCCTGAATGTTGCGAGGTCGTGAAAATTGAACCCAGGCGGTATGTCGCTTGAAGGTCGCAAGATCATGACCTTCACTTCATCGGAGGAAACGCTTGGCCGACTGTTCCTGAGTCTTACCGTCTTTGCCTCAGGCGAGGCCGGCGGATGGGTCGTGAGATTTGTCAATGCCTGAAAGAAGCTCAACCTCAAGACGTGGGGAAAACAATGAAGACCTTGTAGCTGAACCGGCCTTTGGAGTTGCCTTTGGGGGCTTCACCCCAACAAAGAACCATACCATGAAACCTGAGCTCGATCCCCGGCTCGATCCCCGACTCTCAAGCCAGGCGGGCGCCACCAGTCGAAGTGCGCATTGTGCAGCTTGTCCTGCAAGCGCTGCCGCGCGCGCCTGGGCGCGCGGAACCAGCGGCATGGAACCTGGGGTTTTTAGAAAGCTAAAGTTACCCTTGCACGAGCCAGGCCAGCAACAAACGGAGAACGTTCTTGTGGGGAATGCTCGACTTGACGCACCATGGAAAAATCGGGCCGTTTTGATCTCCCAGTTTGGCCCATCTTACAGCGCTAACAACAAGGCCACCAAGCCCAGCACCGCGTGGCCCTCATCATCAAAACCAATCTGTACTAACATTGTCCTCCCGGAATCATGCAAAGAATTAACGAGGCGGATACCCACACCCATTTATGGCAAGGGGCATAGGTGCCCTTTTCGGGCAAATAGATGGGTTTCCCTGGTAGATGATTAAGCCACCAGGTAAACCAGGAATCGCCATCTATGATTCGACCAAAACAAGCAAAAAAGCCACCCATGGCAAGGGGAGTTATCCCTAACCCTTCAGCTACCTGAGTCAATTTTCAGGACGCCTCGCCCACGGATCGATCGATCGATCGTTCCCAGGCGGTCCCAGGCGCCCTTGTCGGCGCGGCTCCGCATGGCGTGCAGCGTCTCCGCTTGCTTCGCCTTGAAGTTCTGGAGCCTCGAGCCGGAAAACGGGCCCTCTAAACTGGGTTGCTCTCAGATCCCCTGCTAAAAGTTTAACTTTTGGTTGGCTCAATGGAAACTACCACTAAACACTAAAAGCCAAAAAAGCTAAGGGGACGGCTGGGGGCCACCAAGTAAAGCACTTCGAAGGGATCATGGACAGTCGACATCTACATTTAGTTTACTCAAAGACTAGGTCAACATCTATAATTGGTATACTCAAACACTAGTGAGTAGGAAGGCATCATGGATGGTCACGGTTCATCCTGGTTCCCTTCCAATCCATACATTTCCTGTTGGAGCAAATAGATGGGTTTCCCTGGCAGAGAAAAAACCACCAAGTAAACCAGGAATCGCCCTCCATTTTTTCTACCAAAACAACCAGTAAAGACACCTATGGTTCCAACCCTTAGCCCCTGTAGGTTCTTTTTTAGTACTCTTTTGGTACTCTTTTAATATCCAGGGGGGGATCCACAAAAAACGCATCCAAACCGTTTTCTGGAGCAAGCAAGCAAACACCGAGATGTCAAAACCGAATTTACAACCATTTTTCCAACCAACACCACATTTCTACCAAAACATTGATTTGTCTACAAAAACAACAACTGTTCTACCAACACAACGATTTTTTCTACCAACACAACGATTGTTCTACCAAAACAACCAAAACAGACACCTAGGAACCCATCTTTTCCCAGCCTCTTCTCCGTCATGCTCTTCACCTCCGCGCCGCCTGGCTTTCGCGCCGCCCGGCCGTAGGTGGCCTGAAACGCGAAAAGCGCAGGGCGCTGGATGACTCGCCTTACCTAGGTCACCCTCAAATGGAACCTCGTGATGCCTCAACACAGGGGGAACCCAAGAAATTCGGTTTTCTGTTGGCTTGCCTTGAAACCAACCAGCAAAAGGTTCCCTGCAAAAACAGACCAACCTGTAGACAGTGACACCTTCCAAGGCCACAACTCACGTGGCAAACGTGTTCATTGGTCCCCGTTAACCAAGTGTTTTGACCTTGGATTAAGAAGATTCCCTCGTCAAATGCAAGAACACATCGTTGGATATCCCTGGGGGGGACTTTTTCTGACCAAATCTTTGTGCAGGTCTTTCATGCATCATGGCCCCTTCTGGCTTCTGACCGATAGCTCCGGCGCAAGGAAATGATTCGAAGTGACAGTCTCGAAGTGACAGTTCCACTCGTGAAGCATTTGTTTTGCTTGCGCTCTCTCCAGCCTTGCATTGGTGCACCTTGTTTTTTCAGCTGCTCTGATGCATCTTGCGACGTGCCGGTGCGTTGGTTCAAGCTTCCAGTTGAACAGCTCGGTCTGGACCCGTCTCTCCGTCTCTCAGGCGCCTTGGCAGCGCTTGCCTCCCACTTGGGCGGTCGCGGCTCTGCCTGCAACGGGGAACGCCGTGACACGCTCTCCATAAAACGGCTTACGGGGAGTCCTCGCGATGGTTGCGAGAAACGGAGACGTAGTTTTAAGTCCTAAGTCCCCCCAGCGAAGATGACGATGACAGCTTCCAAACCAGCTTGATGACGACTGCGACAACAATAGCGACAACGATCACCCCCATAACATTGAACACCATGGACAGCAAGCCAAAAAACAATGCAAAACACGTTGGCCGATCAACCTGGCAACGACCGCCGAATGTCTTCAAATTAAGAACTGTAGCCAACACGACGACGACGACGACGACGACCACGACCACGACCACGACCACGACCACCACCACCACCACCACCACCACCACAACAACAACAACAACAACAACAACAACAACAACAACAACAACAACAACAACAACAACAACACCAGCAGCAGCAGCAGCAGCAGCAGCAGCAACAGCAACAGCAACAGCAACAGCAACAGCAACAGCAACAGCAACAGCAACAGCAACAGCAGCCACAACAACGAGAACGACGAGAAGGACGAGAACGACGAGAAGGACGAGAACGACGAGAACAACGAGAACAACAAGAACAACAAGAACAAAAAGACCAAAAATAACAAGAATAATAAGAAGACCAAGAAGAAGAAGAACAACAATAACAACAAAAATTACAAGAATAACAACAAGAAGAACAACAAGAACAACCAGAACGACAAGAACAAGAACAAGAACAAGAACAAGAACAACAACAACCACAGCAGCAACAACAGCAACAACAACAACAGCAGCAACAGCAGCAACAACAGCAACAACAACAACAACAACATCAACACCAACACCAACAACAACAACAACAC